>BNST01000910.1:0-170622 GCA_019650275.1 Xylocarpus granatum | reverse complement strand
CTTTACATTTATGACCAACCCTAATTTATTCTTACCAAACTAACCACTTTAGACTATTTTGCCCCCGAACCCTAATACACAAACCCTAAAAACAGACTACACTTATTCTTCTTTTTTCTCATTTCCTCTGTAGACCTAAAATTTCCGATTTCCGACTAAATTTCATCGTCTCCGACAGTTAAGAATACAACAACAACAAGAAAAAAGGTTAGTCTAACTTACATTGGATAAAATTTCTCCGTGTTTGTTTACAAGCAATTCATAAATTTGGCATGATTAAAACACTAAATTCAACTTGCTGTGGTAGTTCATTTCTTCGTTGTTGAAAAAATGTTGACACAATGCTAGACAAGTAGGCGTGTAGATAGGGAAAATTGTAGGAAATAGGTCGATTTAGGTGTGTTTGGGTGAGAAAATGCAGAAAATGGAGGAGGAAGAAGATGGACGAGATCGGGGTTCTGGGCGCGTGAAATTTCACGCGCCCAGAAAGAGAGAATTTGGGGGCGCGTGTAAAACACGCGCCCAGAGAACAGAGAGTCCCCTGGGCGCGTGTTTTACACGCGCCCAGAGACACAGAGAGTCCCTGGGCGCGTGTAAATCACGCGCCCAGGGGGGGGGAAAGCAGCCCTGGGTCCGCGCGGACCCAGGGCCTGTTCGGCCCATTTTCGCCCTGGGTCGCGGACCCAGGGCCTTTTTCGCCCTGGGTCCGCGCCGACCCAGGGCCCATTTTATTATATTATTAAAATATTATAAATATTGTTATATTTATATTATATTATATTATCTACTGCATAAAAAAATATTATATTATATTATTGTTATAATAATATAATTATTTATTATTTAATAAATAATAATATTAAATTTAAATTTATGATTTATGTTGATATTTTAATACATTTGTTTTTATTAAATATTTTATAAATTAATTTGATATTTGATTAATTATTTTTATAATTTATTTTAAATCTGTGCAGGTAGAAATGGCAACTCAACATCGTTTGAGGATTCCGATAGATGAGCATTTTCACGCAGAGACGTGTTGTTTGGCGAGATTTGCGGTGATAGACCAAATACGAGGTAAATTAAGTGAGGCACAATTAGATATGTTTAGGCAAACTTGTTTAGGACATTTGTTAGACATAGATAGTTTACACCATTCACCTATTTTGATTCATTATATGATGTTGTATGAGATAGATGTAGGTCGTGACCCAAACGAGATGTGGTTTTTAGTTGGTAGCCAGATGGTTAGGTTTTCACGGGTTGAGTTTGGGTTGATAACCGGACTTAGGTGTGGGCATTTTCCTAATTTACATTTGGAGGATAGTTCTCGTCTTAGGGATATGATCTTTGGGGATAGAGATGTCATCACCCTAGACGATCTAGATTTAGTATTTGATGTATTAGATTTTTCATCTCTTTCGGATGTAGATGTTGTTAGATTATCCCTTTTTTACTTAGTTGAGAGGTTTTTATTTGGGAGGGACGGTAGATCACCTGCCGATTTGTGGGTATTAGACATTTTAGAGGATTTAGACGAGTTTAATAGATACCCATGGGGATCTGCCGCCCATCTATACGTCATGCAGTGTTTGCGGCGATCCATTGCGATCCAGCACGGTAAATACAGGAGCACTTCTGCACGATTGGCAGCTAGCGGACGTCAATTTAAGGGCAAATATAATATCAGTGGGATGGCGATTGCATTTCAGGTAAACAATTACAAACTAAATGTGTTTGTTTAAGGTGTTTTCGGTTTTCTAATGCCATAACTTCTGTCATGCAGGTGTGGATTTACGAGAGTATTCCTAGCCTGCAGCAGAGGTTTGCTTCTATTGTACGTGATGGCGTCCCGCGCATCATCCGTTGGAAGAACGTTAAGCGGAATTTGACCGTTGCGATGTTGCAACGGTATTTGTTTGCAGCGGAGACGCTTGACGTACTTCCTTCGCTACAGCCTGACGGTGTGGAGTTGGTATTGCCTCATGTGGTTGAACTGATGGAGATCATTCAACCACAAGGTGCGTACGGGGGTAACGTGCTAACGATACGGAGTTATGTGCAGGTACACTTCACAGTAGTGTTGATGATTTGATAATAAGTGTTATATCTTGTATATTTGTCTAACATCTGTTTTTTCTATGTTTCAGCGTCAGTCTTCTCCTGCGAGGTCTCATCATTCACCAGCAGCGTTTCAACGTCAGTCTTCTCCTGCGCGGTCCTCATGGCAGCTCCCATCACTCAGGAGCAGCCTCACATCACTCAGGAGCAGCCTCACATCACTCACGAGCTGCCTCACATCACTCACGAGCTGCCTCACATCATTCCGCACCTACATCGCATCATCGTTCGCCAGTCATCTCCCATCACTCGGCAGGTTTTGGGCATCATCCATCACCAATACCCGCACAATATCCGGTCAGGTCATCATCACCGGTGTCCCCATCAGCGCCGCCTCCATATCATTATTCCCCCCCCCGGACCAGCATACGAGCACGAGGAGTTTAGAAGATTTGTTGAAGATCGGTTCAACTCCTTAGATTCAGAGGTCCACTACATGCGGCAGGACATCATGTACATACGAGATGATGTCGATAGAATAGAGCGGGGCATTCGCGATGACATGCAGCGCATAGAACGTGAAGTTGTGGGTCGGGTCGATCAGCTATCAGCAGACCTGAAGGCATGGATGGCATTAAGTGGAACAGAACCACAGGTGAGTTTATTTACCCTATAATATGCACTATTCTTTATGTTTTACTCTTGGAACTTGATGTCGTTGTTACTGCAGCCTTCCAGAGGAGCTGAAGCGGGCCCATCATCTAGCGTGCCATCTGAGGGTGACATCATAATGTCAGAAGCTGAGCGCGAAGGTGATGTTGGTTGTAGCCGGTACGGACGGGTTTACAGGCGCGGGCCGCAAGAAAGAAGCCCGTACACGAACCCGCATAGGCGGTCGCGCACAATCCAGCCGAACAGGGAATTGCCACAGTATCCACCAGATACTGTGATAAACCCCATTGCCCCGTATGATGAGAGTGTGCACGCTGCGTATATGACTTGGCTGGATCAACCGGATGCGAGCATTGAGACGCGGACATGCACTATCACGCCCTAAATGGATGCGCACTATTGCATCAGCGAATTCAGAATTAGAAGATACTGTAAGTTACCTCCTCACCAATTTGGTCAATCGTTGGTAATAGACATAATATTATATCTAAAATTCTCGTTTTTGTTGCATGCAGCACATTCTTGAGTATTGTTATTTGTTGGGGCATCGGCAGCTGGCGTTACCCAACAGTTTTCGGCAGGATGTGACTATCGCGCATGCTCACTTATATGTGCGTATCAATTCTCAAATGTCTACGATTTATTGTTATACACCTATTTGCTTACTTGGTTCCTAATCCTCATTGTTTACCTTTGCAGACCCAAATGCTTTACAAATGGCAACGCAGGACTGAGGGGGTCCCCGACTACTCCGACATTGAGATACACATCCGAGGTGATGGATTGGGTGTCTACAAGCCTTGGAAGACGGTGGATTACGTCTTACTGCCGGCGCTAATTTGTGGAGATCATTGGGTGGCGATGTTGGTGGATTTGGTGAGACATACGATAACAGTGTACGATTCATCGCCACGAGGACATTCAAGTAATGAGTTGCGTGACGCGATGAAGCCCATTCGCATCCTACTCCCGATGGCACTACGCGATCTAGGATTTTGGGCCGAGCGACCTGACTGCACAAACACGAAGATGCCATTCCATTCCCGTATGGCTCAAGGTATACCGACTCAACATGTTAATAGTGGGGACTGTGGTATTTTCGTTTGTAAATATATTGAATATGTTATGCTAGGCCGTCAATGGGATTTCACCGCTGATTTCGGCCAATTTTTTAGAATTAAAATAGCATTAGACTTATTTGTAGGTCGAATACTTTGAAGGCAAACATTTTCGTTATTTATGTAAATAAATTATTGATTTCAACTTCAAATATATGTATGTGGATATTTATTGTTGTGTATGTTTGTTGTGGTTGCGGTGTTGGGTTGCAGGTGGTGGGTAATGTGTTATTGGGGTGATGTTGGTGGGTAATGTTGTTGTTGCAGTGTTGTTGGGTTGCAGGTGGTGGGTAATGTGTTGTTGCAGTGTTGTTGGGGTGATTTGTTGTTGCAGTGTTGTTGGGGTGATGTTGGTGGGTAATGTTGTTGTTGAAGTGTTGTTGGGAAGTTTTTATGTTAGGCTGTTGGGTTGACTTGTAGGGCGATGGGTGTTGCAACAAAGTTGTTGTAGAAACCCATTGTTGATAATGTGTTGATGTTGATAATGTGTTGATAATGTGCTGGGTGTTCTGATCAGTTTTAGCATAGGATTCATATACACATGCACATGGTTTTTTTAAGGTATTAAATGACTGGGTCAAAATGAATGGCAATTGTGTCTAAACCGAACATAATATGTGCTTCATCACCAATAAAGCAAACAATCATCAACTAAAAAGATGTACCGCTTAAAATATATATATATATATGACAATTCATATTTACAAACTGCAGTTGACAATGACCATAAGTAAACAGCGGTGAGAAAAGTATACATAAGTGAACAAATCGTTTATATAAGAAACTAAATTAATCGTCTTAAGTGTCCCCCAAGTTCAAGGGGTTTCTACAAGTTGCGCGATTGTGCCCACGCTGTTTACACCGAGAACACCTACGAACAGCCACTTCTTCACCTAAAGATGGGATGCGTGTATTCCGAGGTCGTCCGGATGGGAGACGACCTAGAGGTGGTTTGACAAGGGTGGCCCGAATATCGCTGGGGACTTGCCAAAAGCTAGGATCACCAACAGGATGAATCTCGGCTGCATACGCAGCCAATAGTGTACTGTTGTGATAATATATGGAGCAAAATTCTCCATACCTACCCCTGACGAATCTAATAGCTGCCATCGCGTGAGCACACGGTAGTTGTTGTAGGTTGAAGCGTCTGCACTGGCATGTCTTCGCGTTGAGATCAACTATTGCAATTTCCCCACGACCCCTAACTTCGAACTCATAGTGTGAAACAGGATACACATTCAGGGTTAGCGACATTGATTCCTCCATTTTAACTTTTGCGACCGCTGCATCAGTTAATGTGTTATCGTCGTGTTTAGCTGCTTCTTCTCTCCTTTCATAAAACCACCGCTGCAACACTGAACGTATCCAATCAGCTAAGGCCATGATGGGCAGAGTACGCGCATCCTTCAGCAATGCATTTAGACTTTCGGCAATGTTTGTGGTCATAATGTCGTAGCGCCGAAGGGGAAAATGACATCTTGCCCAACGATGAAATCCTACATCATATTCCAAATAGTTGACAGCATCGTTGTGAACCGACCGCATCTTTTCCAGGTGCTTTTCAAATTCAGTAAACACAAATGCCTTAGCTGCTTGGTAGAAACCCATGAGAAAAGCATCCTTCTTGCGGTCTTTAAACTTGAACTTTGTTTTAAGGTTCCCTTCAATATGATATGCACAAAAACCGTGGTACGCTTCAGGGAAGACCGTTCTTAAACCTTTAATAATACTATCATGGCGGTCAGAGACAAACACAAGATCTTCAATAGGCCCAAGCGCGTCTCGTAGCTTCGTTAAAAACCATTCCCACGAAGCATCGTTTTCTGAGTCCCCAACTCCGAATGCAACAGGATAGATTTGGTCATTGCCATCAAGAGCAGCCGCAACAAACATGGTGCCTCGATACGTGCCCTTGAGGAATGTTCCATCAACCGCGATCACAGGACGAATTGCCGTACGAAAACCGCTCAGACAAACTCCAAGTGCCATGAAGAAGTACAAGAAGTTTGCATCATCATCAGTTTCTATGTGCGTGATCGTGCCTGGATTCCTTTCTTCAAGTACGTAACAAAACTGTGCTAACAAGTTGAATGATTCAGCTGGGTCCCCGCACGCTAATTTCAACGCTTCTTCTCGTGCTAGCCACGCTTTGCGGTAAGATACCCGGACTCCAAACTCTCGGTGTATGTCATCACGAATGTTGTTTGGAGTATAGATCCTGCTAGGGTCTTGGAATTTGTCAGCAACATATTCACCAATAAATCGACTAGTGGCTTGACGGTGGCTTGGATTTAGTTGGTCGCTTCTGCAAGTATGGTCGGTTTCAACTCGCTTAACACACCAATATCCACCTTCCCCATCTGTATTTGTTGCTCGCATCCGCCATTTGCAGCCGTCAACAACGCATCTAACCTCAAATCGATCTGTTGTTGACTTTGCAACTCGAAACTGAAAATTATTCCTCAATGCCAATACACCCAATGCATCTCGTAACTCCTTCTTTGAATTGAAAAGTTGTCCAACATCTATGAAGTTACCAGTAGACACGGACATTGCATCCTCGCCTGAAGAAAATGCTGGTGGAATAAGTGGCACACAACGACCACTGTGTGGAAGACTTGAAGGACCAGCCATGTCACCACCAACCCTCATAGACGTGCCGCTTTCGCGAGCTTGCTGACTAAAGTTCCCAATTGGGTAAGTATCGCGAGCCTCGTAATCATTCCCCCACGTATGAGGTGGCATTTCATTAGCCATGTCACCACCTTCATCTTGCACAAATGTTGGAGCTTGAAAGAACTCATGGCCATGCTCTTCATTTATTGGGCAAAACTCATATTCGCTATGGCTAACTGAAGCTCCACGTTGTATTGGTGAAGCATGTATGGGATTTGTATAATATTGACCATAGTCGAACTGGTTACTATCCCAAGAAGATACAACTGGCTGTGTAGAAACCTCTACACCACAAACTGGCACGTTACTTTCAGGAACTCTGGGCTCACTAGGAACAACTTGCTCTGTAGAGCAATAAAGTATGGAAAGATCTTTATTCGATTCCGGCCTAATACTATCCATAAAGGCAGATACAGTATAATCGTCATCAATATCAACATATATCCAAAACCCTGTCTCTGCATCTTTGAAACCAGTTTTCAGTTGAATGTTAAATTCTGTTGGATTGATTCTAGTACGCTCGTATATTACGGTCAATAATTCATGGTACTTAATCTCTTTTCCAACAGATATAAGTCGGACCCTTCCACCACGGTATTTTTCTGAACCGTCAGATAATGTAATCCATGATCCTCCATGTCGAACACCGACAACTGTCATTTCAGCCATATACCTGAAAGAAAATAAATAGATAAACATTAATTAATATTATATTTATAACATTTATAAATTTTTTAATGAATTGATATTTCTAATAGAAAAATTTATGACTCAAATACATAAATTGCCCATTTCTGGCCCTGGGTCCGCGGGGACCGAGGGCAAATGGCCCCTGGGTCCCCGCGGACCCAGGGAGAAATGGCCCTGGGTCCCGCGCGGACCCAGGCCGGAAATTAAGCATCACGCGCCACCGTCTTCCCTTTCCCTCCTCTGTCTTCTACATTTTCTCTCCCAAACTCATAGAAAATGCCCTATTTACTATATTTTACACTATCTACTCTCTTATTTCTCTACTATTTTGTCAATATTTTTCAAACCAACAAGAAAGAAAGAAGTGAATTATTACATCAAAAACGTAATTTTATATAATCACATAATATGATTTCTAAACACACAAAATAAAGTATGCAATATATTTGTATTTACCTTTTTTTTTATGCTGTGAAAGACAATTCGCAATTGATTGACAAAGCAACGGTGACGATATGAGAAGAAGATGAGTGACCAAATGAGAAAAGAAAATGAGAAGATGTTTGTTTTTACTTTTTGTTATTCTGAGGGCAAAAATGAAATTGTGTATTAGGGTTTGGGGGCAAAATAGTCTAAAGTGGTTAGTTTGGTAAGAATGAATTGTAAAAGACCCTCCATACAATGAAGCATACGTTTTTTGATCAGAAGTTCAGATCCAGACAAGCGAGGGTTACAAGATTCTTGTCTCCGTGTATGATCTGCTATAAAATCCGCAGAATCTTTGGGATTTCAGATTCTCTTTCCCCGAAATATTTTGCCTACTCTTCAATGGAAGCTCTACTGACATTTCAAGTGGCAGAGAAGAAAACGAAGGCATTTTCGATATGTTTATGAGTAGTTCCAAATTTAATAACACAAAATAAGAAGAATGAACACTACAAATCCAAATTTCTTTCACTCATTGTTTTTTACCTGCCACCTTTTTGCCCTTACCCACATGCTCTAATGCATGAAAAGGCCCCCTTATCTCTCCCATAAAGAACTACTTTTTGAGGTACACTTTCACATAGGACTTCAAATCTGATGAGAAGGGTTTATGATTGCTTTTTACCATGCATGACAAAGCTAACTTTTATTGAGATGAATCTATCATTGAAAGCCAGCCCATTTTGAAGAAGGAAAAAGTAGGTTTGTTAACAACAGAAAGAGAAACAGATGAAAAAGCTTGCAAAGGTAGCATTTTCATTTGATGTATATGAATATAAAATGAGTTTTTCGTCCATCATTCTCACTCTTCCATTCTTCAAAAGCTGCCAACTTGGAAATTGATAATTTTCCTCTTGATAACAAGCTGTCAACTGAAACTCTGGATGTTGGCAGCATCCATGAGAGCAGATCTTGTGGGTGAGACCTGATCTGTTACTTTCATTGTTCTATTATTCTTGCCACTTAAAGAATTGAATTCTAATTTTCTGTTTAAACCAACCAATTCTCTATCACTCTCTCAAGATTTAAGTATCATGCATGATTCAATAGGAATTCCTGCTTGCTTTTCATCTGGCGAGAGGCAAGCTGCGGATCCAGCCATAGTAGCCAGGTCGGGCCAGAGTGTGTTTATGTCTGTTTATCGAACACAGCTTGCCGGTGAGTGTCGTGTCATCACTGTTACATGGTGCAAGAACTTGCTGCTACATGGCTTATCTGTTTCTGTTGATGGACCTGACGGAGACGAACATTACCGGTGCAAGGTTGAACTGAAGCCATGGTATTTCTGGAGAAAACAAGGCTCCAAGCACATAATGGTAGATGGTAGAACTGTTGATATTTTTTGGGACCTAAAAGCTGCAAAGTTCAACGGTGAGACAGAGCCAAGATCAGATTACTATGTTGCCATTGTTTGCGAAGAACAGGTAGTTTTACTTCTAGGTGATCTCAAGAAAGATGCCTTTCGAAAGACAGGTTGCAGGCCTTCTCTTATTGAACCCATGTTGGTTTCAAGGAAGGAACATATATTTGCGAAGAAGAAGTTTTCTACAAGAGTCAAATTTCAAGAGAAGGGAGCGCTTCGTGAGATCTCAATTGAGTGCAACAACAATACCAGCGGTGACAGAAATCTTGGTGGGTTTGATCTAGAATTGGAGATAAGGGTAGATGAGATGCTGGCTGTTCGTGTTAAGCATCTTCAATGGAAGTTTAGAGGCAATGAGTTCATTACTATTAGCAAAACTAGAGTGGAAGTCTCTTGGGATGTCCATGATTGGCTATTTGGTTCGGGTCCGAGACACGGCATGTTCATATTTAAGCCAGTTTCATCATCGTCTTCTGTATGTCCATCATCAAAATTAGCTTCTTCATCCCCAGAATCATCATGCTCAAAGGTGACAGAATTATGCAGCCAGGATGCACTAGCAGAAGAGGATAATGCAGGTGTATCATCCAGGTTTTGCTTGTTTCTATATGCTTGGAAGATTGAGTGAATGGTATATATACACGTGTATGTATATGTATAAATGTTGCATCAGTTGAATTTTTGGTACCATTATCATGTATATGATATAAGATGATAATGCATATGGTCAATCTCTTAGGAATAGAAGAAGAAAATGGTCATCATTCTCCTGCAGTTTCCGGGCGTTTGGTCAATCAGACTGAGAGGTGAGGTTTGGTGTCCAGCATATGGACTCAAAAATAGCTGGATTTATCACAGCTGGACAAGATTGGACAAGCTAGACAGGATTACATATGCATTCCATGCCCTAATAATTCTCCAATCTCAATGCCAATCAAGACTTTATAATACTTGATACAGTCATATTCTATGGTTATCATTTTCTCAATTTGTGTGTGTCAAAAAAGGTCAGCACTATCAACATGCATGTCTAATCAGGCAAAGACAACTTGTCTCTGGGATTATATGCAAATGCAGTTCATGGATGCAAGCAGTACTTAATAAATGAGGAGCCTGTATATGGAATTTTCTGTTGTTTTCTTATGTAGCTAAATCATTTTATTTATATTATCAATTCCCAAGTCTTGATTAGTTAATTTTTTTTTATTATTGAAAATATCCTGCTAAAATATAGATTTAAAAAAGTGCTTTCAAAGTTAGAAAGCATGGGAAGCGCTTCCAAGACCAAGTACATATTTTTTATTCAAAAAAAGGAAAAGGTGATTGGGTGTAGCCCATTACAACCTGCCTGCCACATGCATGTAAATGTCACCCAAAGACAGAGGGCTTGCATAGTTTAGGCCAACTGATGGACCAGACACCCTAAAGTTTACAATCTTATTAGCCAGAAACAGAACCCAAAAAGAATTCAAACCCCTTTACCATGTTCTGTAAAAGCCTTCTCCTTCCACTCCTAACTTTTGAAAGGCGCTTTTAGAAGGTAAAGAAGGCTAATGGAGATTCAGTGGTCCATTCTATGACAAGCCATTTTCAATGGAATTGGTGGGTCTGTAAACGAACCATTAATTATTTGATTGTATACCCACTTGTTTGCTGCTTCCGTATAATGGACCCCGTCCCAATTTATCCGAATAGATGGATCTTTACAGGATTTTGCAATCAAGATCTCCTTGCCATTTACAGTAATCTTGCTTCCACATTTCCTGTTCTTGTTGTAGTTATACTTCCCACCATGTCCACAACAAGCTAATAAAGGGTTCTCAAAACCTGCAAATCAAGAAAATACTATAAACAAACCAGTATTAATTGTCAACTATAAAAAGATGTTTGTCAATAAAATGAAGAGTTACCCAGTGCCCTGGCTTGAGTGATAAGAGAAAGCTTGACAGAGTAAACATCAACATATGTAATTGCAGCCAAAGGAAGATCTTCCCTTAGTTGAACCACAGCTTCTTTCAGTCTACCGTTGAAGAATTGAGCCACCTCATTGAACGGAGTAGCGCATCCGTATCTATCTATTTGGGCCGCAAAAACAAGAAAACGGGCCAAAGTGTACGGCAAGCATCCCAAGGGGCCTGTATTGTGTATCCAAAACGATCTTCCTCCTTGAGCATAAATTTTCTGCAAGAACCGCAAACATTAACTAGCCATTCTACTTCCATCCATTGTCATTTTTGAATGCAAGGAAAAGGGTTGCTTATTATTTAACCTTAACAACAATGGTAAACTGGCGCAGAACATCTGGAACATATGCCTTAACTTGTTCAAATGTCATGTTTTGTTTGAAACCAGAAGTGATATCATTTTGGCCAATGTCGAATGTGTACAAAGCCTTGGAGAAATAATCCTCCTTGGGCAGCAAATTTTCACACAACCCTCCTACTCCAGAGTATAATGTTAAAATGATTGCATTTTTCTTCATGCAAATATACAGTAAGAATCAATATTCTTATTAAATAAAGTATGCATTCACCTACCTCGTTTTCTAAATGCGGAAGATCTTCTATGGAAATCCGAGTATTGAACAGACTGAACATCTAATGAAATGGGACTGTATCCACTTTGGGACATCGTTGTGTTTTGAGCTCTAACGGTTGATCCAGCGGTGGCAAAATTAACTCCATGGCTGAAGTTTGATCCCACAGAATCTAGAAATGGACTAAGATAAGGCAGTCCCAATCCTTGCGCTGAAACAAGAAATAACAGTAATGGAAATCAATTAATTTAGTCGTCTTTCCCTATTTTTGACTGATGATCGTCCCCATAAACGAATGTTCTTAAGATCTATGCCACTGTAAAATGAGAGAGTACTTGCAATATCATAGTTTAAAAAATCGATGACATTTTGCCGATAAAGATATGCCGGAAAGTTAATATTGAAAGACGACTAGAGATAAAGTACCTATAAAATCGACAAGGAGACGGCCATCGGAGTAACGTCCGGCCGGAGAGTGAAAGAACGTCTCTCCGTTTGGGAAGGGTGCTTGTCCGAATGCCGCAGATAGACCGCCAGTGTCAGAATTTGAGTCGCCGAAGTTAAAAACAGCAGGAAAATTGCAAGCATTTAAAGAGGTTTCGGGAGAATTTGGTAGTGATGTTACTGATGAGATAGAGATGGCAAAAAGGATTGCGTGTCTCATGTAATGAAGTTCCATGAATGCCAGAGGAGAAATGAAATTGCAGGAGATCTGAGAGGAGCTAGTGAGGCTGTTGTACTAGGTAATAATGAATGATTCCCAACTTATCGTTGACCCGGTATCCCGGTCTGGGCAAATTACAAAAAGTAGGACAAATTCTGTGACAACCCAGATGATTAAGGAATCCAATGCCTACTCGCAGATTACCTGTACTGGATTAATGGCGAATTGGATCCTACTTTATTTGCTGCTGGCTGCATTTTGTTACAGTAATTAATTAATTCCCTTTTGCAGACAAGTCGTTGACGTTATATTCATCGATTGACTGGTGTTAACAAGGATTTCAAGAGTGGACGAGAGAGAAAATAATTTAAAATGGACATGAAAATTACAATGAGAGAGAAGAGTACATGAAATTGAAAGTGTGCTTATTCTTCAACTATATTGCACGCCATATGCAATGGAATGGGGGGATCGGAGTATGCACCTCCGGCAATCTGATCGTAAATAAACTTGTTGGCTGCCTGAGTGAAGTGTACACCATCCCAGACAACATATCCTGCTGGATCCTGGCATGCCCTTCCTCCTGACACTCGTTTGCCGTTCACCATTTTTGTTCCTCCACATCCCACGTTCATGTTGAAATTATACCTTCCGCCACGCCCACAACAAGTTCTCAACGACTGCTTGAACCCTGGTGCAATGCGTATTAGCTAATTAAACCAAATTAATGCATTCCTTCCAGTTTTAGTAACAATACTAACCGTGCTTGTATCCCTGGTGAAAGAGAGCATATTTCACCGAGTAAACGTCAACGTATGTGAGTGCAGCCTTGGGTAAATCCTTCCGTAATTTCACAACAGCTTCCTTCAATTTACTGTTGAAATATTGAGCCATCTCATTGAAAGGAGTCGCACATCCGGCCTCATCTAACTGTGAGGCTAAGACTGGTAAGCTTTCAATTACATACGGTAGACAACCAGCCGGACCCGTGTTGTGTATCCAAAAGTTTCGACCTCCCTTTCTGTATATATTCTGCACGAATTATAAGCATCACAATCATTGAGAAACTAACAGAATCTTGTTAAATTCATCCGACGATCAGAATGTGTTATCATTTACCCTGATTACGTTCGCATGCTGAGTGACTACTTCTGGGATGAATGCTTTAACTTGGTCGGTAGTCACGTTGGAGAAGTAACCGGCAGCGAGATCGTTTTGGCCAATGTCAAACGTGTACAAGGCACTGGAGAAGTCTTCACGCTTGGGCATTCTTTTACAAGCATTCAAAGATTTAGGCAATAATATTGTGTAAATTCCACTGTGGTTACTAACAATTTGCGATCTAGTACGAAAATCATCGAATTCACTCCACTGAACGTCCAGGGAAATGGGGCTGAAACCGCTCTGTTTAAGAGTTGTGCTCTGGGGTCTGACGGTTGATCCTGCAGTGGCAAAGTTGGCTCCGTGAGAGAAATCGCTGCCCACGGGGTCAAGATATGCACTCACGAATGGTAATCCCAAGCCCTCAGCTACAAATTCACAATTGAAAAACAAATGAAAATGTTAACATGAATTCGTTTTCTGCTAAATAAGAATCTCGGATTCTCGGTCCACGCCTGCAATATTGCAATAATTGAACTGAGAAGAGGCGTATCCACGCGCACATTGAAAGAATCCAGTGCATGCACTGCGTTAGAAGTTCCAGAATAGGACCAAAGTTAAAGTGGATGGAGATTTGATACTTTTGTCGCACAAGCAACTGCTTTTGGCTTGGCTTGGCTTGGCTTACCGTCGGTGGATGGTTTGAACTTTTCAAGATAATGACATCCGAATCCCACAGAAACAGACAATAATGCTTACTCGACATTGGTTTACAGGTTAAAGTCATTACAATCCCAGGTTAATTTACTGTATAACGTTCCGAAAACCAGTTAAATGAATGAAATCATTGAGAAAAATAAACAAATCCGACCATCAAAATGAACAATGAGCACACGATATACATTCGTGGGAAAGGCAAGCATTACTGCTAGTTTGGAGCTGAGACTGCAGGAAGTTTCCGTTTACCTATGAAGTCAACAACGAGGCGGCCGTCGCAGTACCGTCCAGCAGGACCACCGAAGTATGACATACCATGAGGGGGAGGAGCCTGACCAAAAACAGCGGACAACCCACCAGTATCTGAATTCGAGTCACCGAAGTTGAAAATGGCTGGAAACTTACACTTGCTAGCTCTGGCCAACACCAACGGTGGAATCAAATATACCGAGAACAGCAAAAAGAGACTGATAACGAATGATAAGAAATTTGACTCCATGAGAGTACTGTCAGAGAGAATTCACAAGACGGAAGAAATTGTCATACAAGGAGGGGCTGAGGCGTCCGCATAACGGGAGGCAGAAATGATATGAAGTTACCATAATATATAAGGTCTTCGTAAGCGCAAGAACTAGAGGGGGAGGGGGTGTATGTTATTTTCAGTAGATACAGGTATGATCAATCAAAATGGGTAATTCTTAATCTGATCTCTGGGTATCCATTTCATTACTATCGCAGTCGAAGGAGAAGGATTTATCCACACTGTTTAATCGGCAAAGTCAGAGAGGGATCTCAATCAAGTTTGGTTTGCTGAATCATGAATCAGTTTCCAGAACTTACAGATAGAAAATTTTAAAAGAAACATCACAATCAGTTTGTGATCTTCCAGTTATGGAAGCAAACTCAGCCACTCGAGATTTGGGTAGCTGTAACTTGTAAAATTACTGATCAAATATGATTTCATTAATATTTGTAGCTGTCCGAATTCTTTTCATTCACACAGATTCCTTAACCGAGATTTGAATCTAAAAATCATACGTGGGTTGAAGTAAAATCTAAGAAAAACAACTGCTTTGGAAATTCTGGGGCAAAGTTGGTTGGGTGACGATGACATGGGTTAAAAATTAATATAGCAATTGTATAAAACAAACGTTCAAACAATGACTCCATGGCCCAATGGATAAGGCGCTGGTCTACGGAACCAGAGATTCTGGGTTCGATCCCCAGTGGAGTCGTCCAGTTATATTTTCAATTTTTTAACAAAATTTAGTTTTCATGTCATGGTCGTCTCTGTAGGTTCTATTATCACTGTGGGGTGTGTGTGTGTGTTGGAGATCATACTGGAATTCAGATCTGTATTCGCCAGTGATATGTCAAAAGAATTTCATGCAGTGAGTGACTTGATAAAAAGCCTTCTCATTGCAGAATAACATGACATCGATCTAAATTGGTGCTTTTGGGGCATCTGGTCAACAATGGACTGGCTTACCACATGCCTTTGTAACGAGAGTCGGAGGGTTTGAGAGAGAGAGAGAGAGAGAGACATCAAGAATAAAAAATTAGAACATATTTAGCTGAGTAGATGTATACATACGTAAAAATTCATCACAGTATCATTAGATTAATGCAGAGAGTCAGGGACTGTTTCAGTCAAGAGAACAGTCAAATTGAGGATGCTGGTGAAGCACTTGAAGTTGAACAGGGATGACAATAACTCTTACAAAAGAGTGGATCCAAAATAGGGATGTCAGTCTGCATTTCTTTTTTCCATAGTTGACTCAACTGAATGCCTAAATTGCTTCCTCCTTTGGGTTTCCCATGGGTACACGATGGTTTCTTATCTCCCTTCCCAAGTTCTTTAAGGTATGAACTATCTTCCAAATCATCGATGAATGTTGTTGCTGCCAACATAAAACATTTAAATCCCATCCCGTTATGAGTCTGAGCCAACAAGATCTTCAATTCACTGGCATCTCAACCAAAATTCTTAGGTGCATTTGGTTTCAAAGCACATTTTTTCCAAGTCCTCTCTAATTTGGATGATGACAACACAAATAAGATGTTCCTACTGCTATTGCTATTGTCATTTGTTGTCGCCTCACACTTGCGGAGTAATACCACACATTGGCAACTGTACTAGTAGAAAATCTTTCTCATTGCAACTAATTCTGAAGTGGCAAATATTAAGAGATTTAAGATAACAGGGAAAGGGAGTTATCTTAAGCTGTTATTACAGCAGTCTTCTTAGCATACATGATTTGATTGCATTCCAACGATGTCAATATGCGAAAATATCACGCGGGTAGCACAATATCTTTTGGTTCTGTTCCCATCGTAAGGGTTGCACATTCATCGTTCGAGTGCGGAGAAAAGTTAGATGTTGACATTCATTTAACTGGTTATCGTGTGTCAGCGTTGTGAGTTGCCGCCTGCGATATACAGAGCTAACCACCATAAGGAAATACTAATCATCCTGCAAACCAACAAAAGCAAGTATAAGGATGAAAAGACTGAGTTGCATTTTAATCCAGGGAACCAAGATCAGCCGTCTATGAACAATCATTGACTCTCACATAAATAAAAATAAAAAACAAATATAATTTAAATGGAGAGTCCAATAGTGTTCCACAAAAATTTTAAAGAGCTCTAAGAAGATAACAGGCTCCTTGCCTCAGAACAGAACAAAAAGGGGGGAAGAATTTTGCAATTTTACATAGTTTCAACTTCAAGATGTAACAATAGATCAACGCAAACAGTTTCCGATGGCGCCGGTTCTCAATAATCCTAGCTCCATTTCTTAAGAGCAAAAAGAAGAGATGGACTAAATAAGTGAGACAAAATATTATTTGCTACAGGGTTGTCGTCAAATGCATACAATATGACAATCTACACCAACGGCTGTTCACCATCTCTCTCTTGAACTTTGCCTGCAGGAATAACATAAAACCTATTAATGTCTGAGATATTACGACCAGACCCAAAACACTTGACACAGAGAAAATGGGATGATATGTATTGTGTACCATCATTATTACGTGCAAGAAGATCACAGCAAGGAAATTTTGGGAAAATGGAAACAAATGATGGCACTTGCTGAACTCGGGGCCAACAAGGGCTATGAATTAAAGAAATAACCTCAAGAAACCATTTAAAGTTCATTCATTTTAACAGTAGATCACATCTCCGTGATATTTGCAAAATCAAATCACTGCATCACAACTAACGAATTCTCATTTTTAAGCAACAAGTGATTCCAAAATTTTCTTAAGGAGAACTAGCATTAGAAAACTTTTTGCATAATTTTTCCGTCCTTGTCACATCTATCTAATTTCGCAAAAAATAATAAAATAGGTAAATATTTCGAATGCTTCAGATAAACCTCCACTGAAGTACAACTTAGAATATTTACAATTTTATAATCACAAACAACTCCCAACTCTCAACATCTTTCTTGAATGAAAGGTTGTAAGTCTTAAATATCTATTACTTTAAAAATTACCAGCAATGATAACAAACATTCAATGTCAGAACTTCATGCACTTTTATATTATGATAAGCAAGGAAATACAATCCAAGAAGATGAGATATATACAAGTAATATACATCTCTTAGAACTTGCATCGTCCATTATTTAAAAAGACAAAGAAGAAAGGAAGTACAAAAAGTTCAAATACCTTGATAAGGTAGAAAATTAAATTGAATAATGACAAAAAGGCAACTTTACCTGTCCAAGTCCCTGCTGCCCAGAAATCCTCTCTCTCTGCCACCTTGAAATGATCTCCTATCATCTCTAGACTTAGTCCATGCATCACCCATGCCCCGTGAACGAGGCCTATCCATGGACTCTGTGCTTCTAGACTCATCAAATGACCCAGACTGGGAAGGTGGTCTCTCAGGAAAGACAGCGCCCCTACCTGCTCCAGAACCAGGTCTTTCAACAGCTTTTTGCCCAAACCGTACTTTGTCATCCAATTCCCGGATAAGCATTTCCAGTTCCTGCTCTTTGCTGAGTATAATATCTTGCAAACTGGGTTGATCTCCACCAGACCCTTGCAGGAATTCTTGATTTGTTTTAATTGTAGATTCTTTCTCAAGTTCCTTCTTCAGGTAGTCGATTTCTTCTTTCAACATCTTTTCCTCGTCCGTTTCAGGCCTGAAACATTTTCTCCACGTTAGAGTTGAATAGACGACAAACAAGAACACAGGAGATTACCAAGTCACATATCAGCAATGTATCCACCAATAGAATCGACATAAAATAGAACACATGAGCAAAGTACAGATAATAATCAGTAATCCGAAAAACCAAAACTTTACGAAGGTAAAACCGGCATAGAAGAGATCTCATGGAAGGCTAAGCTTGACATAAATTAACCAAAGATTTCTACTTAACAGCAGTAAATAGATCATATGGATGACATGTCAAGAACATCACTATGCTCCACAAACAATCCTACAATGACCAAAGACAAGCACTGAATTAAAGAACAAAGAGGCAGCAGCATAAGGTAAAAATGGAAACACAGCCACAAAAGCTCTTGAAAGGAATTTTATAAGCAAACCAAGGGTCCAAAAATATAAACAGGCACAGGCTTACAATGTACAGCCAACTTGGAAGAGATCACAACAAAAGCCAAAATTAGCAGAGATTAACCAAAGATTTATGGTGGACAGCAGTAAAGAGATGGACAGGATGGCACACCAGGAATGACACTATGCTCCATAAAACCCAAGAGATATCAAAGATGAATCTTGAACTGAATAAAATAACCAACAGGGAAACATAAGCAAAAATGAAAAGATGGACTGGAACATGACCAAATAACCTCCTGAAAAGAATTATGAAAACACATGCAAACCAAAGTATACTGCAAGAGTGCCAGTTCCTCAACAACATAGACATGTTTGAACTTGGCACTTAAACGAGGTAAAACAGATTTATTTTCACAATATAATCCAAAAAACTTATCAATACATCAAATATTCTTTTAAACATAATAAGTTTAGAATCTCAAAACACAAAGAGAGATGTTATAATGTCAAGAAGCTTGTATCAACACACACAAAGACACAAGAATGCACTGGTATTACACATGGAAAATAGGCAGGAACAGACACCATATTGCACAGACAACAAAACCAAGCCTACACCCCCAATCTGTTGCAACAGTATGAGGTAAAGGATATGTTTTTCCGTCCTGATGTATCACTTGGATGTAATAAATCTCTTTTCATAAGAAATCCAATGATGAAGGTTGAAAATCCAGGAATTTTGCATGCCAGCAAATTTAAAACAAGAGGCCAGAGAACATAAAGGATATTTGATAAGCAAATAGCTGAAACGTATTAACAGGCTTTAAACACATGAATGCATATGACTGCTAAAGAAAGCACAATGCTCATGAACAGCTTGGCTTGGCTCATTAAGAAGCTCAATCACAAATGTAACAAATCTACAACGACTGACAAGAAAAATTAAACAGTAAGCCCATCTTGTGGAACACTGACATAAAAGTTGTTTATCCAATTGAATGTGATCCCTAATTCACTTTAGTCACAAAAGCCTTCAAAGGGAAAACTAGTGTGCAAACTACCCGCAGATTGAACTTTCAAAAAACAGTTAATTCATAATCGATGTTATGAACTAACAAAACTGAAACTGTTGGCTTAATTTGTGAGGTGAAAGCACTTACAGCTTAAAGGAGAGAGTATAGCTAGAGTAGCTGCTTTACATGCACCTGCTATGTAATAATTATCAGTATTACTCTACTCTTATCTACAATAATTACCAGACACCTTATGCATAGTTTATGGGAAATACAGTTGAAGGAACAGAGCTTCACAGAGCTAGAGAGGTCACATATATGGTACCAGTAAAATGTTCCGTAAATCAATTCAATGTTACAAAATCCAGAATCATAACTTTTTTTTGGGAGGGGGGGCGCTTAAACACTTCATGCAAGAGGGTACAAATAAATCCAGTCCACAAAGTATCAGCAACAATGTGTGTATATTTTCTAATGTAAAAAAGTTATAAAAGACAAACTTATGCAGTATGTTTAGATGGACACCAGAAAACATGTCTAACATGCACAGAGCAAAAAAGCTACCTAAAAGTATGCTAAGATATGTTCTACAAACAGTCTTTACAACTTAGTCCATATAAAACCAATTGGACCAGATCAATTCAGTCATTGATACAAACATCAACCATTTCAAGAAATAGTCTAGCAAATGGAATTTTAAAAGGTGTTACATTACCAAAGCAACAATGGTTCAACAAGAAAGGTTATCAGCCAAATCACCATGCATGTAACAGAAGATCCAGGTAACTAGGAAAAATTAACCCAAAAAATCACTGCTCTCAGTATTAAAACAGATTCAAAATTTAATGTTTTGCCATCCTCTGCAGTAACTCATTGTCACATTCCAAACTGTTACCACCACACCACCCTCTGTGTTCTGATCATACCAACATCAACACATTGATCAAAAACAGCAAGGAAATAAAAGAATTTCAACTAACAACATTCTTTGACAGAGAGACTAATGCCCAAGCTAAAGTAACAAAGCAGTTAATTGCGATGAACAAAAGAAGAATGCAATATCAAAACACAGACCTTTCAACCCCACGACGCTCTAATTGAAGATCAATCTTACGCCAATCCTGACCCCGCTCCTCCAACAAAACTTCCCTTGGCTTTGCATCTCCAAATGGATTCACCTTAGGCCTACTGGGTTTCGCTACATTCTCTAATCCCTGCAATCCCTGATTCTCCGACCTGCTGGACTGGGCACTTGATGGCCTGCTCGAATGGGAGCTTGTTGGCCTGCTCGTGGTCACTTTTTTTGTCTCCATCTCCATCTCCAGCTTCTTCCAATCCAATCCCTTCTCCGCCAATACCTCCTCTCTGGGCCTCGCCACTCCAAAGGGATTTGGCTTATTCGTCTTCAACACTGCTGTGTCATTATGCCCCAAATCCGGCTTCGGCGGATCCAAATTCAATCTAGAACGTTCGTCACGAAATCCACCAGCACCTCGAGTCCAGCGATCAGGTTCCGAACCCGAGCTGCGAAATTCGGAACCAAATGTAGAGGATCTGGGCTGAATCGCCTTCTTTCCAGCTGTCCAGCTATCCACTTCATCTGCACGTGAAAACCCACCACCTGAACCTAAACCGCCATAACGACTTTGACGGCCGGAATCCTGGGATTGTACGGTTTGGAAAGACTTCTTAGTCATAGCCCAGTTATCGACCTCGTCGGCCCTCGACGACTGGTCGAATTCCGAAACCCTAGAAGGAGGGCCCCTGCGTTGTGACTGCTCGCCGTCAAATCCGCCATGCGATCTTCTATTAGCACCACCCCAGGAGTCCTCGCGGTCGCGCATCGTTGGCGCCGGCCGTCCAAACGACGAGAAGCCGCCTCCAAGGCGACCTTGCTGCATTTCCTCGGCAGAGCGATCTCTGGGAGCCGTGGGGAGAAGAAGCATCTCGTCTTGTGTCAGGCGGTTGTACGAATTGTCAGTGGCACCGGCACCGGAGGCAGAGTATGAGGCAAATGCCGAGAGAGTCATTTTCTTCTTTTTGGGCTTCGCGCTGACGGCTTCTTTCAGGCTAGGGAAGCTCTGTGACTCGTCTGGCGTGGTTCCACGAGAGGCAGCTGCAGCGGCTACGGCTTCACGTTCCTCATCTTCAGCTCTCTCGGCCTCGGCGGCCCAGGCGCCGATGCTACCCCATGTTTTGGACATTTTTTCGATCTGAAAGGAAAATGAAGAGATCTGATTTGGGAAATTAAAATGATTTGGTTTGTCTTTGAGCTGGAGCTCCGTTAATGGAGCCGGAGCTCCGAGAACATACGAAGATGACTTAAACTGTTGATGTTGTTGTTGTGTGCGTAGTTTTGAAGGATTTTTTTTTAAAAAAAATATTTAAAAAAAACTGCCTATAAAATGAAACTAGAAATTTGTCCTTTGACCAAACCAAAGAAGGAGAGCGTTATGCAATGAGATAAGAGTTGTTACTCCTAGGTGGTATGGCCCACAATATGCATCGCAACTGTTACTCATCGAACGGTCAGTATGCTCCTGGAATCTGTCTTGTCTTGTCAGGCAGGAAATGACTACTAGGTGTGTGTACGATCGGATATTCACCGTCCGATATTCGGCTCTCCGTTACCCACATACAAAATCTTATTGTTATTTTGCATTATCATTACCGTACAATGACCTCCATTGGTCAAAATCTTACCTACAGTTAAGGAGAAATAATTCTGTGTATGTAAGATACACGGTAAAAAAGGACACTGACGTTGTGTTCAATGAAAGAGATGCCGTACAAGGCCGTGGAAGTCCAATTTTAGATTAAATATTAACAACAATATGCTTAAACGAGCAGAACCGGCCCACTTTTAACTGTAGTTAAACTCTGATTAGTGTTTCAGATCTCCTGTTATAACATGGTGAAATCTTAATCATGGGTTGGTGAAGTCAAAATTAGGCATGTTGGTTATCTTTGTACTTAACGATCCAATCATCTTTAATTAGAATTATATGCCCGCCCGTATTTGACTAATAACTCAAATTGTATATATTTTAACAGAAAATAAATAAAAAAATTTAAAATAATAATAATTTTATATATTAATGTATTTTTATATTTACAATATATGAATAATAATAATAATAATAATAATAATAATATATTTTAATGTAATTTTTGAATTTGTAAACGGGAATAATTTTGTCGAGAATATTTTTAATTAAATTATTTAGTTAAATTATGCAATATTTATATAATGTTTTTTTGATTATCTTAATTACTTTTATTATTGATAATCTTAAGTTAATTATGTCTGATTTGGACCATGGTCCCCATCACATCATGCCGTAACATAGGATATATTTTTAATATGGTGGATGGTAAGTTAACTTTGATAACAAAATGTAACAGTTTTGGACATGTTAATGGGCGTCTGCTTGCAACAAGTCTTTGAATGTGGTCTGTCTGGTCCATCTGCCCAGAGATTTTTCGAATGATGATGATGTCCAATGACTGTAAAACATGTCGACCATGTCCCCCTCCCATTTTTTTTCACCTACAAAGAATGTTGCCATCAACAAAATTTCTCTTCATAACCTTACTCCTCAGTTTTGCCATGGCGGTGATTACTATTATCCTCTTTCCCAAGAGCTCTTGTTATCACTGCCTCTCCTCCATCAAGGATAAGGTAGCAATCCGTCCCTTTTCTTTTCCCTCAAAAGATTTGTCTATCTGAATGACTTTATAATTCGTCGGAAAGCCTTTTGAATTCAGTAGAAAACCATATTCCCCGAAAGAGATGATTTCCTTGCGAGAAAATCTAGAACACAGTCGACTGACTATCCAAGTAAGAGTCGAAGGAATTGTTTCTCAATTCATAAGCTGAATTGGGGTTATGCATATCTTTGGTCAATCATGAACAATGATTTTGCAAATGAGACTAACCTGAAAGTATCTTAGTGATTGATCTTTCAAATGGGTCGTATCAGAATGAATCGTGTAGCTTCACAGGTTTAAACAACATTTTCCTCTGTAAGTTTGGGACTTCTGGGTGTCAGTTTACGACTGTTCATCTAGAAATTAGAAATCTGATAGGGCCCAATGTTGCATAATATCATAGTTGACGAAATCCAGGGTCGCATATTGAAATCTACCCACAGGAAGATGAATTTGTCTATACAACAATACTGTATTCAATCTAATGGTCTTTAATTTGCACATCATATTACATCTACTCTTCGGTTTCAAACACAGGGTCCTTAGTGCAACTATGCATTAGCTGAGAACATAAAAAGAAAATGGACAGAAAATCTTTTAACCACTGTTGCTGTAGAACTTGAAAGGAACGTCATATATTTGCCGGAACCTGCAAGCCTGCAACAATTAAGCTAACGTAAAACCCATCGCTCTCATTGGTTTCTCCTTTTTTTTTCAATTTTCAGGAGAAAGAAGTTCTCTCTCCAATAACTTCAGAAAGCTGTCAGGTGTCCATCAGAGTCTGGCTTATTTATCTCAAGCATGACTGCCATGGCCAATAAAAAACTCCTATACTGATACAGTGCATCTGTCCGATCCAGGAAAGAATCACAGCTATAACATACCACTTTTTAGCACTTCTAGACAGAAAAATAAGTTTATTGCGATAGCCATCTTCAATTCATCTCTGTTTTCTAACACATGCTTTTGAAATTCTAACTTCTCAGATCAATTCAATGAAAACATTGAGGAAACCGAAACATAGAGAATATCACACAGATGATCATTCAATGACCAGCTGGAACATTACTGTCATTGACAACCGGCTAGAACTTTCCCCTCCCGCCGCGCAACCAAACAGTTTGTTCTCTTCTGCATACCTACCAACACATTCTGCCACGCGTTCACTCTCGACGCTGCCTTGACATGATGACCTCCCACGTTCATCTCCGACAAATCCTCCGACTTCAATCCTAATACCTCCTCGGGCTCAGCCCCATCGAGCACCATGATTAGACACGAACAGAACCCTTTTGTTATTTCGGAGTCACTGTCAGCTCTGAACCTCATTTTCCCTCTCTCGTCCATTGCAACTTCTAACCATACCTGGGTGGCGCACCCTACCACCTTGTTGGCTTGCACGCGTGCTGATTCATCTAACGCCGGTAGAACCGCCGCGTAATCTAACAGACGTTTGACCCGGTCAATGGGTTCCTTCAACGACGTAAATTCTGAAATCAACAATTGAAGCTTGGTTCTCGTCGTTGCGGGTTCTTGGTTGTGTTTGTGTACGCAAGTTAAGGACTTAACTGGTAATTTTCTTGGGTTATTCGTCATCTTGAGATTCATTTGTTTGTGCTTAACGTTTGGGTTTCTGAACGAAGGATTTGATAAGAAAGCGGGACAACTTGTGTTTAAGCACGATGAAACGTTCATGTTTGGATGACGAGAAAGTGACAGAAAATAGGAAAGAAAAGGCGAGAAGTTCGATAAATAGAGCAAGTAAACGGGAGAGATCCTTAAACTGCGGGTCACTTATCTCTGTGTGATCTCTGTCTCAGAGCAAGCGGTGTATAAATATTTATACACAAGAAAGAAGAGAAGAGAAGAGAAGAGAAGGTCGCAATTCCGGAACGACAGAGGAATTACCATCTCAATTTACTAGAGCTTTGAATTATTACTTTCAATTTCATGTAAAGAAACAGAACAATTTATCATTTCTTGTCGGGAACAAATTCTCGACTGAGACGAGAATAAATTCGGATACATACAAGTTTCCATCAATTTTGGCTAATTTTAAGCGAAGCTATAATTTTATGGACTTATTTGTTAATTTTACAAATTATAAGGACTAGTTTAATAACTTTGAGCTGGTAAGGAAAAACAACGCTGGCTGATTGGACTGAGAAATCCAAGACTGGCATTGTATCATTGGTCCTAGAATCAGATCATGACAAGGGAAAGGGATAAGACGCGAACCAAGATTGCTTTGCTTCTTGCACTTTGGTTCTTATTTTTCACTTTGATTTTAAGGTCAAGGGTAAAAACAATGGATCTTGACCTTTTCAATTACTTGGTTTATGCGAATTCTCAATCTTGCATTTGACAAAAGTCACCCTTCGCACCTTAAGTTTAAACTTCTCATTCGTCCTTTTATCATTGAAATCAAATGCCCATTTGGGGGTTTTTCCTTTAATCTCGTATCTAGTACAATTCCAAATTGCCATCAAGGGATTGTTAGGGTTGCATTCGATGGAGCCGCCACAAAAGGACTACAATGCAAACCTTCTTCAAAAAGCACACTTTTCATATTGGAGTATTTTTCATCTGAAGAAGTTGCATTGGTTAATTATATTTAAAACCCTTGTGTAATTTTCTTAATTCAATTAGTTGTGTTTGTTACTAATGAAGAAAATTTGGGGTCCAAATGTGATTTTCTTTGTTAAGCAATTCAATTTGTCTTGACTTTATGTCCTTTTCTTGGTAATTACGTCTTTGGTCACTCTATACAATGAAGAAGTGCGATCATTCAATAACAAGTAATCTAACCGCTTGTTAATAGTTTAACTTAAAAAAGATTATGGTTGGACACTAAAACAGGAATCAATTTGGAAAAAGTGCTTCTCCATTGAAATCACTTTCTTGCTCCATCTTGTAATTGATATGGAATGAGTAGATTTAGTATTATAACATTCTAAGTAACTTTCAGGTTCTAGAAATTGACCTTTGGAGAGCAACTGTGTTATGAAGTTGCAGCTTTCAACAATGGCTAAAATCCTCCACCACCACATTTCCTTCTCTTTCTCTTTAAGAAAGGCACAAAAGGGTAAGCATATTTCCCTTTCAAAATTCAGAATCATGCTAGGGGCACTTAATTGAACCTACTATTCACTTCTTGCCCTTTTGTGGAGCATAAGCAGCAAAGTTGGAATTTAATAAACAGAATAATTCATCCCAATATGCTTTTGTTCCTCCTAATTATGTATGTTTGACAATAATCACATAAAAAAGACAAACTTTAATTACCTGATCAAGAGTCTTTTAATTGCAAAGAGAGATAGTGAGATCTTTGCGACACCTTCTTGATAATAGTATTAGTCCTCCCACCAAACATTGTTCCACATGGAGAGTGGATTGAAATGAATTTCAGAACAACCCACACCCATTAATTAATATGTGCGAAGATTCCTTGTTGGTGGACCACATTCCTCCAAATTTCTCTCCACTTCCCCTGTATTAAAATATAGCACATGCTGCCATCATGCATGACACATTAGAAGGTCAGATGCATAATCTGTAATTGACTTAAAATAATGTTCGAAATCCTGAACGATAATTGGTATTAACTCAAATTCCAAGGAGCACCAAATTCAACCTTTTGATGTTACCAGGTCCAACCTACCCGAGTCTTCATCCGCATTCCAGTGAACTAGCATTTATTAATTAGAATATAAACAAGAAATTAGGCCTTGTAGAAATTTTTATACCACAACTTAAATGGCTTAAGGCTTACATTATGTTGCAACATACAAGCACAAGGCAACAAAAGAAATAAATAAAAGAAAACTCTGCTCCAGTCTGCCTTCACTAATCACAATTCAGAACAAATAGCGCGCACCCGTGCATCTCTATTGCCATTGCTATTGACTTTTGCAGCAATCCATAATCCTTTCCACTCCAAACTTCTCGGCCCTTACATGAAGATCCATTTATGTTTTTCTCGGGGAGTGCCTTAGCCAGGTCTGATATCTTGGCGGATACTACAGTCTTTTCATTGTTCAGATTGAAGAATGCAACATATATTTCTCCTGAGCAAGAAAGAAAATAAGCCATCAAACCCAGTCGGAAAAGGAACCAAAAAAAAATACACAACATGCACCTATGATTTCACAAGAGAAATGGATTGTAGGGGTGTGATTATTCGGTCCCAAATGCGGTGAGAAGCTAACACCAAAAGCCATGCTAGAAACAATTTTTAGCAAGGAATTTATGTTGAAGAAATTCTGAACAATGACTCGACTCTTCTACCCAAGAAATTGCATCTTTTCCAAAATGTAGAAATCTTTGTGCGATTTGCATTGATATGTTCTAACAAACAAGTCATTTTAAAATCCCATTTCCAAGAAATATATCTTTTCAATCTTCAGTATGATATAGTTCCTTTTCGCGCTTCCCTCAACGTAGTGAAATAGCCTTCAAGTGGGCGGCAGTCATTATTTATTAAATCTGTTTTAAAGTACTGAAATGAGCATTCTATGTCATTCTAAGCCAAACTTAAAGCTTCAAAGAAATCAAACCTCTTCTTCCAGTTGCAATCCAAGAACGAATTCCACCAGCAGTGACGCTAGCTGCATAACAAATCAGTTAGCAATTGAAAATTATCACCTTAAAGATGTTCTTTAAATATTTATTACTAGCATGTAGAATATTCACTAAAAATTAACAACCTTTAACTGAATTCATTGTAGCACATAAACCAGAATAACTGTTTATGAGGGCTCCACCAGAGCTCAACTCCCACATCTGCAAAGTGTAGACTTCAAATCTCAGTCAAACAAACTTGGTAAAAATACCAAATTTATATAAAAGAAAAGGGAAACAATTCATATTGTATGACATATATATAGAACTAGATATTTGAATAGGATTAAGTAACCAGGCAAACAACATACACCCTTTGTTCAAGCACCAAGAAAGAGAGCATATCACAAACTTTACTGTCCAACAGGGATTAAGGCTTAGTTGAGTAAAATTGCGAATGAATAGGATTTGTTAAAAGAGGGTTTCCTGAAAACCTTTTGTTTCTAAACATTTCTTTCTGAAAATGAATTGATTATGTTTTGCACCTAATGTTATGGCTAGGACTTCAATCATGTATTTCATTATCTGTAACATCTTTAGACGTTGTAAGCAAAGACAATCTCATGTGTCCACAAATTAACACTAAAGGTACCTGGTTGGCATCTCTTCTGCACTTAGAAAATGAACCTCTTTTAAATTCCTTTGAAGTAAGCTTCAGCTTTGGAGAAGCATCCAAACAAACCTCTGTGCCTTCAGTTGCTTGTAAATGAAGTTTCCTTTCATGTTGCTGCTTGTTGATTGTCTCTTCATCTCTACACCAGCATTCAATTAACTTGACAATTAAGATAAAAATGAAGTGCAAGTAATGGTAAAAAATCCTACAAATAAATCTAATAACGAAAAGGTTAAAGTAAATATTACGAAGCCAAAAGCACTTTTCTCTTGTATAAGCATAAAGGTTCCTCAATTTTGTTTCCTGAGTTTCCTTTCCAGCAGATTTGTTCAAGAGCTTGGTCTTGAGCTTCAACTGACCAACCATTTGTTCTAGAATCTTTACAGCTAGTGAGACCCATAATATGTGTATTTGATGTGCTTGCTTCTGATAGAAATGGAGGTATGGCCTTATTCTTCCTTGTAATTCTCTTTGTTCCAGTAATATAAGGGAACTGTAATGCAGCTAATAGTAAGGTACCATGCTATAAGGAGAATATCCTTCACAATTACAAGAAATGGTTCCCATACCTCCCTGTTGTTTGAACTGAAAGAGTTTATCTCCAGCACCGTAGGATTTGTAATTAAAGAATATGTAGTTTCATCAAGTTTTCTTACATCCCCTCCAAACATGAGAGGAGACCTAGCCATAGCCCACAAGGTCATCTGTCGAGTGAAAATACACAATGTCAAAAAGAATGCTTGTTTATTAATATCGATGAACTATTCCATAAGTACACATATATTTCAAAAGGAAAAAAAAACATACATACTTGCACAAGCATACCTGAGTTCTTTGTTCATCTAGATTAAGGTTACAAGTTCTATGTGGACCTTCATTTGCACCTAGAATACATGAAATATCCAAATAAGTTTTATGGCTTTTCATCCATTCCTGAAACTTTCCTTCACTAAATCTGCCCAAGCTAACCATCCATGCTTCACAACTTCATCAAATCACAAACATATTAACCCACTGTGCTTCATGATCAGTATGGAAACATCTATGGAAGATTTTTATGTTTCAAAATTTGATGCCAGAGCCGATGCCACTAGCTTCCAAAACATATCTACGCTATATCCAAGAGACAAAGAATACTCTCAGAACAGTTGGCATGCATGGCCGTTAAGAATGATGCAGTTGTCTTTTTGAAAATTGGATATGCTAAGCAAAAATTAATTTGCCAAGTTATGTAACCTGGATCAGTAAGCCAACCCAGTGGTAGCATATCCAAGTCAGGCCATGACTTCCCCAGCAAACCCTTGGCACCTATCATATTGGCAGTAGAGAAATCCCTGAAACAATTGTAACACATATCACAAAAAATATAATAAGGAAAAAAGGAAAGTAGAAATTGGAAAGGATAATGCAATCATAAGTCTAAGCTCTTAATGTGTACGAGTTCTTCATATACCTTGTAACATTAAAATGAGCTGCTACATCTCCCCATGTATCCCAATCATCACCGGTAATCCTGTACATGTTGACTAATCCACTTACTTCTTTGGCCATCGCTGGTGTCACACTAGTTCCAGGAGACAAAGAATATAGAATAGGGCGGTCCAGCTCCTTCAGGACCTGCACAGAGACCCTTCGTATGAATGACTGCAAATTCTTGTGAGATTATCACTTAAGTTACCAGGCACTATTCTGTACATCTGACACAAAGCTTATCTCGTTTATATCCAAGTCATCACCAAATACACAGTCATGTTTAACTGCAACAAGACCAAAAAAAATGATATAAATCAGAAAGATTAGATTTAGCAGCTCAAAAGTTAGTAAACTGATTAATATGTTCAGTGTGATTGATGCATAATACTGTAAACAAGAGATACCAATCATGCTACAAGAAAATTAACAGGTAGCACCTCAATCAGGATGATTTCATCAGGTTAATCAGGATTTCCTCATCTAACCTGTGTGTGATTAGCATAATGTTGATGCCTGATTTATGCTTTCATGGACAAAATTGGCTTTTGGCAGGGTCAAGTAATGATTCATACTTCTTAGGGAAAATGAATGCTACCTACCAAGATTCTGAAGTTCAATTGAATTTATCTGATATATAGAACAATAAGAAAGGATGCTTTTCAAGTAATTTTCAAATTACCAAAATCAACACCCCACTCTGCATACTGTTTATACAATGACCTCAAGAAAGCTCTTCCAGCTTTTGAATTGGTATTTACACTCATGAAGCCGTGTTGCATCCATGCACAAGCCCTTTCTTTGAGCCCTATATCTTTTGCCCGCCACTGTCGACCAGACTCCTCATAGGCACCTCCCTGATGAAAATTCAAAATCATGATTCAAGCACCAACCTTTGGAGCTAACACTTCACAGATTGCAAGAACTTATGTCTTCAATCACCTCAACTTATATTTATTTTTGAGGACTAAGAATATAGATTTCAGCTTAACAAGTAATACCTTGAGCGTGTCCAAGATAGGGGTGTTTGCATTAACTGCTTGAGTACTTATACCTCTCATGACATGAATCCCAAACTTCAAACCCATGGCATGTACTTTCTTGGCTACTTCAGTAAACCCTTTCCTACCCCTGGATGATGGCCATCTATCCGGGTCCGGTATCATTCTCCCCCATTCATCAATTACGTCAAATCCAAGAGAATCAACATAAGCACCTTTCACTTTTCTTCTATACCAGAGGTAATCCACTACAACATACTACTTCCAACACACAAAAAAATGGGAGACATTAAGTTTCATTACCAGTAGTCCACTTTTACTCTACTAAACCATTGTATAAGGGGAAATTAAGAAAAACAAAGATAGTTTGGTTACTAGCCCTGCTCATACCTCATATCTGTGCGGGAGCAAACGCTGAGAAATTATTGCAGCACTTTGCAAGAATTCTTCTTCTGAAATGGACCAGCAAAATGAATCATAGGAGTTCCAACCTCTAGGCGGTAAGCTAGCATGGCGTAATTCTTTATTTGATATGGTTTCAGATGATACCCTGAAATCAAAAATAGCTTTGCTTGACAAATATGGTACGTTAAGTCACATTAACAGAGACATAAATAAAAACAATCACCCATTTTCCATTATTTGAATAAAATTTATATGATTTTGATGTTTGATAAAGATTTCCATAAGCTGTATGGACATATCTATGGTTCCAAACAGAGCCAAATGATAAAATGTGCCAAAATTTAAGGCATCACTGAGCTAAATTGGGAATATAAGTGTGGTCTATTGAGCAAGCATATTCCTGAACAGATTCCGCAGGATTCATGGTACAGGCAGGTAAAGTAATTTTCTTATACCACCTTGAAATTACATTCTTCTCTTAAAAGACGGTAAAGTAATCTGTTCTTTCAAAAGCAAAACAAAAAGCGAAAAGTCTATGCATACATCGAACTAACTAAATTAGTATTTTGAATTGGGAAAAAATTTCCCCCGTCCCATGCATTTACCATTTTCTAATTCTAATTCGTGAGTTCATCGTCAGTTTCAGTAACCTCCAAGTTCAAACCATAATTGAAATTCAATAAATTCAAACAAACGAAAAATTCAAAATAGCAATTACTGAATAATTCTAGAAATAATCAATGGCGTCATTTTTTGTTTGACAAACCGTAAAATTGTGAAACAAGACTCTCATCAAAGTGACCATAACAAGAATAGTGATAGTGGGAGAGAAAGGAGGCACCTGTAAAAAGAAAGACCGAAGTAGAGAAACAGAGAGCACAATACAACGACCTTCATGGTTACTGCTCTCGTTGTTGCTGCTAACAGTGAAAGGTAACAACGGTGGGCTTTTTCTCGTACACTTGATACCACAAGGGATCATCGACCGTCGACGTGTCATTATCTGAGCCTGTGGGCCACCGATATTTAATGTCCTCTGTGTATTTGTCGGATAATATCAGCGTACTGATGATAAGGATTTTGCAGTAATTGGCCAAGATGATACAACCAATACGTACGTACGTACGTACATACACACATATATATATATATATATAATTTAAAATAAAAAAATTATAAAAATTAACATAAATTTGATAAATATATATATATATAATTTAAAATTTAAATATAATATAGAAATTAAAAAATTTGATATATCTCACCTCCAATCAACCAAAGCCTTTTGATAACTGCCGATATTGCTTGTGAAATCAAGATCAAGACAACCTCTGTTACCACAAATGACGGATTATCAAGCATCAAGCTTGTCGGACTGTCGAATAATAAATACATGAGACGAGATGATGTAGTATTATAAGTAATTTTTTAAAATTTTATTTTAATTATTATTTATATTTTAAATATTTCTATTATACATTTTAATTTTATATTTTCAAATTATTCCTTGGAAGACACATCATCTGTGTATTAAACGTTCCCCAAGCTTGGGCATTGCTGCAACAGCCCAGCTCATTAACAACCCCAGGCTGCTTGCGATATTGTCTGTCCGGCATATTTTGTCAAACTGAATATCGGCCTGAAGAGAGAAATCAATCCTTAGAACACTCGACAAAAGCTGTCCCTAAATGCTTTCGTATGAAAGCAGTTATTATGGCCAAACAAATCCAAAGGACTGCAAAATGATCATAAAATGATATTCGTGATTTCGTTTCCTATCTGGCCATTGACTAGTTTTTACATTTTTAAAAAGGCAATGACTAAAAGTAACAGCCATCTTTGCACATTTCACTTGAAATTTACACTATGAAACAGATACCCAAAAGCTATTTGATGTAACTGCTGAAGGTTATCTTTCTTAAGTTAAAACTGCCCCGACTTTCAGGACGCAGAGTACAACAACAGATCATATGAAGAGAGCCATTACTATGATCATGAAAATTCCTACTCCAGCAGGTAGCGTATGTCCTCATTTTCCAGCTAAAACTAGATTAGCCGCACTATCATGTAGCTTGTGGGTAAAGAAACATCATTTTTCAAATGATGATCCACAGATTCTTCCCAGAGAAGCTCCTCAAGACAAATCAGTATGAAAGGCAAAAATAGAAGTCCGGGAAATCAGGCTTTACACATGCAAGGAGTCAGAGGATTTTCCCAGAGATCATAGTTAGGGAAGGTTTCTTCTGGCAATCCAGTCCGTGTCTGGTGGGTGACAACCACGTCCTCAACAAAGGTGGCCCAGCCTATATAGGGATCCCCAAAAGATTTAGACATAAGTCCCTTGTCTGGTTTTATGGATTTGTAACGGTGACCCATGTACCGACGTGCCCCAATTATCAACTTTGCGAAGTTGCCTCCATGTGTCATCACAAACACATCAGACTTCAAGCAGACCAGGAAGTCAAGGGCTGCCAAGCTTGTTACATGCTTCCTAAAAACAGTCAACTCCTCCTTGTCTGCCAACTCCTCCTTTGTAACCTGTTACTAAACCTTGTCAAGGCAATTCAACTTCAATGAAAGATAATAGAATGCAGGGAACTCAACCTCAGTCAATTCTCCACATCTCTTCACAGTCAATTAACAATTTATCTTCTACCACGTATTCAAAAGTACTAAATATCATTTCAAGCATTACAATTGTAGATGCATAATGTTCTTCTTTTATTATTCTATTAAGATATGAAGAATGATTGGAGAACAATTTTTATAATTGTTTTGGTGATAACGTCATTATGATGATTGCTGTGCCATTTTGTACAAACTTTCCACAATTCTTTTCCATTTGAATAGCATTGCTCAAATTTAAGAAAGAACAAAGTGCACAACAGAAACAGCAAAACCCTCCAAGATACTCACACCAATAGGAACCCAGTATCAAAATATTCTGTGCCTAGTCATTCAAATGAACTTCCCAGAAAGAGAGTGAAACATATTTTGGACAACTATATTTTCTAGCATTTCAAATGAAGAATGAAGGGCCATTGCAACTCTATTGGGTTAACCAAATCCCATAAGAACTGGATTCAAAGGCCTTACCAAATTTGGGAACATGTTCCTGAGTGGCGCCATCCGGTTCTGGCCTCCATAAACCTGACCAGAAGCAACATAAATTTGAGTTTCTTTGGGATAACCCATTGCCCGAAGAATAACTGCTACTTCTCCAGGCTCAAGAGGGCATCGTCCTTCCTTCCGCTTCTGCAGGGCCAGTTGCCACAGATGGGAACCATTCTGCAAGCCAAGAAATCACCAAGGTAAAATATATCATACATGTTTTGTGTAGTATCGAATTAAACAAGAAACTGGCAGATTGTAGTATTTGAGATCACCTTATAGCGTCGAGGCCATTCCTTTTTTCTGTATTCAGCCATTTTAGCTTTCTCCTCCCTCGTCCCCACAAAATCACAAAATGACAAGCCCACCATTCCTTTCTCAAACCGAAGGTGCAAAGCCCTGTGCAAGAAAATGGTTAGTTCTCTAGGCGTTAATATTAATAACTTGCAACCTGATTTGGCAAACTTTCAGTTGCCAAATCACATACATATAAGGATTTGAACTGCCAGTGCGATTTCTCATCCTTGATACTAATAAATCTGCCATCTGCTCTATCTCAGGAAGAAATTTTAGAGCATGATAATTCACCCTGCACCTAAGCCTGTTGATTTCTGGAGGAACATTATCATACCTGAACACCCCAAAATACATGCAATAACAATTTAGTCACAATTTTCCTAACTGAAAACCAAATTTAGTCAAGTAACTTGCAAATCTCTAGTGTCCATTACTTACCCAAGCCGATCAACAAAAGGTTTTAGGGCCATAATCTTCTTCTCCTTGATTCGAGGCAGTACATTGTCTATGTAAAATTGGGCTGGAGCATACTTTGGAATGTTTTTAACCGTTCGTCTAGCATACATATGAAACACATTGTGAGTTCAATGATAGTTAGTAACCACTTAAGATTCAGAAGATGAAAAGGTCCAATAAGTATTTATGGTTCCTTTATTTCAGTTATACTTTTGTGTCGAAAAGACTTTAGACCAAAAAGTTACTGAAAAGAAAACCTATGTTAATACTTCTGATTAGATTTTGTGAAATTATCAGTCAACTCAAATATAATTTAGGTTGCAAAAATAAGAGTATGGGTGCAACAAACTCTGAAATTATTGTTATTTACCTATCCTATCATTTTCAAGTTGATTCCCTCTCATCGCATCCTCATTTTATAATAACTACGGGGAAAAGAAAATGTTTCTTCAAGCACTGCACAATCAAGTTCAAAGACCAGGCAGTTCAACCAAGCCCTTCAGCTAATTCAGGTCAACCATATGGACTGTTCCCCTTTTTACATTCACAGGAAAGCAGTAAACAAAATTAAGGGATGAGTATTCTTGGTTTGTCAAATCATTGTGACCTAACAACTTATACTTCATTCTTAACGAATTAAACGAATGACAAAGAAAGACATCAAACCTGATGCTTGAGAATAATTCTGATTTGTCAGTAAACCAATCTGGGATATCCCGGACAATTTGCACATCATCCTTTAAATAGTCAATGAAATGAGCAACATCAAAGATATCTTCAAATTTCCTGTAGAAATATTAAACCCATCATTAAGAAGAAAAGGAAGCCATGGAAATTTCAGAAACAAGATTATGCAAAGCAATGGCACTTTAGGAGAAAAGGAAGCAATGGCAATCAGCTACCAACTGTCAGCTTCTGAACTGAGAAACTGAAGAAATTGAGAATTTCCTCACAGTGGTTTTTGATTAGCTAAATTCCACTAAGATCAATAAAACACAATATGCTAAGCCATGACATATTAATAGCAGACTCAAAAGACCTGATGAGGTAGATTTGCACTGAATTTGTAGACCATGCTAATATGTTTCTACACTGGTTTTAGCAAAAATCAGTAAAGGATTACTCTTACGTTTGGTCTTTCCAAATCTGATCCTGCTTCAATACTGGCAAAATGAGGGTTGCATTCATTATTTTGGCCACAGCAACTGCATTACATATCTGCAAGCAAACAAATGAAGTAGAAGTTATCCTAAAGCTTCTAGCTACCAGTATACATGGTGAAGCAGAAAACTAAGCTTAAAAAAGAATCTCAATTAATATCTAGACCGAATAGAAACCATACAGCAATTCGTTGCTGATTCAGTCCACCCTCGGCATGGATAAATATATAACCATTTGTTTCATTCTCAGGAGGAAGATCTGCAAAGAGTGGAGAAAAGTTACTAGACAAAATGGAATCAATTAAAATTTGAAAACGAAAACATATAATCATCAAAGCAGAAGAAGTTCATAGTATTAGAATTGCATGATAAACCCCCATAAAACATCATCACACACATTGTTGCTCAAAAAATTACATTTGTATTAAGGGTGAAAATGTGGTCAACCTTGAAGGGCCAAGAGTAAACTAGGAACTGATTGGAACATAAATATAGCTTAAGTGGATACATATTCCACAGAAAAATAAAGTGGATCCGTAGAGAGTTTTATAATGGATGCTAAATTATAACAACTAAACTCCTTTCTCAATATCCATGATCTGCCACAAACATTTTTTGAACAAAATCAAGTTGAACTGCAAGAATCCCACAAAACATTTTAAACTTCTATTTACGTACACAATTGAATTTGTAATGCATGACCTTTGTGAAATAAATGTTCATCTACCATTTGAAGCATTTATATATTACCAAACTTGATGAAACCATCCATCATTCTGTAAAACTACCTTATTTCATATGACCGTAAAAACTTTGGAAGATGACAACATCATTAAATAAAAAAGTGTGAATCTACCTGATATGCCACCATCACGACGCTCAGCACAAGGCTTCCAAGAGGTAGTAGCAGAGTAAGGATTTTCCCAGAGTGAAGGAGCCTCCTTAACCTAAATAGAGTTTATAAGTATACATTACATTAATCATCTAAAGCACACTAGCAGAGAAAATAGGAAAACCAAAAAACAAGATCCTTCAAGCACTTACATGTGGGCAATGCAGGATAATGCCATCCTTCCTACACAAGTATGGAGCATTCTGAAAAAATAATTTGAGAGATTAGAAAAGGAAAAAAATTAGTCATAAGAATCCACCAGATCAAGATTCATAGTCGTTTCTTCATTTGGATGCAATTTATGGTGTGTTGGTAGCGTTTCTGGTACTGTCAAAAGCACTCTCAAATAGCCAAAAGTGCTCTGGTGCCCAAAGAATGCCAGATCTCATGCTATTTTATTCATAAAAGAGAGTACATTCCACAAAATCAACACCAGCATCAACGAGACCAACCATTTGCATTACATATCACAGTAGTTCAAACCAATTTAGCACCACAACCACTAACTTCAGATGCACGGCCTGATTTTTTATCACTAAAATTTCAAGAACATGCAACGATCATTTATGAATATTCCACCGCCAAAGTTACAAAATACTCAAATGCCGAGCACAATATAAAAGCAGATAACTCACCAAATGATTGACAATCGAAAAAACCGAGATCAATCCAGCAACAACAATAAAAAGCACCAAAACCAAAGAGATCCTGAAGTTGTGCTGGGAAACCCTGGGATCATCACTGAAGAAAGGAAAATACGAACAAATTGGACGGTCACGATCCCTAAACGGATGCCGAGAGCGAACATTGTCATCATCGTCCGCATGGTTTTCGTTAATAAGGGGTGATGCAGTGTCATCGCGCTTCATTGGAGAGGAACCCGCACGGCTCCCCAATGAGCTGGAATGTCTCAGCTCGGCCATGGCTCGCTTGGGACTGTAGGCCAGCTTCGCTTTTACTTTCCCTTCAGTTTTGGATTTCGTTTACTGGTAGTGGGGAAGGTTCCGACGGTCTGGTGACAAACTCACAGTGCGAAGTCAGATCAAAACCAAAGAATTGTTGAGGGCATTATGGTAATTGCAGTGTAGCAAGATCATCATCAAAACTCACCGTTTTGCTCCCCTCTCGAAAAAATAAAGCAAGTCCAAAAACCCTAGCGACCCGAAAAAGAAAAACATGAACTCGATAGCGAGGCAGGTAACCAGTTACTTAACGCGCTTGAATCAGGGCATAAACTCACTCAGTCGGGATCATTTTCGGCACCACCAGGTTCAGCAACGTCGGGGGATCAGAGTGAAGGTGCTGAACGGGAACCTGGAGCAGGCGCTGACGTTTATGCAGCGTAAGATGCAATCAAGCGGAATGGAACGGCTGATAAAGCGCGAGCAGAGGCACCACATCAAGAACTCGGAGAAACGCGTGTTGGCACGGAAGAATCTCGAGCGCAAAATCCGATCTCAGGACCTCGCTCGCAAGCTCAAAGCCATCCTCGTGAAGAAAGTCAGGTAATCTTAGCTTCGATGCTTAATTTCTTTCTCACACATAGTTCTTCTTGGGAGCACAATTCGGAAAAAAATGGTTTCCAGGATTTTATGTGTGCGTATAGCAAGGGTTAATCCTCTCTGCTTGAGCCTTCTTCTGGTTTTGGGATGGAGATGTGCTCCAATGTTATTGGATAACAGTTTCGTTATTTCATCCTCATTGTGCAGGATTACACGTAGTCACTTTTAGACAGGATTAGTTAAAAGGAGTATTTGGTAATGCATAGGCTAGGATAGTTTTATAGCCCACTCCTGTGCTTTCTTTAGTTCTTGCTATATGGATGCAAACTTACTGAAGAAAATATAGGGCTAATTCTTCTTGTACCTGTCTCAGATGGGGAAGGGATGGATTTGGTACATCTTTGATTCCACTCTTGCCTAGCACATTAGTAAGAGGAAAGGCCATTTAGGTAAAAGTTCAGGTTTACTTGGCCAATGTGGTAGGTAGCTTGGCTTTCAGTGTTCTCTTGGACTTCCATTCTCTCTGATTTCGAAGGCATCTTCTGCCTTATGATTTTGAGGTTAGAAACGTGACTCTTCGTTTAGGATTTCTAGGCCAATGGCAAATGCAACAAGGGCTCTTCCTCCCCTAACTTCTATGAATTAACATAACAGTTTTGCCCTTTGAAATTCTAGTTGGTCATGTGTCAGAAATATTTTCTAAGATTTTGATTACATTATCTTTTTTGGTGGAGTTCACCGACTTTTCTTTCATAAGAACTCATAACTGCTATTTCAGGATATGCAAGATGTTCATAAGTTTGTCCCAAGTTATTTGGTAAGGATATGTCCTTGGTTCTGAGGCTGCGGGGGTTGCTTCTTTTTTCTTGTAGATTCCCAAATCTGGGAACTAGTGCCTCCTTGTTTAAGGAATATACTAGGGTTTCCAAGGCCTCATAGGGAGATGATTTTAAATTAATTGTCATATTTTTGTCCTCCCTTACTACTTTTTTTGTGTGATTGTCCTCATTTGCCATTAATTGCTTTTCTCTTTTTTATTTCTCATATTAGTGTTTGATAACTTTACAGATTGTGAGTTTATATCAACTGATATTATGATTTTAATGTTGCAGGGGTCTATAAAAGCAGCTTAGGAGTTAATTCCTTGGTGGGAAAAAGGGTCGTATAAGTTTCTTTTAAGTTTCAGGAGTTTTCATTCCTTCTTGAATGCATGATTATGCAGCACTCCTTTCCAATCCATTCAAATGGCAACTTGCACTGCCTCTGTAATCATTCTAACTCAGTTGAGTTAACTTTCTTTAACTTCTTACAAAGCCAATATGGTTTTTGAGACACAATGCACCATATGCTTTTCTTGGGGGACATGAAAACAAGCCCTGGATAAGCCGAAGCATTGTGCGATCATTGAGTATCACATCTTACAATTTTGAACCGACCGAGAGTGATCATTACCAAACAGTATTTCTTTGTTATGGAGGGGGTGAAGAAAGGACTTGATGAAATAAAAACATCCAAAATTTCATGGATATTAGTGATTCTTTTGGCACGGGCACCAGAGTTTGTTGTAGCAGATTGTTGAATTTGTTTATTCTTTAAGTACTCATTCCAGAGTGTCTCATTTGCTGCATATTCAATGTTTTTCGTTTACCAAAGGGCCAACATACGTATTGTTGGATTAAGACTCGAATCGTGGGTAGGTGACTGAATTTGTTACTAAGATCAGACGGAGAGTTCTCCAGTATGCATTGTGATGTTCGGTCAATTTTGTGCTTCAAAAACGATTATTAGTACACGTAATTATCATATCCTGTTTTTAGGTTTTCTTTTAAAAATAAAGTTGAAAAAGCTTTATTTTTTTAAGATTAATAAAATAAAAAATAATAATAGAAACTCAATTTATTTAATAATAATATTAATAAATAAAAAATTAAAATAGTAATTATTGAATTTGGTATAAATATATATATATATATATATATATATATTTTTATGTTAGTAGCAGTATGTGCTATAAAAGCAAGCGAAGAAGGGTTGAGGGTTTTAGAAACGGGGTTGATGGAGAGAGTAAGGTTGCGTTTGGTGTTCAGGGGACGACAGATTCTGAGCAACGCGCAGCAGAATGAAGGACTGAAGAAAACTTGGATTCTCTTTAAGCCTAAACTCTTTAAGACCATCTCCGATCTCACCGATTATGTCGTACGCTTTTTCCACCTCCACCACTCTTGTCCTCATGGCCTCAGCCTCTCCGTAACTCCTCTGTCCCGTCTTCTTATGTCTTGTCTGGAAGATGCCTCCGGTTTGTTTCATTTTCTTTTTGCAAATTGCAGTTTCTTATTTGAGCTTCATTTTCTTTCTTTGTTCCAGATGGACGGCTTTGTTTTACCACCGTCTGAGTCAACTCGCATTTTGAAGGATAACGATGTTGTTTGGTCAGTCTACAGATTACATTTTATCCGCACTCTCGTAATTTTCTGTCTAGAGAACAATCGTGTTTTTCTTCTTTGGTCTGTAACAGTGTGAGAAGGAAAAGAGGCGCATCCACTGAAATAAATGAGCTAGATAATGGGGCGAATGCGTTGGAAGGGGGTCAAACAGTCAAGCAACCCGTTCGTGTGGGTTTGAAGCTTCTTGCGAATGAGGAATTTGCAAAGGAAAGGGGAGGATGTGAAAGCGAACCAGAGGATGAGCATGAGCATGAGAAGTCTCTCGACGCGTTGGATAGTGAAGATACACCTGATGTGAACAAAGTTTCCAAGAAACGAAAGGCATCTAAGAAACTTCAAGGCTCCAAGTAGGTTTCGGACTCTATATTTGTGGTGTATTTGATGTTCGCTTTCTCCAAACCTTTTTGGTATATTTGAGTGGGACATTTTTTTCGTGCATTTGGGTAGGATTCTTGTAATTTTCACTTGGGTTTGTAGATGATAGACGTTAGCTACTATATTATAGGAGAAAGAAAAGTAAAATTTCTACTGCTGAAGAAAGTTCAGTTGTTCTTGTGGATGCTGAGAATGATGTCCATGAAGTGAAACGTGGAAGCTCCCGTCCTTATAATCTATTGAAGAGAGACAGATCATCTGATGTACAGGAAGAACCAGAGAAGTCGAGCATCCCTGAATGTGTGCCCAATGCAAAGAGGTAGTTTTACAGCCTTTTTTATTTATAAGTTGTTGTAGTTCTTATTATTATTGTCCATTCTATTTGATTTGTTGATTCCTGAGGTGAATCGGCTGATCTAAAATGTGCTATCCCTGGCTTATGGGTGCAATGCCTCCTATCAAATGTGCAGTTTTTTCCTTGTATAAAGTCTTTATCTGCCTGTGAATGGTCTGTCTTTATGATTAGTTGATTAATTTGTATTCATAAAGTTGGCAAAGGATTAGTAGATTTTTGGTATTTTTCTATTGCAATTCCAAGTCTTCTGTAGTTACTTTATGTCAATTCTTTGGTTTTTTGCTTTCCCATAGTCTAATTTTCATCTTCCTCTCATCGTAAAAAATATATGATGTTGTGTGTACTAGCACACACATGAAAGAGAGTTTCCAACTTCAGAGTTAGGATATTCTGAAGTTTATTTGCTCTCCTTTACAATTCCTCCTTGCCACCTATCCTCATGCCCATAATAAGAGGCCTGGTCTTGGTGTCTTTTATTCATTTTCTTGCACAGCTTTTACTGTCTTCATTTATTCTCTTTCACTTCTTTAGCTTACAGAATGCTTTTCTTTATTTATTTTTTGTTTCAATTTTGTAGGTTTTCTCAGATTCAAGAAAATGGCAAAGAGAATGTGGATTTATTCTGCTCACCTGTTGGAATGAAAAAGGTTTTGGTTAGCATTGATGTTTTGATTGGGCTCATAGTTTTTAGTTTGGTGTCTTCAATGTGTGAGATAGAGGGATTGTTGCATGTGGTTATGATTATCACAATCTTCACTTTTGGGAACCTTTGCATGGCAGGATCATTCTGAAGCTATATACAATTGTTGCAGCCTTATATTTTGTTCAATGATTGTTCATGTCTGATATCTGCATTTTCAAATGATGTATTTAACTCCAATTTGCATGCGTCTTGGAATTTCTTGGTTTACAGATTTAGCTAGACTAGTGGCTCCGTAGAGTTGAGTAGTTACTTTTTGGCCGAAACCAATTTGTTGGTCCAAGTTTTGTTGATTTCACTTCAGTCTCTTTACACAAACCAATTTTCAATGTTGCTTTTCTCAAAATTGAAAGTTGTGACTGAATTGCTGTTCAATATCCATTATGTTTTTGAAAATGTTATGTCACCATGATGTTAACTTAACAGCCTTTGCTAGTGGATCTTTGCTATGTCTTTATTGCCCATGCATAATTTTAACTCTTGAAGTTCATTTTTGTGCTCAGCTTCCTAGTAGAAGTACTCGACGCAAAAAAGCCAAGAGACAATGGCTGCGGGAAAAAGCCAAACTTGAAAAGATGGAGGTACTTAGCATTTATAAAAGTTATGAATTCCGTTATACCATTGAGTACAGTATTTATATTTGAATCACATGCACAGACTTCAAAATGCATCATAGAAGAAAAAGAGGGAGAGTGTGACAGAAGTCAACTCACAAAATCTGATTGTACTAGTATTTCCTAATCTGCCTGTTGAAAAAGGGTACTTGTGTCATTGCCTGCAATGATTTTTTTCAAGAAAAATTTGTTATATTCATTATTTTCAGATGCATCAGAAGCAAGCGCTTGCAGAAGATACTCATCAATCACTTGACAAAGATTATCAAAAGCTTTCTGATGAACATGAACAGCCAGATCCAGACTCGTGTGGCAAAGATAATAAAAAATTATGTGAAGGATACCAACGACCTGATCTGAATAGTAATACAGATGATGATATTGTTCCTGTGGTAATTAGGCCAGGACATATTCGTTTTGAGCCCCTTGATAAAGGTCTGATTCTCTATCTCTTTTTGTGTGTCAGATTAGGATGGGGATTTCTACTGATTCTGTCATTTGAGTTTAGTTTCTGATAAGGTTCATATTTTAGAATTGCACTCTTATCACATGTCATCTTATTACAATGTATCTGACCTTTGATCTTTGTCAAGTGGATGCTGTTCAAGGTGTCCAGCAAAATCACATCCCAATGGTACATTGTTATTCATATATTTTCAAAATTTCAGTTGCTTTTCATTTTTTTGTTCAGACTATGCAGTTGAATGTATTTTATGACTTCTTGATTTACATGTTTCTTGCTGTGTGTCATAGTTTGTCACTTATACGCTCTAATTTGGTCTGTGATTTTATTAATGCTAAACTCATGTTCTTGAGCCATGCTTCGGGAATCTTTTCAGTGGAACAGAATAACCAGCAAAAAGAAGGGTCAAAAATGGGGCAAACAGAAAGCTGCATTTTCCAAAAGGAGTAATTATGGAAATTTCAATCAATTTTCTGAAACGGTGGCTGATGAGGAAGAAATACGCATTTGCAAGGATGTGGATTTTGATAAGCTTCCACACTATACTACCTTGCCTAAGGTTTGTTTCTTGCAGATTTTCATAATTGCTGTTCATTAATTGGCTTAGTGTTGCCAAGCCTTTTGGCAACTTGCTTCTTGGACTGCCTCCAAAACTACCGACATATTGCTTTGATTGTTTTCCTTGTCTGCTAAACATGTTATAATGAGAGATTTGTTTCCCTTTTGTATGCTTCAGAGGTTGAAACATTAATATGTTCTGAAAATGTGCAGGAAGGTGAAGTAATCGCTTATCGTCTTATTGAGCTATCAATGTCTTGGACCCCTGAGCCTACTGCCTTCCGGGTACAGCTCTTATTGTGGTTGAATTAATCTACAACTCATAATTTTGTTTAGTTAGAACATATCATTAACTGTGTTCTTCCTCTAGGTTGGCAAGATATCATGGTATGACTCTGAATCCAATAGGGTTATGCTGGCACCAGTAACAGAATATCCAGTTGTGTTTGAGAAGAAGATAGATGAAGATGTGTCTGCATTTCAATCAGATTCCCTGTATGCAGAAGATGGCTCTTTACAAGTATGTTAAGGCATTATCAGTTATTTTATCTTTTTAATATTTTTCATTGTCAAGAATCATGTTGGTGACTAAGGTGCAATCCTCACACAGAGCCTCAACCCCTTCCACGATGTATCATCCATTTGATGTAATTAGTTGCACAATTTAATACTTTCATATCAGGTTCCTTAACTTTTTTTAAAAAAATGGGTGACTAAGAAACTGAAATCATACATTTCAGAGTAGGTTCCATAATTTAATTCACTGCCTCTCATGATGTGTGCAAATACTTAATGTAGCAAAAAAAGGCTTGAACCGGCTATTTTGCTTGTATTAGACAGAAAATCTGTAAATGATCACTGAAAAAGATGAAAATAAGTCTAATTTAGTGAAATACATCAGTCAATAACATCAGATGATCAGAAGCATAATATATTTTTTATCAAATTATTTATATATTTGCTGTGGAGGTGGGGCAGAGATCATAGCAAAGGAAAATCATCAAATGAATCCACATTGTTTTTGTGATATTGGTACTAAAGTAGTCTAAGTAAATGACTGATTGGATTTTGGGCCAGTTTGGGATTGCTGTCGGAAATACAAAAAGTCGTTTTTGATGTTTGGTAATTTTTTTTTAATTTTCTTTACAATTGATTATTTCTTAACCCTAGCGGAAGCTAATTACTTTAAAATCTACATCAATTCCAATTGGCCCTTTTTCATGAAAATTGAGGTTCAATGATATTTTTCTGTGCATATGGTTTCATTATTTTTTACAGATTCTAATGTAGCAAGAAGAGGCTGAGCCGTTTCTGATAATCTGTCTCTTCCTTTTAGTTTTTTTTCCTTGTTCATCTTAAAAAGTTAATGAGTAAAGCTCTTCTCCAGATAGATTTTTCATTACTTCTTGATGTCCGTGTCATCATGCATGGTGGGGAAGTTAATGAAGTTAGTGGGAGAGGTCAAGATACTGATACTGTCACAAATTTGAGGAACAGCAATAAACATGAGAAAGCCCAGTTACCCACCCAAGGTGAGTTCATGCTACATGAGAGGTTATTTTTGGGGTGCTTAGAATTGTGGAAAGTGTATGATTCTCTTTAATAAGCTCACACCAAATGTTTGCTCTATATCTTTGTAGAAAATGTAAAAGTTTGTGTGGGAGATAAAGATACTGTCACAAATGAAGGTTTGTTCAGGTCTACAAGTTGTATTATTTGTAGTGTCAAAATCACAAAATTACATGGTGCACTTGAATGAGCCCTTGCTATGTTTTTGATTGTGTAGAAAATGGAAAAGTTAATGCAGGGGAAGAAGTTAATCAGGTTTTGTTCGCAAAGAAGGCAGAGCTGTCTCAGGTCGATGATCAGAGTACGAGAGAGAGTTCAAGTCGCAGCAGCTGTTGGTCCTACAAGGCCCTGAGAAGCAGTGCACTGGGTCCAACAATGGCCTTTCTTAGATCACAAAATGAACTTTGAGTTGCTTCATGCACCTCCAGTTTAGTGTAAATGTAGTTAGATCAAATATCCTCTATGCTCTGGTTTGTGAACTTCTGCAAAATGAGATTGCAGAATTTTGTTTCTGACGGTATCTTGTTAAAAGCCATACGGGTCAAGCCAGCAACGGGCACAACTGTGTACAGAGAACGGTCTACGCTCGTTTTGTGAATTGTCCAAAGCATGAGCATGGTCAATGAGTAATCTCATGCATGTAAATTAATAACCGCAATTCTGTGTACTATAAAGTTGCATTATGACTACAAGGATTCTTTGACCTACCATACACGCAAAGGCAAAGCTACTGAAGTACAAATAGCCAGTAGAAATCTCCCCACAAACGAAATGAAGTTGCGTCCGTGAAAATCTGTCGGCGGTGCTGATCATTTGGGACAAGACAGTTAGTTCAATCCTAATCTTCAGCCTCAGGTTTTGTTTGCCCAACTATGGGGGAATTCGTAAGTGATTTTAAGTGGCTTAAGGAATCCATTCCTTTGTTTACAAGCATTTTCTTATAGACTGGAATGTTGGTCATAAGATGTGGCTTTTTTGAAAGGGAGACAGTAAGTGTCGAAGGCAAAGTTGAATCGCTGAAAATAATGGGTTCAATTATGATGCCTTATCACTTTGCAACACCTTCGGTGTTGGATAGACGGATATGGTCAAAGGGGTAATAATATTATACATAAAACTGCTAGAAAAATGCTCTCAATTCACTAATTCCGGAGGAATAAGATGTTATTTACTTGTAATTCCTAGTGAGTAAAGCAGGCTTGTTTTCTGTACAATAACTCAGAATCCTCTCAATACATCACCCAAGCAGATACGAGTCGCATGCACTGCCTGGGATGCCCACTCTCTTTAACGAAGTTGCATTATTGATTCAGACATTCCGTCCCCGGGCTCATAAGAAAGATAATAATACCTACTTCTTGAAGAACCAATATCCTTCTCTAATCCATCTCAATAATTGCCACTGTTGCTTGCCTTTTGGAATGAGAAAGTGTTGAAATGATTCAGAAACTGCTCTGGTTCCTCACCTTCTCTAACCACCTGCGCATTCTGCAGATGAATTCAGCCCATCATATCATAGAGTGTCAGATGACCTCAACGCTAACTACAAATAATTCAAGACTGAAAGGATAAAAAAGCAGAAAATAATAACTCTTTTTTCTCTGCAGAACAACTTAATAGTGTTTAAGCATAAGCTGGCATAGATTAGAAACTCATGACTCAAGTCTTAAATAGAATTCTAGGTTATTAAATTTGTCTGAAACTAAAATTGTCTATTCCTTCCCATGAAGTCGTAGGCAGGTTTTGAAATTCGTCAGCTACAACAAAACACAACTATTATGTTGCTCACTCTGATTGCAACAATAGATTACATGGAGAAAATGTGTAGTTCATAAATTAAGATCATCTGCCATCACTATCATCCCAATTCCTGCTCAATCCAGTAAAATCTTAAAGTCTGTGATTCCTCTTTTTCGTAATTTTCTTACATGGTTTTAGTGAGTTCACCCATTAAGAAACTAACATATAAGCCTCTGAGATCGAAGGACAATATGCCCATCTCCCTCAACGTGTTAGGATAGCTCAAGACATTGCACAGAACAGAAAATACGCAGGTGTATAGATAAAGTACCTGTAAAGAAGCATCTACTGACAAACCCATTTGATTAAGAATGTCATGACAAATGTCCTCCAGCTGAAGATGGCCATCCTTGCAAGTGTCATCATTGCTGATGAACTGACTCTGCCTTTTTTCATGCAAAAACTCACGCCCCAGCCACACATACAAACTTCTAGACTCATTTTTGCACAAACTCATTTCTGGAACCAACAAAATATACACTGATCTAGAGTCAAGGACATGAACGGATAACTTATCCACTTTATTCAAAGTAGGCCACTGATACAGCACTGGGGCTGTCACTTCTGCTATTTTATCAATTGCATCATTCGATGAAAAAAGAACATTACCACAATCTTTCTGGTTTTCAATCTCACAATGCTCTACATTGTGAGAACTAATGTTGTCAGCATCTAACACTAGCTCCTCCCCATTGCCTACACTCTCTAACAGCATCTCATCAATTTCCAAGTCAGGTAGAGAAAAGGACTGTGACCTTACTAGGTTCCTGGGAGTTATAGATTGTTTGCCAGCTGAAGGTAATAAAGGAGGTGGAGGATTGCTCCCTCTACGCTCTGCAATTGAGGGAAAGTTTACTTTACATGGCAAATAAGTATTTGCCACTCCAGAAGTATGATCGGCAGAAAATACCTTTGTAGGTGAAGAGGCAGTTTCTTTACAGAGTGAATCTGAAAGATCTGCCAAGGAAGTAGATCTACCAGAAAATGGATCCAAAGTTTCCTTGCCAGAGGGTGAAGGCTGTCTAGAAGACAAGTATGACAAGTCAGACCAATTACAAGAGGAGGGAGAAAAGGTAAATGAACTGGAGTAATCTGATGTTGAAGGTGATAGGGTAGGAGACTTAGAACTGAGTTGTGGGCTGCTGCTGGGAAAACAAGAAAACGAATCTGGTGAACCACAAGGAGGTGTAAGGGGATCAGAAAAAGGAACAGAACTTTTCACTTCTCTACAAGAATCCCCTACTCTATCCAGACTAACATTTGGAAAACAATCAAAGGAATCCGGTGACCCACACAGATCAGTGGCAGGTGATGACGGAGATGAAAAAGCAATAAGTGACACGGCATCTTCCGATTCTTCACAAGTATCAATTATCATATCTGACTCATCAGTTACTGAAGAAGTGCAGTTCAGTTTGGATGATGTGACAAATTCTTTCATAATGCCACTTGCAAATTTACGCCTCAGTCTGTACCAACCATTTTCTCGAGCAGGGAGGCAGGTTTCTGATCCAGAATTTGATACTGAAAATGGTGGAACAACCCCACCAGCCAGTGCCTTATGGAAAAGTTCAAAATCCAAATCATACTCATCAACCTTCCTCTCGCCAACCCCAGCAAGCACAGCTGCAGCAATCTCATTATTCCCAGAAAATGATACTTCATCATCTTTTTCTTCCTTTCTGTTTCCTTCGTCTGCTAAGTATTGTCCTCTAGCAAGAGCATCCCAAAATTCCAAGGACTCTTCCCCTTCTTTGATGTTTATAATTGGACCCTGAGCCCTTTCATATCGAATGACCTGATTGGCAGCTTCTCTTGCACTATTTGACATCACCTTGTTGCAATTCTTCCCAGTCCACACATACAGAGCAGAAGGAACATGCACAACGAATGCTCCACGAGAGTCAAATCCGTGGGCACCTGGGTGATTTAACATTTTCGGTACAAGATGAAGAGGATCATATGATGAGTGAGGTGCCATCCGGTAGATCCTAAGCATAGAATTCGGGCTGGCAGGCACAGCATGGACCCGCTTCTGGCACTGTAAAAGTTGGCAAGCAAAACCCATATTCGGATTAGTCACTCCTCTCGCTGCCTTCACATACTGGAAGGCATCTTCAAAGCTCTGGCCATCTCTCCACATGAGGTATGCAATAACAAGAGAGGTAGACCGCGAGACCCCCTGGCAACAGTGAACAAAAACCCGACCACCTTGTTCTCTAACATCTTCAAAGTAATCAAATACATTGTAAAGAATGCTTGTAATATCCTCGGAGGGACTATCTTGCAACCAGAGTGTCTTATACACAAGATCACTCTTGAAATACTCGGGACAAACAAATCCAACACAATTAAGCACATGAGTAATACCATTTTGCTTTAAAATGTCACGATTCTTGGCCACGGCATCACTCCCTAAATATAAATGATCAGCAATCCTGGAGCATTCCTTATCAAAAAAGGCAAGCTTATCTTTCTTAAATTCAAATTCTCTCACAGGCTGCTCCAAACGAGGACTCGTAAGGGCTTGAATTGAACTTCTTGGAGTTCGTGGATTAGGCCACACACCAAGATCATCAGAACTAGCCTCTGGCCACTCCTCAACAGGCCGCCTGCTGATCGAAAGCGGCTGAAGAGGCGGCAAACAAGCCCGCGCTTTACTGTTGAGTTGGGGTCTGGGAATTGGGTTAGGCTTAGCGGTGGGCGACCGGTCAGTCCAAGAAACTGACCGCAAATAAGCTTTTCTGGCAACAATTCCACCGGCTAGCCGGTCTTTATTACTATCCCCTTCTCCTAACATTTCAAATGAACTTCACAAATTCTACGAAAATTAACCCTTACCCATTAAATGATTGTTCCAGGAAACCCCATTGGAAGAAACAAAACTAGGCATTGACAAAAATATAGCTGATAATATTGAAATTAAAGACTGCGTGCACTTTTCCCACCTAAAGCCCTTGACCAGCTACAGCATAGAAAGAAGGAGAAGAAAAATCAAATACGATTTAATGAATTATGACCCGGTAAAACCTCCAGCCGGGTTACCATGGACTAAACGCTTCAATGAAAGACACAAAAAGAAAGTTGAAGCAAACGCATACCACAAATATTTATTTTATTGCAGTCGAGATTGTTGAAGGGAGACTCACTTTTCAACACAGGAATGCTCAATTAGAAGAAGAAGAATAAGAGGAGTCGTCCTTGCTTATTGCAGCTTAATGTTGAAGCTGTTAAACCAAATGATGACGATAGAAAGACAAATTGGCAGCGAGTTGATCGAACGAGTTTTGACTCGGCCAATAGGCAACGGAAATAAGAGAGAGAAAGCGAGAATGGGTCAAAGTGACACGTCATCACGGGATGGTCATGGTCGTATTTTGCGTGCATGTCAAATCTTGTGATGCCATTTAAATCGTGAAGAGAGTTTTAATTTCAGGGAGCCGCTATAATCACCTGCCTGTCAGTTAACTGACTTCTGTGCTCCAACCTTTCTCTTCCCTCGATTTTACTAAAATAAAAAATTATAATATTATATATATATATATTTAAATATATAATAAAATTTTAATAAATTTACATCAAATTACTTAAATATTACTACCGACTTGGGTAATGGAAGTAACAAACACACAATCATGTAAAGCAGGGCACTAACCATTGAGCTTCAGCCCCTTCAAGTCCAAAAATGAGATTGTTGGGTAATGGAAGTATGGGATGGGAGAGCTTCTGTGATTGTTGACTTAATGAAGCTTCCATACCTAATTGGGGGGTAAGACTGTGGTTGAAATTTGACCCAATGAAAATGGGAAATTTCAGGAGGGATCATTTGAAGTTTCCTAAGGATCACGGTAGGGATGGGGACAAAAACAAGTGGATTTACACTACTTGTGCTTCATTGAAAGAGACGTATGCATTGGATGGCTCTTTGGATCTCGTGTTGTGGTTGTGAAAAGTGCATTTCCCATTAACTAGCCCAACTTGACGTCTTCACTATTGGTCTAATACCATTCATTACCCACAACCATTGCCCATCTATTAATTTACCATGTAGTCTTATTTTATTGTTTGTGTGCATAAAACACAAGGTTTTTAACGAATAATAATTTTAAACTTATCTCAAAAAAGGGTATTCAACCTAACCAATTGGGTACATTTTTATTGGACAATAAACTAAAGAAATTAAAAATAATAATAATAAATAAATAAATAAAGTGGGGACTGATGAAAGATTGATGGGTAGGAATCAAAATTTGATTCAAATGTAAATTTAGAATTGAATAGAGCATATGGAACATGGTCTTAACTACAAACACATGGTAGATTGTCTTTGCCTTTGTGTTTGGGGTCAAGGAATTGTTTGTGGAAGAATTGAAAGACAAACAAACAAATAAACAAATTTTGGTCAAGAAAATTGGGCGAGAAAGAAATAAACTATCATTTATAGCGTTCAATCTTTGGCTCCGCCTCTGGTCCCCCCACAAGCTAGATTTTCAAAATTCCTTTAAACGTAATCTTCATGAAACTGTCTATTACATTTGCAATGACAATTACATGGTGAATGCAACAAATGGCGTCTACCAAAAAACCCACTAGGGCCTGTAAGCCTCTTGCTAAATGCCAATGTTTTGCTGTAGTTAACTATGCCAGACAAAATCCCATGATAGAATGTTGTTCTTTAATATCATAAGATCATCTATCAACACAAAAGGCAAGAGTGTAGATAGGATGAATCATTTTGCGCATGCAATGACATAAATCCACATACGAATAAAAGAAGGAATGGTATGTAATTTGTTTGCATGCACTACCTTGCCCACATCTTGATTTGGCGTCAATGATAATACCAATCGGCTTCTGAAGAATGATTGATTTCAATGACATATTTTCAGTTGGAAACATTCCCTGAGTTTTACCTTAATTACTTCGAGTTTTAAATTTTATATCAAAACGAATGTAAGTTATATGAGATGTGTATTCATTAAATTTTATAAATAAAAATTAATAATGCGGGTTATGATAATATGCTTTGTTTTGGATCTCAAATCCAAAGGGAATTGCTATCGAACCCCTCTTTAATCTTTTCACACCCAGTCACAAATCTTTGGGTCTTACTAGTTCCTATGTGCGGAGGCTGAATCATTGTTGTGGGTTGTCATAAGTTGGGCCCTATTGGGGGTTCCCAATCAATGTGCTTCATCCCCTCCTTCCTCTCCGAGTCACTATCCGAGTTTCTGTCTCTTCAACTTCCTCACCCGTCATCAACTCCTAGTCTGCCGAAACCCAGAAGCACTACCACCAGTAGAGTATTTCGCTTTCTCTCAGTTTCAATTCGATTTTGTGCGTGGCACTGCATTGACTCGCCTTCGGGTGCCGTTTTATCCACCAATTATTATGCATTTCTAACTGAGATGATTCAGAAACTGGGCGCCTAACGCCTGAAATACAGCGCCCATATCTCCAACATGGTGAAAGCGGTCTGATCGGCGAAGCGGTCCATGTGTTCGACGAAATGACGCAATCGAACTGCCGCGTTTTCAGCATTGACTACAATCGTTTCATCGGCGTTTTAGTTCGCCACTCTCGGTTTGACCTTGCCCAACACTATTACAAACAAATGGACCCACTTGGCTTCTCTTTATTACCGTTCACTTATTCAAGGCTTATCTCCGGTTTATGCGAAGTCAAAAATTTTACTTTGATTGACATTCTTTCAGATAACATGGATAGGCTAGGTTTTGTGCCTGAGATTTGTGCCTTTAACAATTATTTAAATATTTTGTTTCGTGAAAATCGGATTGATTTAGCTTTGGAAGTGTTTAATAGAATGGTTTGTAAAGGAAGAGGGCCTGATGTTGTCACATGTACTATTATTGTTGATGGGTTGTGCAAAGCTAAGGAGTTCAATCAAGCAATACAAGCTTGGAGACACATAATTGAAAAAGGGTTAAAACCGGACAATAAAGCACTCACTGTCTTTGTTGCTGGGTTGTGCCAGTGAAGGAAAGTTGATTTAGCTTATGGGCTAACACTTGGTGCAATGAAAGGAAAGATTGAGTTTGGTGTATTGTTTTATAATTCTTTGATTTGTGGGTTTTGTAGAGCAGGTAGGATTGATAAGGCTATTGCTATAAAGAGTTTATGAGGCAGAATGGGTGTGAACTGGATTTGGTTACTTATAATGTGTTGTTGAATTATTTTTGTGATGAGGTTATGTTGTAGGAGGCTGAGAAGTTGATAATGAAAATGGAGAGGAATGGGATAGAACCTGATGTATATAGTTATAATCAATTTCTTAAGGGTCTTTGTAAAGCGAATCAGCTGGATAAGGCTTACATGTTGATGGTGAATAAGGTGGAGAACAAAGGGTTGTGTGATGTTGTGTCATATAATACTGCTATCCAAGCATTTTGCAATGAAAGTCCTGATAGAAGGGCTTACAAACTGTTTGAGGAAATGAGACGGAGTGGGATTGAAGCAGATGTGGTGACATTTACTATTCTTATAAAAGATTTTATTAGAGATGGCAATTCTGGTGTAGCAAAAAAGCTTCTTGACCAGATGACAGGGATGGGCCCATCACCTGATCGTTTATTTTGTACTACTATTATTGATTACCTCTGCAAAAGTGGGAAACTTGGGATGGCTCACAGCGTTTTTCTTGACATGGTAGACCAGGGATGCACCCCTGATGTGGCTTCATACAATGCCCTCATAAATGGGTTCTGCAAGTCTTCTAGAATCAGTGAAACAGTGCATCTCTATGAACAAATGCTGCGTAGAGGGTCACATCCAGATGAAGTAACTTTCTAATTGTTAATTGGTGGGCTTATACGAGAGATGAATGTTGAAGTAGCTTGTAGGTTGTGGGATCGGATGATGGAGAAGGGTTTTACTCTTGATAAGACGGTTTCAGAGACACTAATCAAAGCTATCCATTTAAGTGATTTTTCAAAAAAATGAGAAAGGGTAATATATCGCTTAAACTCTGTGCCATGTCTCTGTATGTGTAAACAACTTTTGTTCAGTAGGTAAAAAAATTTAATTGAATGGTTTGCTGAAGGGCAGTTCTATATTTATTTGTTTACCACACTGACAGTGGCAAAATCCTGTTCACACATGTAGTAGCATCTCTAACTGTGCAGTACCAGTGCTAGCACTTGTATTCTTTTTGTGTTATAGCTTTTGTGTGTCTCTCATTTTTGTTAACTTGCTATAAGTATGAATCATAGAGAAATTTTACAGAGTGATCTGTATTTGTGCAGTATTTTACAATCATCAGGTTTATGGAAGTAATCCATTATACTATGATTTTATAATGCCTCAATGCTACCAGGTTGTGGTTTCTTTATTTTATATGCTCTGGTGCTCTTCTTCGTGATATGTACTCAATGCATGGACCATGATTGAATGTGCGAATTCATGGCCATTCTATGCTTTGTATAGTTAGTATGAGTTCTTACAATGGCATACGAACGAAATAGGGTAGTGATTTATCTACAGTTATTAAAATGGGGGACCATGTATTTCTTCTTCAAGTAAAAGGCAGTTATTGTGTGTTCATGATTTCCTTGCAAATGCATCAATTATATTGATGAATTGGGGAACCGATTCGAGTACTCATTCTTCCTGTATGACTCCCTATTTGTGATAGTGACAATGGACATGCCAATATTTTCCGGGTGGTGTTGTTAATGATTGAATTTTCTGTTTTTCAGGTTAAGTTTATGGCAATGGCATTCTCTATAGCCTACTGCAGAGCCATCAATTCAGGGTACTTTTGCTTGCATCATCTGTTCTAAGAGATGGAAGATTTTAGAAAGATGGCTCTCAGGTTTGATCTGCTAGCTTTCTTATACCATACTGTGGATATTTTATTGGTTGTGCAAGTGTGAAGTGTTGGCAGAGTAAAAAAAGAAATAGACAGAACAGCATGTTTGCAGATGTATATGTTCTACACCCATCTTAATTGTTTTTCTTTCTCTGTTTCTTCTTCTAAGTATGTCTTCTTTCTTATGTTTCTTCTTGTCAGTATGTCTTCTTTCTTATATTTTTCATTTAATTCAATTTTACCAATCAATCTGTTCCTTTCTAATGAGTAGGTAGAATTTGATGTATTCTTTCTGATTAACATTACCCATTATTTTCTCACTTTTTATTCAGCCTGAATCTTCTTGTGGTCTGAGAGAAAACAAGACCCAGTTTCTTGGTGGAACTTTTGGAAGTGGAAGTAGAATCTTTTTAGTGTATTTGAGCTTGAAATCTGGAGATGGGAGGTATTTTATTTTTCTTTTTTGCTTACTCCTTTTTTTTTCAATCCTTCAAAGTCGAACGCATGTGCATGTGCATTGTGTGACACTGATTATAATCTAATGAGAGTAGAATTTGAATACAGGTGTTATGACTATTCTTTGCAGAATGTTGATAAAAAGTTATTTGTAACATTTTCAGCATATCTTGTAGAAGACATACAGATTAAAGCAATGTGGCTGAAGCTCCCTCACAACAATTTAAATCAGTTAACTGTTTTGTTCTAGTATCTTGAGATGGAAATTGACGTCAAATCTGATGGTTGAGGACCGAACATGATGATTCCAAATCCTGAGTTGAGGTCCGAATATGCATCTTCAACCATGGGAGCATATCTCGTAATGACAGACTTTGCTAGTACAAAGATTTTGCAAAGGTGACATGAAGACTTGGAATCTTTAAATTGTATGGAAGACTTTGAAGTGCTGGTGCATGTAGATGCCATTGCTTTGCACTTGTGGAATGAATCAAACTGTTCGTAGCTAGAAAGAATCAAGTTTTTGTTAGGTATGATATAACAGATTGCATTGACATTTACATCACCTTCAATACAAGTGATTACCAAAAAATTTATGACAATTTTAATTTGTAAAGTGGAAATGACAGATTGGTTATACCAGGCAAGCATCTGATTCGCCACTGTAGCCTGACCATATGGGTTCAAGTTCAACCCCGATTAGCAATAAGAGAAGGGGTTCAAAAAGTGAAATATTCAGATTACTTGCCTCCCAAACTCGGCTTGTGTTTGATTCTTTGCCTTTGCATGAATCCTACTTGAAGTTCTGATGAAGTAATCCTCTTTTCCTCTGGTCCGAACATCCAATTCTTTCATATCACCTCCTCTTTGATATTTTATCACCTCGCTTTGTTGGTAACATTTCACCATGCCTTGGTCCCTAGAAACCAACCCGCATTTGGCCAGACCACAAAATGAAGAGCAATATCCTCAGATACCCAATTCTAGGGTGGCAACTCGATATCCACAAGATCAGCAAAACCAACCACCTCTTCCCTCGTCCTTGCGATCCCAAACTCAAGACCAACATTCCCAGCCACCCGGCAGTTCAAGGCTCACACAAACACAACCACAACATCAGCCAAGTGGCCGACGCCAACGTTCCCAACCATCTCTCGGTCCATGGTTAACACAGCCACCACTACAGCCGCGTGATCAAGGCCGACATGGCCGGGAACCGAGTTCACCAGCACCTCGAGCAAAGAAAACAAAAAGCAATGATGGACGTTCCCAGCCGCTGGGTCCATGGACAATGCTACCAGAAATTCAAGACCAGGGGGTCCAGCCACCACAGCCTAAAGGCGAACATTCTGGTCCACAGGTGAGAAGTCCACGTAGGCAACAACCACAACCTCAAGGCTCACGAGCCACACAACCGAAGCATGAAGGTCAACATCTCCAGCCAGAAAGTCCAGAGCATCAAGACCGCCCCCTCCAAGGTCGTCAGTCACACGGTCCGCAAGTGCCACCACCTCGTCGAACCAAGCTCCCAACATGGTTTCTCGCAGGGTTTTGTGCAATCTTTTGGATTGTTATAATACTAGGAGGCCTAATCGTCCTCGTAGTTTATCTTATCTTTCGGCCACATAACCCACGTTTCACTGCCTCCAGTGTCACTTTAAATGCAGCATATCTAGACGTGGGAGTTTTACTGAACGCTGACCTGACCGTGCTTGCTAACTTCACTAATCCAAACAAGAAAGTCAAAGTAGACTTCAGTTATGTTGTCCTCGATCTGTACTACGGAAAAACCCTGCTTGCGTCTCAATATGTTGAACCTTTCACAGCAGCAAGGGCAACGTCTTGGCTTACAAATGTTCATATGATAGCAAGTCAGGTTCGGCTTCCTTTAGCAGAAACAGAGAGGCTTAGGAAGGAAATTGATAGCAATGCAATTGTGTTCGAAGTTAAGGGAGTGTTTCGGGCTAGATCAGATTTAGGAAGTTTCCTGCGCTACTCATATTGGCTGTACAGTCATTGCACTATCATGATGACTGGTCCTCCAAGTGGAGTAATTAGAGCTAGCAGATGCAAAACCAAACGTTGAGATGAGAGCAACCATTTTTCACATCATTAAATTGTTTTGCATTCATTAGTTTCACCTGTCAAAATTAAGAATTCACCTGTTCCTTCTCTTTCCCTGTCTACATAAGATGTTTCCGTGTCCTGTAATTGAAAGTCTTAGACGGACAAATGTCTTATCTTCTACAAATCATTCCAGCATTATATGCATCTCCCCTTTTTTGGCACAAGACCTTGCATGCAAAAATAATGGCAGTTCGTGCAATGATTTAGATAACTTGTGAAACATGAGTTTGCTCCATGGTAGAAATGAATTGCTTCAACGACTCATTTAACTAATCAGTAAGAAGTAGCAGGTGGCAAGAAACCGATTTGGACGTTGTATCCAAGGTCCTCTCACAGATATAAGCCCAAAGTTGAGAAAACATTGGCAAAGCAAAATTTTGCTCCATATAGGAATAAAACCTTGGACACCATAGGAAGCGGATGTGTTAACCTTCCACGGTACAAAAGTTTGCTTGGGAGAAAGCTTCTCTTCGCCTGAATGGATTATTTACAATGCTAAACACAAGATTTTGCCTAAATCAGGAATCCTAGCCTGCCCTTTAACCGTGCACAAAGCCAAGAAAAAAGCAATGGTTGAGAAACCCACCCCCACCTATTTCATTAAAGCCACACCACTCCAAGAAATTCTTAAGCACCGCCTGAATGATGACAAAATGAACAAAAAGACAATAGAAAAAAACTATCTAAAATCTCCTGTAATAATCTCTGGTAAAGAAAGGGTGCTTGAGAGCTTCACGGGCAGTTAGTCTGGTGGAGGGATCGTACCTAAGAAGACCTTGCAAGAGATCTATGAGGTATCCAGCTGAGTGATCTACATGCTGCATTACCAGATTCTGCAAAGCAAAAGTAAATAAAGGAATATATAAACAAATAATCTCCTTTTCTAAGTAGGTAAAAAATAAAAAGAAATGAGTTAAGAAAATGATATACATAAGCTTACAAGCAATTAATCTCTAAACTAGCCCCTGGAGCCAAAAGATTGATCAAACTAATAGTTAAAACAGTATCATACACACCAGGAGACGGGATAGCTTTAGAACAGATTTAATGCTTTCCTGAGATGTTGCACCCTCCGGCCAGTCCAATCTACCCCTTCTCACATACTTCTCTGCATTTTTTCTGAATCAACAATCAAATATAGACAAGAACAGTTATAACAATTAATAGTCTACACACATGGAAAGGATAAAAACGGCAGGACTTTTTTAAAGGGCACGCACTCTACTCTTTTCAACATGTGCTGAGGTAATGGTCCTAGAACCCTTTCCATCATAGCCAAGTGCTCTAAGTTTTCATGCGTCTGAAACAAAGCTTTCCCCTGCAAACAGATACAATTTTTTTTTCCAGGTATAAGATATAGAATTTCCTTTGTAGTATCTGTCATCATCTGACCATAGGATGGACACTAGTATGCTCTTGAGACATTGACATACCAAGCATAGCTCAGCCAAGATACAACCAACGCTCCACATGTCACAAGGATAATTCCATCCAAGTCCTGAAATTTAATTAAGCTTTCACGGCATGAACTTCCAGGAATGCAATGACAAGAAGGATTTATACAGAGAACAAAGCAAAATCATACCAAGAATAACCTCAGGAGCACGGTAGTGCCGTGTAGAGACAATATAGTTGTGATCCTGATGCTCATATGCAGTGCTGCCAAAATCAATAACCTTAATAGCACTTGACTTTGGCACCCTCTTGTAAAAGGTTCCCCCAGTTGGTGATCGTGATGCAAGCTGTATTAATATATTAAAAGTAAGTTAAAAACTCAACATCAACCGCCAAAAAGCAAAAATTAACAAAATCACCACCAAAAAAAGTAAATAGCAAATCAAAAAGACTGCATAATCAACATCTCGCTTCAAGGAACATGGAAGGCATGCAATGATTGAGAACATTAGGAAAATAAGCAAACATACCTTGTAGTCAGGTATTTTCATGTACTCTGGAGAAACAAAAAGTATGTTCTCGGGCTTCAAGTCTGTGTGGATGAGGTGCAAATCATGCATGACTGCAGATAAATGAAAATAAATGCATGCATAAGTACTTATGGCACTACTACTATAATCCAGCCTCAATTTTCAGCAATTCACTATGGAAAAATGAACACCCCCATGAAAACAAATTTACAAAACAATATTTAATAAACATAACAAAAAAGTTACTAGATTCCTGAGTGGGAACATGAATTGGTTTGGCAACTCCCAAAAATTGGTTACCAACAATGGGCAAAAGAAGAGTGATAGCAGATTACACACATGCTACACATTCCAATAGTTGTCTGCCAATCTCACGGACAAGATCAACCGGAAATGGACAATAATTATTTTTCTGAAGAAAATCGTATAGGCTTGGCCCCAGCATCCCAAACACCTGTTAAGACCATTTAAATTCACCAAGTCTTAACCCCCAAAATATCTATGAAATTGGGGAAATCATGTCATTATAAATCAATTGCATACTTACTATACAGATATGGTTATGACAGTCAAACCAATTCCTTATTTGAATGCAACTGCAAAGAATAAATCCACTTTAACACCGACAAAAAATATACCTCAAAAATGACTAAAATGACAAGTGATAATATCTGGAAGAAAATAAACACACTGATTGCCACTTCTGTCATATTTTTTGAGCAATTTGAGCACATCAATTTCCGTCATTGCTGCCTCACGGTATTTTTTAATACTTCTCGCTACTTTTATGGCAACCATCTCTCTTTTTTCTCTATCCAAGCATTCCAAAACCTGACCAAAGGTTCCTTAGAAAAGAAAAAAGTTTAAATGGAAATGAAAAGGTAATACAAGGAAGTGAACAGTTAAAGCAAGAAAACAAATGTAGGCAGAATATAGAGAAATGAAACCAACCTTCACCAATTTTTCTGAGGATCTTATCTGCGAACGCATGACAACAAAATGCATAAGCAAAACTTCAATGACTTACAAATTAAGGTTGAAAAATCCAAAGCAACAAAAGTACAATTTCAAATGAAACAATTTTTTGAACTTGAAAAAAAAATTTCTGTTCATACAAACCCTGTGAAAGGAAGGAGCTGATTATAAAGCAAAGGCGAAGTAAATGAAAAAAATGTCAACAACACCTAGATCTTCGAGAAGGATAAGAGTTGGTACATTTAATTGACAGTTCATCAGATATATTAGAAAGGTCTTTTTCTTCTTTGTTTCTTTTATGAAAATGAAGAGGTGAATGTGAAGGAGAGACATTATATACAGACACACATGATAGAGAACTAATGCCAATTATGAAGATATTAACTTTAAATAAAGAGAATGTTCTAAGCTAGCAGCCTAGCTCATCATAGAGCATCAGAAATGCTCTTGTGATCCAATAAAATCCTAAGAAAAGTTTTATGTCAAGAAAGAAAAGATGAGAAAGAGAAAAATGGAAAGAAATCATTATTATGTACTAACAGACCATTTGTTCCATGCAAGGTAAGAAGAAGTGCAAGACACTAGTAAATGTAAATGAAACTCTTCAATAATAATGATTAAGTGTAATTACAGCGTGAAGTTAAATTCTCTCCGATTGCAAATATGTAACGCCCATCTTTGTCATCATTTTGCCGTTGGGGAGCGCCATTTTGAGCCAATCCCTTTACAAAAACACTACCACGGTCTTCGGGTATCCTTGATGGCCCATAGCTTCTCATATTCCCAAACTCTTGTCCACAACACAATCCTGGCCAAGCCTACACACAGCCATTCATTCATACTACACTATACACAAAGTAATATTAACACGTACTCTGTCCCCCATTTCACATTCATTCACTTCCATAATCTTCCCTCATGTTTTATGGACACATTTAATGAAAACCAGTAATAAACTGTCACACATTTCACTCCACCAGAAAAAATCATATCCAAATGAGAAAACTCAACAAATCACATAACATGATCAGCACAACGAATTCACAACGTATGTTGAAAATAAAGTAATTGACATTTTATATAAAAGTATCATAATCAAAATTAAATCTTTGTTTCATTCTCAACCATATGAGATACACAATAAACTACTAATGCAGTCAAAAATTTTTACGTCATCGGGTGAAAAAATTCAAAGAAAATTCTAATTTTTCTAAGAAACGAATAGAGCCTAAAAAATTCTTATAAAATAAAATAAAATAATACCTTTGCTGCGTGAGCTTGAGCAGTTTCGCAAGCTAATCTAGGTTTCTTCGTGGGACGACGATCCATGTGACTTTGAAGAAACCCTGTAACATAGTCCAGTTCCACCCTAAGATCACATTGACTTGTCGATTCATCAATTAAGCTAAGAGATCAACGTGCGGAACAGTAATTTTTTTTCAGGGGATCACAAAAGTTTGCTGAAGCCGTAGATGTTTACTGTAAGGTATTACGAGCCGTTGGATTATTTTCTTAAGAGTTAATCCTGAACCCTCGGTTTTGAACTAACCATAGTTAGTAAGATGTAACTGGATTATAACTGCGGTTGAGTTAGCGGTTCCTTTTCCTTATTTTATCAATTGGTAGTGTCGATAAACATATCAAGGGGGGCGAAGAACACTGGTTAGTAAGCTGATCAGATATGGCTGTATACAATCTGCTCATCTGGCTCTTTCTTCCGTTGCTCCCTCTGTTGCTTTTCTGAAGAAGATTAATGAACACAACCAGCAGCTTCCACCAGGCCCACTAAAGCTTCCTGTTTTGGGCAATTTTCTCCAAGTTGGTGCGTTGCCTCGCCAATCTTTAAAGCAACTCTAACAAAAATATGGCCCCGTTATGCTCCTTAAACTTGGCCGTATGCCACTCCTTGTAATAGTTGAAAATTTGAGAAAAATTACAGGAACACAAAATACAGTCAAGGTAAGCTAAATACATATTTATTTTATGGTAACTCAACATATAAATATAGACGGTATATAGCTTACAACAAAAAACAGGTAAATGTACGGTGCGACAGAGTAGTAAGTATATTTTTTCAATTATAATGTAGTTAGATTTTATGGTTAGTGAGAGAAGTACGTGCAAGGATGAAGAGGAGCAATTTCGAGATCTGCTCAAATTTTTTTGCCGGGAAGATGCAATGTACTAGTAGATTGGGCTCACTCCATTTGGGCTTATAGCAAAGCAGCCCAAGCCAAAATTTTAACTTGCAACCATCTTAACTCCCTCCTTCAAGCTGAGTGTTCTCTTCTTTTTTTCAAGTTTCAATTTGTTACAAAGATACTTGAATTTGTCCTCTCTCAAAGCTTTAGTGACGATGTCTGCTATCTGCTCCATTGTAGGAATATATCGAATTATAATTTCCTTGTTCGTCAATTTGTTTCGGACAAAATGTATGTCAATTTCAATGTGTTTTGTCCGTGCATGATAGACTGGATTGGATGCCATGGCTGCTGCACTCTGACTATCAGTCTAAATGACAGGAGGTTTGGCTACATTGCACTTGATTTCACTCAGTAAGGATTGAAGCCAACTCAGCTCAACAGTGATGTGTGCAATGGCTCTATATTCTGATTCAGCTAAAGACTTGGCTACTACAGGTTGCTTCCTGGAACTCTACGAGATTAAATTGTTCTCAAGATAAACACAGTATCTAGTGATGGATTTTTGATCATCAAGATCAGCACCCCAATCAACATCTGAGAAACCAATAAGTTCTAATTCATCATACTTGTAGAATTTCAATCCTAAATCAATTGTCTCCTTCAAGTACCTTAACATTCGTTTGCATGCATCCCAATGTTCCTGTCTTGGATCATGCATATATTGACTGAGCTTGTTCACTGAATAACTAATATTTGGCTTGGTTAGTGTGGCATACTGGAGAGATCCGATCACTGACCTGTAAGTTGTTCCATCTTTGAGATATTGGCTGCCAAGTTTGCTCAATTTATTACTTGTCACCATAGGAGTTTTCAATCCTTTACAGTTGATTCTGCATTAGGAATGGCCGTCGCAGATTTATTTCTTATTGCTGGAAGATCCATATGTTAAATGCTGTACCAATTTGACAGGGTGAAGAATGGCAGTGTTGACAAGGATTCATTCGAGTTTTGTTTAGGCACTTGGGACACAAAATTAGGGTTCGAGGCAAAAGGAAACCTAGCCTCATTAAAAACTATATCCCTGGCAGTATACAGTCTCTTTGAGGGATGTAGACAAAGATAGCCTTTGTGATGAGGGCTGTATCTTATGAATACACATTTGGACGTGTGAAAATCAAATTTTTGCTTATTGTATGGTCTAAGAAAAGGATAACACTCACACCCAAATACTTTCAACATTCTCAAATCTGGCTGGTGTCCAAAAACAAGTTCATAAAGTGATTTATTCAACAAGGTAGGTGTTGGCAACCTATTTATGAGGTATGTAGAAGCAAAAAAGGCTTCCCACCATAATTTTAATGGCATTGATGAGTGAGCAAGGAGAGTCAGCCTTGTTTCAACAAGGTGTTTGTGCTTCCTTTTAACTCTACCATTTTGATGGTGAGTGTAAGGATAAGTATACTTATGTGCTATTCCATTTTCAATAAGAAATTTTTCTAAAGGCTTAAAATCCCCACCCCCCCGCCCCCCCCCGCCCAGTCACTTTGAACTGCCTTAATCTTTAACTCTAACATTTTTTCTATTTGCAGCTTAAAGAGTTTAAAGGTAGCAAATGTTTCTAATTTTTGTGTTAAGGGAAAAATCCAAGTAAATTTTGAGTAGTCATCAACAAAGGCTATGTAAAATCTATGGCCATTCATGGAGGGCAAGGGAGCAGGTCCCCACAAGTCGGTATGTATCAATTCTAATGGTTTTTTAGTTTTGATTTCAGAAGATTTATAAGACAATCTATGCATTTTTCTATATTGACAAGCTGAACAAAAAGAAGGCAAAGGTGTTGAAGTGTTTTTATTGATTTTATCCAAGGAGTACAAGAGTTCAAGGCTACTCTAAGCATCCTCTCATGTGGGTGACTTAGTCTTTGGTGCCATGTTGTTAGATTTACTTATGACCTTTGGTTTGTAGGTGTTTCTGCAAAAAAAGATCTTGGTGTAAGGGATGTTTGGGGTGATGATGGATACTTCAGCAATTTGTACAAACCTCCTTCAGCCACTCCTCAAAGCAGAACCTTCCCTGTCATTCGATTCTTCATAAAACAACAGTTTTTGTTGAATATGAGGACTGCATTATTGTCTGTTAATAACTTAGACACACTGACCAAGTTCTTAGTGATGGCAGGCACACAGAGCACATTTTTAAGTTTAACATGATCAAATGAAGATGATAAGAGAAGATTTGTACTTCCAACATGAGAAATGGTAAGGTTCTGTTCATTACCTACTGTAAGCTTGTCATTTCCTTGGTATTCTGACTTTATTGATAGGTTCTGTAATGAGTTGGTGACATGATTTGTGGAACCACTATTAACATACCAGGCTAAATTAGTAGCTACTTCAAGTCCTACTATATAGGTTGCTTTCCCTTTTTGTTTTGGTTGTTGTGGTGTGAAATCTTTGTTGAACCTATGCTCAATAGCCAACTCCCGTGTGCCCAGTTTTGAGGCAAATTTGACAGGTGGGTTTTGAGTTTCCTCTATAATTTCCAGGCCTTCCTCTTCCTTTTCCATTAAAACCTGGTGAATTTCTGTTTTGGCTTGGAGCATTTCAGTTCCTTCTCTGACTTGGATGTGAATGTGTAACATTTGCTGATACTTCATGTTCGAAGTTCGGACTCACTCCATTCCAGCTATCCAATCTATTCTCATGGCTTAAAAGCATGGAGTATACTTCTTCAAGTGATGGTGGTTATGCCCTTGAGGATAGATTAACAATGACAGATTCAAAGTCTCGATCCAATCCACCAAGAATATACATAATCAAATCCTTGTTTGACAAGTTGTCTCCAGCAACCCTTAAGGCATCTGAAATTCCCTTCATTTTCTAATAGTATTCTAAAATCCTTATGTTTTCTTTCCTTATGGATGAAATGAAGCTTTAAAAGTTCACAATTTTAGCCATTGACTTGGCTGTAAAGGTTTTCTCCAATGATTGCCATAATTATGAGGAAGATGAACATCCCACTGTTGTGGCTAGCATTGATTCACTCAAAGTGGATAGCAGACATCCCAGGAGTTGCTGATCCTGTTTCTTCCATACCTTGTAGGTTGGATTAATGGTGGTGATGCTTTGTTCTTCTTCATTAGTGGTAGTAATGTATTTTTTTGAGGGTTCTATAATGGATTCAAATAATTCTCAAGGATATTTCCCCAAACTGATGGCAACACTTGTGACTTCCAAAGAAGAAAATTGGAGTCAGTTAACTTGATCATGTCTGGGGAATGAGATAGTTGGGGCAGTAATGTTTGCATTGGATATTGTTGGATTGATTGCATCAGTTTATTCTGAGGATGCTGATGAGTTATGGCTTGTTGCCATTTTTTCCTCTAGCTTTGATACCAAGTTGAAAATTTGAGAAAAATTGTAGGAACAAAAAAGTGCAATCAAGGCAAGTTAGATACAATTTTATTTCATGGTAACTCAACATATATACGTAGACCCTATACAACTTATAACACAAAAATAGGTAAATGTATGGCATGACAGAGTAGTAGGTATGTTTTTTCAATCATAATGCAATCAGATTTTATGGTTAGTGAGAGAAGCACACGCAAGGACGAAGAGGAGCAATTCCAAGATCTGCTCAGATTTCTTTGGTAGGAAGATGCAATGTACTACTGAACTGGACTCATTGCGTTTGGGCTTACAGCAAAGCAGCCCAAGCCAGAATCTCAGCTTGCAGCCGTCTTAACTGTAGTCTCCTCGGCTGAAGCAGCAAGAGAGGTCTTGAAAATCCATGATCTTGATTGTTGCAGCAGACCACGGGAAAGCTTTCGTATAACTATTTGGATATGGGTTTTGCGCCGTACGGTGATCACTGGAGGCAGATTAGGAAATTATGTACTCTTGAGCTTCTTAGCGCGAAGAAAGTGCAGTCATTTCGGTTCGTCAGGGAAGAGGAAGTCGACTTGCTTATGGATTCAATCTCTGAATCAGCATCTTCTGCCTCTCCTGTTGATATTTCTGAGAAGATGTATGGTCTCACAGGAAGTATACTGTTTAGGACGGCCTTTGGGAAGAGACTTGGAGAAAGTAAATTTGATATTCATGGATTGCAAGAATTAGTTCATGCTGCTGAGTCTCTGGCGAGCTTCAGTGCGGAGGAATGTTTTCCCTATTTTGGATGGATCATCGACAGGATTAGTGGTTATCATGGAAGCTTGAGAGAGTTTTCCATGAACTGGATACTTTCTCCCAAGAACTAATCGATGACCATCTTAAACGTGAGAGCACTCAACAAGAACAAGAAGACTTTGTCGACGTGATGCTGAAACTAGAAAGAGATCAAACTGAAACAGTCGGCGGAGCTCGGTTCACAACAAAACATATCAAGGCAGTACTCCTGGTAAGCAGCTTTCTATATATATTAAACATTTATTTCATAGCCAAACATTCTCAAAGAGAGTTGGATAAAATTATTCCTTTAATTATGAAACCAGGATTATTTCTTGCCTGTGTTTTATGTTCCAGGATATATTTTTGGGCGGAGTAGACACCAGTGCAGCAGCGGTGATCTGGGCAATGGAAGAGCTGTGTAGGAATCAAATAGCGATGAATAAAGCACAAGAGGAAGTCAGAAGATGTATTGGAAAGAAAGGAAGAGTTACTGAATCTGATATTGATCAATTTCAGTACTTGAAGATGATAGTCAAAGAGACTTTGAGATTGCACCCTCCTGCCCCTCTACTATTTGGCAGAGAAACTATGTCCCACTTCAAAGTTAATGATTATAAGATATATCCCAAAAAATTGATCCAAGTCAACGTTTGGGCAATCGGAAGAGATCCCAACTACTGGAAGAATTTTGCCCAGATAGGTTTGTTGATAACTCCATGGATTTCAGAGGACAACATTTTGAGTTGTTACCATTTGGAGCAGGGCGAAGAAGTTGCCCCGGGATTCATATGGGATTGATAACAGCTGAGCTTGCACTTGCAAATCTCTTGTATTTGTTCGACTGGAAATTGTCCGACGGAATGGAGGAGAAAGACTTGAACATGGAGGAGGCAGCTGTTGAGGGTATTGTGATTTCCTCCTCTCATCCTTGTGCCAGTCAATCACCTCCAGCTGGTCATCCGGCACCAGAAAATAAGAACGTCATCATCAAAGCATAAATAAATTACTTTGATTTCTCGACAAGAAATCCCTGCCATGTCAACCCGCCAGCTTCAATAATTATGATCCATGAATCTGAGCAATGCTTTTTAATTATAAAATCAGATTTTCATTGTCCTTCACGCATATGCTTGCATATGCAGCAATTCGTCCAAGGAAAATTTTAAACTTTTGTTTGTCTTGGGCTTTTATATATATATATATATATAAGATTAAGTTGTCAAATTGAAGTTAGGAGAAGATAGACAAAGAAAAGAAAAGGAAGGAGAGAAAAGGAAAAAGGGAAGAGAAAGAAGAAGAAAAGGGAGAAGCAGGAGAGAAATAGGAAAATTGGAAATAAGGGAAGAAATTTAAGAAAATATTTTTATTTTTACTTTATTTTAAAAAATTTTATATTTAGTGTAGAAATTGTTGAAAATTGAATAAAAATAAGTAGATTTTATTTGGGTAATTTAAAGTTAAAATTACAATTATTTTAACTTCTTGAATTCCATATCAATAAGTTTTGGATTAGATTTGATTAAAAAATTTCTTAAAAATTGTTAAAAATTAGATGATAATTTGTGAAACTTTGATTGATGATGAAAATATAAAAATAGCGTGAGAACAATGTTGGCTAAAATAAATGTGCATTATATAGATATTGATCCTGCCCTGGAAGTAACTAGGGATAGAGTGCAAGAAACAATAATAGATTTACAAGCATATGGAAAAAGAGACTAATTAGAACAAACTTGTAGCACAACGTTTATTTTTTATTACAAAATTTTGGAATATCAAACAAATTATAAATGATTTGATTAAAAAATTAATGAGAGTCCAATGCTTGAGACAAGCTCAATAAATAAGACTAGGGAAGAGAGACTAGTGAAACTAAATCTCTTTTTGGCTAGAATGAAGAAACCTTTTGAACTTGTTATTGTTAGATAGGATTATGCAAAGTGGTGAGAAGTTACGTGGTAAGAGAAAATATTGTCATCTATATTTTTTTGTGTTATCTTTTTTATTCATCAATTATATGTGCGTGTGTGTGTGTTTATCTATTAAAGGTGTTGGTTGTTTTTCTATGTTTTATTCACTATCTTTTAAAAGACTCTAAATTCTTATAGTTTTTGTAAGAATGACTTTGTAATGATACATTTTGTTAATATAATATTTTATATAACTTTATTGTGGTGTTTTAACTATTATAAATTGTATCATACATTTCAATATGATTGATGATAATAGAGAAATTGTGTCATATTCTTCACAAAGAAAATATGAGTTTGGATAATTTCATTAAACTATACATGAATTTATTAGTGTAATTTATAATTTTACAAACAATAAGTCATCTGATCAAAGTGAGGGTATTAAAATTTGGAGTACGCTAGCATTAAGTGAGTTTAGAATATTAAATCCATTAATGTTTAATAAAAAGGCCAACTTATTAATTACCAAGGAGTGGGTTGAGAAAATTGACATATTCTTGATAGGTTGCAATTGCCTAAAATTAAAGATACTAATTATTGGTGAAATGCTACGAAGATTTCTAAGCAGAATGAAGTATTTAAAGTGGCTTTCTTAAGTAAATATTTTTTGAATTATTCCATGATGCTATGTTAGATAAGTTTATATATTTAACTTAAGGGAATATTCTTGTAATATGAAACTAAGTTTGAACCTTTGAATCGCTTTGCTATTCCTCTAATTTAAAAAAAAAGAAGGATAAAATTAGGAGTTTGTGAAACAATTGAAGCCATCACTTGTGTCAAGCCCAAAGCTCAAACCCAAGCCCTTTTTTTTTGGTTATTTATATATAGGTGAATAGTGAAAAAATTTAGAGAGACTTTCAGAAACTACAGGAAAGAAGAAGAAGAGAAGAAAGAGAGAGAAAAGAAGAAGAGAAGAAAGGGAGAGAAGAAGAAAAGAAGGAAAAAGAAGAAGAAAAAAGGAGAAAAAAAAAGAGAAAAGAGAAAAGAGGAAAAGGAAGAAGGAGAAAGTGGAGGAGGAGAAGAAGAAGAAGAAAAAAATGAGGTAAATTTTTTTTGTATTTTGAAAAATTTAGAGAAAATAATTAATTTTTCTCCTATTAGTTTAATAGTAAAATTCATTACTATTTTAAGCTATTAGACACTTAGATGTATAGAATTTAGATTAAATTTGACTGTTTGATCAAGAGATTTGTCAAAAATTTTTGAAAATCAAATGAAAATTTGTAAAATTTTAATTGAGGGTAAAAATATAAGGATTTTTGAAATTTTATTTTATTTTATAAATTAATTTTTTTGTGTAAATAGTAAAGACATTTTGGGGTTAAAATAAAATTTTTTATGATTTAGGGTGAGATAATAAATTTAAAAAATTTTTAGGTTTAAGTGTAAATAATTATGAGATATTTTTGTAATTATTATATCTTAGAGACTTTTTCCATAATTTACCATTATTAAAAAATTTTAATTGAATAATTCAAGTAGTTGTTTTAGTGATGATATATTGAAAAATATATATATATGATATTAGGTGGTGCTCGAGAAGGGCAACAAAGAGCAAAAGAGTTGTAGAAACTCACTTTTAATCAAAGTAGGTAATTCACATATAATTGAATATTTTAATACAATGCTTAAATTCTTCAAAAAATTCAATAATTTCATTGTTGTTGAATTATGTTTCGGTGTTTGAAAGTTTATGAATTGATATAAATAACTTGCTTCGTTATTACTGTGTGTGATTAGATCATGAAAAATAGTATGGCCTTAGTTAGCACCAATGACTACGAACTTGATTTCAGTCCTTTAGTGAAAGCTCGTAAACTTGAAATTTTGGGCGGCGGTCCCTGAATATAAAGCCCCTAAAGTACACAAACCACACATTTTGGACGGTAGTCCTCAGGAATAGTGCCCCAAAATTATGCATTACACATAGTGATAACTATTCATGTGTTATTGTTGTAGTATACACACACACACACACACTTATTTAAATCGATTCTTGTTATTTGACTTGATTAAGTGAGAGTATAATTGTTTTTAAATTTACTTAATGAATATTAGTTATATATGAATATCTACTGGACTTTAACTCATTCCTCACTTTTTAGGTTTTGGGTGCTGTAGACACACGTGACCATGAGGGAGGCCAAAATATTGTTAAAAGTATCCCGGAGTATACTATTTTGTGTTATACAATGTAATTGGTAAAATGTTAAGAATAATATGTAGATTGTACAAATTTAGCTACTATAATATGAAAATTTCTTTGATATTATATTATAGAAATAATAATTGGAGTTAATGAGATATATTGGGAGTATTTGGAATTTCACTATTTTGCAGGTTAATATGGATATCACTTCTATTAATAAAACTCTGCCAAAATTTTTCCAACAAAATAGTTTTTCCTTACGTTTTCCCATAGAAACGTTAATTCACGAACCCTAATTTAGGGGGCGTCACAACTTGGACATGCATTGATAATGTTGAATCTTGAAGAATATCCGAAGGTAGTAAATCATGCCTTATTGATTGAATAAGATGAGGAAGAGGTAAAACAAAGGGTAAGAGGGTTCAAAAAGAGGAATTTTAAATAGAAATTGTTAAGATAAGGTAAGAAGAGGTAAATGAAGAGTCAGTCCACATCACAAAATCGTAAAAATTTTCGTATAGTTACTAAAGTCTATTTTGAGTGAGTGTGGATAATCGAGGTGCTATAGAAATTCATGTCCGTGCTTGGTGCGAGCTCGAAGTCATATAGCTAGTTTTGGTGAAAGGAATACTAAGAGCATATCGTAACAATCTCAACAAAACAGACAGTTGTAACATACAAACTAAGTAGTCATTTTAGAAATCTCAATAATCATAAAGTCATGGTAAACCTTAAGGTCAAGTTTTTACACTTATCGAAAACCGAATAGGTTAAATGATACAATTGTAAAAATTAACTTTCTTTTTTTTTAATACCAGAATTAGAAAGAAAAATGTTAGTAGAGGGTTTTACCATTTAATTAATATAGTGAGAAAAATTTATAGGATTCTCTCTTAATTTTTTTCACCTATTACGAATAAATGTATTTCTCTCACTTCATTAATTTGATAATCCTACCACATTAACAATACTAACATTGAATCGTTTTACTTAAAACTTTTTATTATTAAATATAATGTTTATGCCTTATTTTAATATTTAAAATTTTAGATGAAATTGATAAATTATACATCGTATAAATCCAATTTAATATAATGATTTAGTGTTTAAATTTTTATTAATACTAAAAATTAGAAAAATATTATTATTTAAATTTAAGTGGTTTAAATGATAAAATTGATTAGATAAAATTACGATGAATTTATTGGACATAAAAATAGTTAATAATTTAAATGTATTCACTTTTACGAGAATTATGATATGATATTTAATTATTGGGCACAAAAATATCCAATAATTAAGATGTATTTAGGAGAATTGTAATTTGATGTTTAATTATTGGGCTTGAAAGTATCTAAATAATAATAATATATATGTATTAACTTGTATGAGGATTATGATTTGACATTCCATTATTGAGGATGAAAAAATCCCATCCCACACCAATTAGACATGACAATTCCCCAAAAATCAACTTACATTATAAAACAATATATTTAATTTGAAGAAAAAGAAAAGAAAAGGAGTAGGAGCAATGGAATTAGAATGAAATTTTTAATTATTTAATTACAATGTATAATCATTTATGAAAAGAATTTACTATTTTTTAGATGGAGGCAATACTCTTTTAAGAAAATACAATAATTAAAAATAATTTATATTAATTTCTAAATTTTATTGTTAAAAATGAATTAAATTAATCTTAAAAATTTATTATTTAATTTTATTAGTATATAAGATGATAATATCCCACAAAAGTTGTGATCGTTCACAATAGAAATTGACAACTCAGAACCGCAAAAATCAATCACAGTTGCAGAGGTGGGGGTTACTGGTATTTTGTTTTTTCTCTTGGAGCTAGGCTATGAATGGGCAGTAGCTGAATTTGAAGGTGAAGATCAATCTTGTAAGAAGCTTAGTAGTGTGCGAGGTAATAATAGCTTTCATGGATCTTTACACAGTGCTCTTATGGCTGCTTCTTATCTTGCTACCTTTACTGCTTGTCATCCTGAAAAAGATGAACAAGCAAAACGGTCAGCTGCTTCCGCCAAGCCCTCCTAAGCTTCCGGTTATAGGCAATTTACACCAACTTGGGGAGTTGCCTCACCAATCTTTATGGAAACTGTCAAGAAAATACGGCCCTGTCATGCTCCTCAAAATTGGTCGTATGCCACTTGTTGTAATCTCCTCTGCTGAGACGGCAAAAGAAGTCTTGAAGATTCATGATCTTGACAGTTGTAGCAGACCAACGTTAGTTGGCTGTGGGAAGCTTACTTACAATTATTCAGACCTAGCTTTTGCACCGTATGGTGAACGCTGGAGAGAGATTCGAAAATTAAGTGTTCTCGAGCTCTTTAGCTTGAAGAGGGTGCACTCGTTTCGATTCATTAGGGAAGAAGAAGTCGGCTTGCTTGTGAGTTCCATCTCTGAATCATCATCTTCTGCCACTCCCGTTAATCTTTCCGAGAAGCTATATGCTGTCACTGGAAGTATAGTATTCAGGATGGCTTTTGGGAAGATATTTCGAGGGACTAACTTGGATAATCACAGATTCCAAGAAATGGTTCATGCAGCTGAGTCTGTTATGGGAGGCTTCACAGCAGGCGATTGCCTTCCATATGTGGGTTGGATCATTGACAGGCTCACTGGTCACCATGCAAAGCTCGAGCGGGTTAGCCATGAATTGGATACTGTCTTCCAAGAGATAATCGATGACCATCTTAAACCAGAGAGAACAAAACAAGATCAAGAAGACATTATCGATGTGATGCTGAAAATAGAGAAGGATCAAGCCGAATCCAGTGGTAAATCTTGGCTCACAAGAGACAATATTAAGGGAGTAGTTCTGGTAATTAAGTAGCTAACTTCCGTGTGAAACAATCTTTCTCTTTTGTTTATACTGCTACAAAATTATATCTTCATTGTGGAACTAACCAATTCGACTATTTATCGTATCTTTCCCGCCGCTGTTCTATGTTTGTTTTATCAGAATATATTTTTGGGTGGAGTCGACACCAGCGCAATTACTGTGACTTGGGCAATGGCAGAGCTCGTTAAGAAACCAAGACTGATGCGCAAAGCACAAGCTGAAATCAGAAACTGCATCGGAAAGAAAGGAAGAGTTACCGAAGCCGATATTGATCAACTGCAATACCTCAAAATGGTAATCAAAGAAACTCTGAGATTGCACCCTCCGGCTCCCTTGTTGCTTATAAGGGAAACCATGTCCCACTTCAAAGTTAATGGTTTCGACATTTGTCCCAAAACATTGATCCAAATCAATGCTTGGGGAATAGTAAGAGATCCCAACTATTGGAAGAATCCTGAAGAATTCATCCCGGAAAGGTTTATGGATAACTCCATTGATTTTAGAGGACAGCATTTCGAGTACATACCATTTGGGTCGGGTCGAAGAATTTGTCCTGGTATGAACATGGGAGTAGTGACATCGGAGATTGCCCTTGCAAATCTTTTGTATTGTTTCGATTGGAAATTGCCAAGTGGACTGAAGGAGGATGATATTAACATGGAGGAGGCAACTGGTCTGTGTCTTACACTCTCTAAGAAGACACCTCTCGTCCTCGTACCGGTCAGTTATGCACAGTAGCTGAGCCATTAGAATCAAAATCATGCTCAACATTTGCTCTAAATCTGTGCAATCTTAGCTTGCTGCTTTATAAGCTTCTTGAGAAGGCTGATTGTATTATTGTATCTTTCGTAACCTGAACTCCCATTATCAGTAATGTGTAAACTTGGACAGATTATAACTCGTAATCATTTAAAATAATTAAAAATTATAATATTTTTATTATATCAAACGTCCAATAATTATAATATTACTGTAGTTATCAAATTCAATAATGCAAACGCGTGACGTCGAGTACTGAGAAATTGCAGATGCGTGCGAAGAATTTCGATAAAATATCAATGCTGGAAGTCTTCAGGACGCATTTGCAACTTGCAAGAAAATTAGTACTCACCGTCAAGATTGACGAACGAATCAGTGACAGTGAGGCTGACTGCTGATAGCAATAGGCCGACTCCTGACGTTTCGTTTTGCTCTATATACTGTGAGGTAGTAGAAGCTGATCTGGTGGGAAAGAGCAACGTCGAGGAGTCTCAATAATGCACAATCATCAACAGACAGATCATAATCACGGGTTACAAATGTCGATGAAGAATTTGATCAGCAATGGCGTCCTGACTGGTGCAGGAGAATCTTCTGTCGGTAGGGCTGATTATGACATCGTTGAAAATCAGTACTCTACGGTGTAATGCTCAGCCACACCTTAGTAGAGAAGTTGAAGAAAATTATTTGGGTTATGAAAATATTCTAACTTAAACATCAAGTATCACCACAACAACTGATGTAGAAAAAAAGACACTCTGAATTTGCGGTGGAAGACACAAATCATGACAGGTGTTATAATTTTCCATGGAAACCAGTGCTTCTAGTTTTCTGATTTTGCCACTCCAAAGTGAAGAATTTTGAGTTGATTTTCCTTTGTCCACCAGAATCAATCAAATCTTTATATATGGAAAAATATAAAGAGAAGGTTGCATTGTAAATACTATGCCGTCGTTTAGATTTTTTTTCAAATTTAATATCTTTTTTTAAATATTTTACTCATTTAAAACAAGTTACAACCCATTATTTATATGCAAGAAAAATAATCATATCATAATTTTGTGATATTATTATTTTTATTTTTATTTTTTTTTACTATTTCGATCTCAAGAAGATAGATCTTAATAACAAACAAGTCCTAACTAATAATGCTCATCAAAGGACAAACAGTCACCATCAATGCTTACACAGACAAGGATGAGAACTATTAGTCCAACCCATTCCTATTACAGCCGAACACGGTGGGCAACCAATGATATTTTGTCTTGTCTGAAAAAGATGATTTGGGTAGCATAATTCCAGTAGAAGAACTATTTAATAAAAATAAAAATATTATATATTTTAAATTATTATGATACACTACGCCCCCTCGTTGTAATCTCCTTGGCTGAGGTAGCAAGAGATGTACTCAAGAGCTTTCTCACAGTTATTTAGATGTGGCTTTTCTCACCCTATGGTGATTACCGGAGAGCGATGCGGACTTTGTACTACCGAGCTTCTCAGCGTGAAGAGGGTTTAGACTATTCGGTTCATTAGAGGAAGAAATCACATTGCTTATCAATTCAATCTCTCAATCGTAGTCCGCTGATCTCCCTGTTGATCTTTTCTTAAAGATGTTTGCTCTAACTGGGAACCATAATGTTACGGACGGCTATTGCCATATCTCACGGAAATCAAATCAAGCATCTCCGCCGTTACCACATCCTACATGCCTTAATACAGTCAAAAGAATAAGTAAATTAAAATTTTAATAAAATGACTAAAACTTTAAACCCAATTAAATTTACAGCCTCAGTTTTTAATTTTTTTTATTTACAATCAAAAGTTTGATTATTTGGATTTCCTTTTGTCAAACATAAATATACTCATTAATTTAGATTTTATTGTTATTTTATTAATTTAAATTTGTTAATGCAAGTAAAAGTTTTAAAGATAAATTTAGGTCAAGTTTTTCATGCATGATTTATTTATTTTAAATATTCAAAATTTATAAACATATAAAAAATAAACAATACTCCTCTGATAAATTTCGTCAAGAAAGTCTAGTGTTAAGACTGTTTCCTTTTAACATATTTTAACACATCTTCATTGACAAAATTTGTAAGAGAGAGTTTTAACACTTACTCCCTTATAAAAATTCATTGAGAAATCCAAATATTTGATAGAAATACAAAATAAAACGTTATGGACAGCTTCGTTTAAATGTTGAATTTTTGACTTTAAATAAACAAAATTCTAAGACAAAGTGTAAACATAAATGGACTTGAAATTAAGGCTATTTTAATCAAAATTCAAGAAAATTGCTCAGGCATGACATGCCCATTGAGCAGTTGTGTGTGCCACCCACACACACACACGAATATATATATATATAGAGAGAGAGCGAGAGAGAGAGCAAGTAAATTACAAGGAGATGCGATTCCCTCACATCTTCAATGTTTGAAAACACACTCAGATGAGTTAAATGGACAGAAATATAAGGATTTAATTGCAACAGCAAAATACAGTGAGCATACCAATTATTCTTAAGGAAGCTCTTGGAGGAAATATATATAAGTCACACATACAAGGTGAAGTTACAAGGGAAGGGATCCTCATACGGTGAAGTTACAAGGGAAGGGATCCTCATACCTTACCAATGTGGCTTCCTCTTACAGCTTCTCTTATTTCTAATGTTTCGTGACAAAAATGACATGTTAGATTCACCTCAAGTTTTGCAGTGTTAGGATATTTCTCTAAAAGCAACAAAATCAGATATTTTAATGAGCATGATTATTAGACAAACATGTATGAACAATAGAGAAATAGTTAAAATGATACCAATGAGCCATCGTGAACTTCAACAAAAAAAAGCTCTTCATTTTTTTAACACAAATAATAAATTGCTCACCTGTTCACAAGAATGGACAACTGGCAAGATACTTTTTATCCCATTCCCGCTTTCCATTGAGGAGGTAATCAGCACTGATCAAAACTTGAGATATCAAAATGAAAAACTATTGCAAGTTTGATAAGAGACTTCAGTACAGACCTAAGGTGCATGCATGTACTTTGACACTACACAAAAAATAAATAAAGCAAACCAACTGCAAATAAGAATGCCTTGGAGCATTTCCAATAGTCTATAACCATATTTGCGGATTCAAGCACCATCTCTCTTTCCAGTAAATCATTTTGCTTCACACCTTCACATAACAAAGAAAAATGCATGTCTAATTTTTTTTTATCCTTCTGTGGTCAATGCAGAAGACAATATTCAAAACTAAAACAAAAGTAAATAAATTTAAGCTCCAAAAGTGGGTTTTGGCTTTTTATAAGATTGCAAATAGTAAACTAGCTCGAAAAGTTTCATTTCTTCGTTACAGAGAACATATCAACCATGAGAACAACAGAAGCTAAGACGAAAAAACAAAAGTGAAAAAGGGAGGAATTCAACATGAAACCATGTCAATTTTTATTTGCAAACTTCGTAGTGGTAAGAGAGAGATCAATCATGGACAAGCAAAAACACGAAAAAAATACACTTTCACACAATGCTGCTACAAGAAAATTGCTTGCAGGAGATTCGGAAACCTTGAAGTATGAAGGTGCTATAAGCTACCATTTCTATGATTTTAGTGACATTGACAGTTCAAATAACTACAGGCAAGGAGGAAAAAAATGTTAAATAAGAAAGTATAATCAGATAAGGGGTTCAGAAAGCTCCATTTCATTCGAAATCTGTTGTTGCGTATCAGGCTGGCGAAACCCCACAAAGTCCAGTCCAAGCCACTGCCACGGCCAGCATACATATCTAGGCCGGTTTCGGCCTCTTGAATCTTCCCTTGTTTCAAACTCTTCAAGCTGACGGCTGAGCTCTTCTACCCTTTCCCTCAGCCGAGATGCCCTTGTGTCTGCCAACCTCAATGATTTCTCAGCTGCATCTCTTGCTGCCATAGCTGCAGCAGCTGTCTCTTCTTTGAATTTGAGCTTCTTCTCTGATTCCAACAAAGCCTGTTTTGCCTCTTCATGTTCTTGCTTGAGCGATGACAACTGCAGGTATTCATTAGAAACCAGAATTATCACATTTAGTCGATTTACCCAAACTTATACCAATACCTACTAAAACAAGCTAGGAGGGGATAAAAAGGCACATATCAACGAGACCGTTCGTGCATTGTTTAGCGGTCCAACATGCAGATAATAAACACAGTAACATAGCCAAACGCCTTAAATGTCCCCAACTCAATAGCACTTCATATCTAGCATGATACAATGTCATTCCATCTTCCCTTCAAGACATATCTACCTTTTCCGATTGTCATTGCATGACTTTTACAATCCATTCCCCAATTAACTTATTTTCTTTAAATTCGAAAAACTAATCAACCATATTAATCATGACAATATTAATACATTGAGAATTTATATAATTATTCCTAAAAGTTGCATTAAAGAAACATCAATTTGTACCTTCTTAGGTTCTGTCTATTAAATAGTATAAAAAAAGTTATAATACGAGGGAAGTTGCAATGTGCGCAAGAATGAATAGGTCACATCCAGCTAACTCAGCAAGCATACCTGTGCCACAAACTCTTGTTCAACAGCTCCACCTGCAGCAGCCTCTTGCTCTGCCGCAGCTTTCCACCTTGTAATTTCTTCCTCAGCAGCAGCGATGTCCAACATAAGCCCTTCAACCTTCATTTAGATATGCAAAGTCTTAACTTGATGTAAACAATATTCATCACCATTAACAGTTCTCTATGAATTAAACCAGCAACAGAAGGGTTTACAGATTTCTAATCACTCAATATAATTTCTTGAATAACCAATAGATATAAAGTTATATGAAATTATCAACATGACATCAATAAAACATATAACTTACACTTTCATTTGCTACTCTCTCCTTCTCCTCAAGTTCCTCTATTCTTCGCGTTCTATGGCTGAGTTCCTTGGCTTGTGCCTCTACATGCTCTTTAAGTAAACTTGACTCTGCCCTTGATACATTGAAGTGGTAAAGCAGACAGAAAAGTGCCTGATCAGTAAATGTAAAATCCACATATGCATATAATTTAAAATAACAAAGGAGCTAATACCAACCCCCTTCCTTCTTTCTTTTTCCTCCTGAATGATGGCATAAATCCATTACAGCTAAGGCGGGCATGCATTTAAACATTTCTATCATGAGTAGCATTTAAAATTTAAGAACAACAGAGAGTACCTTAATTCCTCCACAGAATGCTGCAGCTCAACAATCTCCAACTGAGATGCCTTAACGATATTCTCCAAAGCCTCAGCCTAAGCCAATACATTTGGACCTCAGTAAGGACAACTCAGAAGTTGAGAAATGAATCCAGCCAAGTGGAAAAATGGAACTACACACTTTGATGAATCAACTCTAAAGAAAAAACTCACCAAAGTATATATTTCATCCTCCTCTGCCTCCATAGCATTGGCTTTATCATGAGAAGGCGGAGCCTTTCCATCTGGAAGAAGCTTACTAAATTTGAAATCTATCCCTGCCTCTCTCAAACCATTTTCTGCAACCTGAAAGAGCTCATTTGTTTTGGAAGAGGGATCCACTGAGATCCTCTTCGACAAAGCACTCCTAAGTAATGAACCAATATGTTCTTTCTCCTTAACCAATCGACCAACCGTTTCATTCAAACTCTTAACTTCACGACTCTTCTCCTCCACCAAATCCTTTGTCTTCTCAACCACAATTCTTGTCAACTGACAAATAGACTCCATGCCTGCCAAAGATGCACGAATATTCTCCTCCATGTCAGTTTCTTGTGGAAGGAACATTGACTCAGAAAACTCCGACTGATCCAAATTACCACCATCAACTATTATCATCACATCATAAACTTGACCATGAATTTTTGACACATAATTCAACAGATCAACTAACAAAGGTCTCTGTGATTCCATTTTTGACTCCAAATTCTTCAGCTTATCGTCATACTCAATCGCTAGTTGCCTCAACTCCAAACCTTGACTTTCAATCTCAGCAATTTTCTCATCCTTTTCAGTCACTATTTTCTCCAAATTCTGAATAGCATTACTTTTCTTTGCAACCTCATCTCTCAGTACACTGATGGTGGCTTCAAGCTCTGAAACTTCAATGGCAATCTCAAAATTTCTCTGCTCCATCTGATCTCTCGCATCATTCCTAGACTTAGCCGTGGCATCAATTTGTTTAACAAGCTCTTCAACAATCTCATTCGTTCTTTTTATCACTCCATACACCACAGCAGGCAATCCAGTATATTTCTGTGACCTAGGCAATCCACCAGCCGAGAAATTCTTATAACTATTCACTTTACCCGATATTTTCTCGATTCCAGTCACGAGCATGTGAGCCGAATTCTCAATTTCAGATCTCAATCCATCTCTCGCTTTCGTCAATTCATCTAACTGCTTTGAAATCTCGTCTTTTGTTTTGTTAGCTTCGGCTATTTCTGTCGATAACTTCTCGTTTGACCTAAGAATCTCTTCTTTTTCACGCAGCGCTTCGTCTCTCTGCCTAGTGCTCTCGTCTCGCCGCTTGATTGACTCGTGCGCGAGAGCTTTCAGTCGGTTGAATTTTTCGTTCAAATCAGACGCAGAGTTCTCGGCCGCTTCTCGAGCTTGCCTCTCGCGATTTAACTCTGCGAGCACTTCGCGAAATCTGTCTACAGAAAAATCTTCGCCAGACGAGGTTTTCACATCGATCTCGCCTTCCACGTCGCTGAGCACCGCGTCTCCGTCCTCGTCACCGCCACTCGCCATTACGTATTCAATCAAATTACCGAATTTATCGCTAATGTCACTTAATTACAACTCTTGATCATTCAAACGAAATCGCACGTTATACAACGAAAACTACTAATCTGGTCAAGAATCGAAATTGCTTGTCATTTACGGAACACTAATCCGATACGATTTGGTTTCACCGTAATTAGGATTGCTTCGAGAATTGATTATGATGAGGTGATAATTGCTGCAATTTGCACGGAGATCGTACCTGAAGAAGACGGAGCGACCAAGCGAAACACCGCAAACAACCAACGAAAGCTACCAACCAGTCTCTCCCGGCGTTGTACTCCTCTGTTGGCGGATTAAAATTAATTAAAAACAAAATTGTAGAAATCCGACTTTCATGGGAAAATATTAAGCGGTGAGTTGGTATCCGAAAGGTAGTTGCACAAGCGTCCTTGGCAGCTGCCACGTGTAGGATTATTCGTCTAGTAATCTTAATGAACGGTTCGATGAATCATATTATTCTGCGATTTGATTATCCGACGGCACATTTCATTGTGGGAGTCGTTGGAATACATGCGTTCGGGTCCCGACATAGCGACCGCGTATCCAGAAGTCACCGCATACAGCACAAGAGACGTTTACATTAAGATCAGAGCCGACCACTGACTCAGCAAGTGCAGCCAATCATCAGTAGCTAGCTCCAAGAGGCATTTAGTTTTATAATTTTATCATTAATTAATTAATTAATTTATATTATATATTTTAAATTCTCGTTTTTCCATGTCATACATTTCCCGGCCCAATGTTCGTTTTCATTCTTTTGGACATTGAGCGTTGCTAGATATCCCCCGCTTAAATTTTTAATAGCCCCCGGCCCCACTACAAACTACGAAATTGGAATAAAGGGTGATGATGAACTACAATGCTCGGCCTTGAATGTTTTGTTTGACAATAATATCAGTCTGCACTAAACGATTATTAATTTATTAATAATAAATATAAATATTTTATTAAAAAAATTTATTAAATTTAATTAATATTAAAAATAATTTTTATATTAATACATAATTATATATTAATTAAAATAATACTTAAAATATTTTTTAAAAAGCCCGCACAACATGATTGAAGTACGGGTGCAATGCGACGTCACCTTCCAGCCCAACACCAGCCATTATCACACTGCGTTTGTCTTTTTCCACAGAGACTATTGTTTATAAGGAAAAATTAAATATCGCTACCAAGATTAGAGTATACGCTTGAATGATTGGTATATTTATATTTGTATAATTCAAGGAAAATGAAACGAGAATTAACTTGAATAAAATTTTAGTTGTTTTTGATTGACTCATTGATTGCTTTGAGAAGAAACTGTGTGCTTCAACTTTCTGTTGACTCTCTGTTTATGGGGTTTACTTGCTGCTGAGGTTACTTACATGGATCACGCATCCTCTGATTAACTTGCAAATGTTTGTTTGTTTGTTTTTTTTTCCTTGGGCTTCTATTTCTCAATAACCCACCTGGCATTTAGTCTCATTCATCATCACTTCCTGGGGATTTCTTGAGAGTTCATTTGTCAAGGTATTAGGTACGCGAGAACTTCGCAGGTGATCATTTTTGATGTGTTTCGATCGTCGTTTGAAGTAGTCATCGAAAGCTGCCCTTTTGATATCTTCTTGGTCTTCGCTTCAGACTTCCAGTTTTTCTTTGCGGGAATTTCGTTCCTAAATTCGTGCTCATACTTCATACGATAAATTTTCCTTCTTTACATTTTTAATTCTCTGCATTTTCGCAGAAGTCATTCATTATTAATTTATCATAGAAAATTCCAGGCAGACTAGATTAATAGGTGAAAAAAGTCAAGTTCTTTTTTAATTTTTTTAATGGCCTCGGGCATGTAAGTTTCTTGTTGAGGCTGTTGATGATCAATATATAAATTACTTCGCCGCTTTAGATTTTTGATCAGTTTTCTCGGCTATTTCTGGCATTTTCTTGGAGGAAATTTCTGTTGCTTGAATATTGAAGAGATTTTGTTGCTGATGGGAGGTAAAAGCTCTAGGATTTCAAGTGGGAGACGGTATTCTTCACGAGAATCTGCTAGTTCTTCTTCTTGGAACAATTACGGGTACCCGCCACAATCTCCATATCCTCAACCAAGCCCATATTACCCGCCTCAGCCTCACTATTCACCTTCTTCATCGTTTAATTATGGCTCGCAGACACCCCAGCCGCAAAGGAGGTTAGATAGAAAGTATTCAAGGATAGATGACAATTACAAGACCTTGGATCAGGTATAAACCATGTTCAGTTTGTATGCGATTAGCAGTATGTCTTACCATGTTTCGTTTATTTTTTATGAAATAATTGCGTGGACAGTGTTAAGGAGTATTTTTCACACCGGGGGTTTGAAATGACAATCTTGGAACATAATGAAAGTTGTGAAATTGATGCATGTATAGGTATGAATGTCTAGATCTTAGCTTATCTGTAAGTGATAGAAGATGGAATGTGTAGTTCTCGCATCGGTATCATTGAAGACTTTTGGATATTATTCCAATATAATGGCTGTGCCACGGATCAATATTCCCATTTTTATGAAAGTAAGGACTGAAATAAACTATAATGTTTTAAATTTCCAATATATGGATTAATACCTATAAGCAACTCTTAATTTAGTCTGGTTCTGGGGAAAGTTTTATGACTGTAAAACTAGTTTTATTCTCAAATTTGACTGATGTTCATCATATTGGTAAATAATGAGTATGGTTAATCTCACAGGTTACTGCTGCTCTTGCACAAGCTGGCTTGGAGTCTTCTAATCTCATTGTTGGTATAGATTTCACCAAAAGCAACGAGTGGACAGGTTGAATAGAATCTCGATGCTTTGAACGTTTATAATTATTATGATTTGATGCAGGTAGCTTAACTTTCTTTAAAATTCAGGTGCAAAATCATTCGACAGGCAAAGCTTGCATCACATTGGATGTGGACAAAATCCATATGAACATGCAATTTCGATTATTGGACAAACTTTATCAGCTTTTGATGAGGATAATCTAATTCCCTGTTTTGGATTTGGAGATGGTAATATTTGACCTGAACCAGTGTTTTTATTATTTTGTTCACAGATTGATATTTGGACTGCAGAGAGGTGCTATTTATTTCTTATAATTTTTTTTTGTAGCATCAACACATGATCAAGATGTCATCAGTTTCTATCCAGATGAGAGATACTGCAATGGATTCGAAGAAGTGCTGTCACGGTACAGAGAAATTGTTCCCTGCCTTAAACTTTCAGGTACCTACATTTTTTTTTCTTCAATTCTTCATTCTTTACCATGGCACTCTTGAAGTATAACCAGCTGGTTATTATAACATATGTTAATATCTTCTCATGGCAGGGCCAACATCTTTTGCACCCATCATTGATATGGCCATGACTATTGTTGAGAAAAGTGGGGGCCAGTACCATGTTTTGTTAATAATTGCTGATGGGCAGGTAATTTACTTTCCAGTTGTAAACCTTGTTTTAATAAGCAGATGTAATAAAATTAGGTATGAAAATTAACTTGCAAGTAGATAACATGTGTGCTATGATGGTTGATGGATCTTTACCAGGCACCTGGACACTTAGATCTATCATTATTCTAAGTTTTGGGAATTAGATGATTCTGACATTGAAGCATAGTGCAAGTACGCTGTATGAAGTTGAGGCATTTAGTAGCTCAAACTGTGCAAAATTTTAAATTACTGTTACAGATTTACTTTAGGAGCTGTTCAACCTAAAAATAATTTCAAATAGTTTACAGAAATTGGGAACATTACACAGTTATGAATCTGCAGTCAACTCTAACATAAGAGAATTCCCAGTGATGAACTGAAATACAGATTCTAGTCAATAGTTTTAGATCAATCATTATCTACAATCCTGTTGTAGATCATTTATTACAGAAATTGTCAATATTCTTAGGTTACGAGAAGTGTTGATACACATCATGGTCAGCTCAGCCCACAAGAGCAGAAGACAATTGATGCAATTGTTAAAGCAAGGTAATCGTAAGAAGTATGATTCTTAAAGAAACCTGAATGCATACTTACATGCATGTTTGTCTGTTTGCAGTGAATTCCCTTTGTCAATAGTTTTAGTGGGTGTTGGAGATGGGCCTTGGGATATGATGAAAGAATTTGATGATAACATCCCTGCTCGGGCATTTGATAATTTTCAGGTGTGTTGTTTTTTTCTGCAAATTTGCTATTTGTTTGTTGAAGTACATTGACTTGCCATGTTGAATATGCTTAAAAGGAATTCTTGTTCTTGCTAGTTTGTGAACTTCACAGAGATCATGTCAAAGAATATCAATCCATCTAGAAAACAGACAGAATTTGCTCTTTCTGCATTGATGGAAATACCTTCACAATATAAGGCAACTATTGAGCTCGGCATATTGGGGTAATCATCAAACATTAAAATAGAATAATAGATGTTTTTTCTAGTCAACTTTTGACTTTACTTAGTCGTGCAAAATGTGAAACTTTTATTAACTAATTAGTATTTTTTTTTCATTTTGTAACAAGCCGTCACAATGGAGTAGATGCTCCAGACAGGGTTCCTCTTCCCCCACCGATTTATAGTGCATCATCTTTCAGCAGCAGCTCAAAACCTTCACATTCAAGCAATCTTCAGCAGAACGTACCTCCATATTCTGGATATGATGCACAAGCAACTTCTTATTCTGGATATGATACACCAGTCAGAACAGCTCCGGCCTCTAGTTCCATTTATGATAACCAGGTACATTGGTTGTTTCATGAAGACAATAGGGTTTATTTTTTCAGTTAATTTGCAATTAAATCAGCACCTGTGTCATGGTAGTTGACAAACCAGATTGTCATTGCTGTATTAATGGCATTACCTCCGGCACTACCTCAGCATTTTCTGAACTCTTACTTGAAAGAATATTTAACAGTTTTCGAGACTAACAATTTTCTTGTTGAACTTGAGCAGTTGTGCCCCATTTGTCTTGGTAATCGAAAGGACATGGCCTTCGGTTGTGGACATCAGGTAAACTGATTTCTATATTTCATCCATTTTATCATGACCTTGGAGGTCACATTCCAAGGATTTTATTAATATAATTGATGTGGGTTTGTTCCTTTTTACCAGACCTGCTGTGAATGTGGAGAAGACCTCCAATCATGCCCCATTTGTCGGACCCATATCCAGACGAGAATCAGGCTCTATTAACCAGATTTGCTCGTCTAATTGTGTATTTGGTTTGATGATAACTGAGTCAAACGCTCAAGTTCCTTTGAGACAGGGAAAAGGTTAATCATCTGTCTTGATCATACCCTTTAATGTTTCTTTGAAAAATAGATGCAGTTTCCGGATGAATTTGAATAGAATTTCAACAGTACTCATATTACTGGGGTTGTCAGAAACTTGGTGGACATGAATTCTTTCTTGGTCTGAGATCAAAAAGTAGTTGCAATCCCAAGCTTTAGCAGAAGTATGCAATCACTGCTAGTCTGGTCCAAGTGATGTGTTTCCATTTAGTCAAGAGGGTCAAATTCTTAGAACCCTTTGACAGAGCTGCTTTCGGAGGACTATGAATCTGGTAATCCTCCTTCCTATACCGAAAAAGAAAAGCTATTTACACAACTGAGTTTGCATAAAATTTGGCCCCGCAGCGATGTATGAATAAAGACTTGAAGCTCTTGAGAACGAGAAGCGGGATGCACGAAATCAATTTTGGGACCAAATTCAGTATGTCATGTGCTTGGAATATGAAATTCAGCGTGTGCGCCAATGGATAATACATTTTGTATAATCAGTTTTGCAGAAGTATATATACTTATTGACTGCCACGAGTTTGCAAAGAGAATTTTGATATAGTCCAATCATTATGGTTTGTTTTCGTTAGTAATCATGGCATTACAAATAGCACATTCTAAACCATGCAAGTCATGGCACCATTCTAGATAGTCGCCTGGAATAACATAACAATACTATTTAAATTTCGGGATGCTGTAGTAAATACAGAAATACAATGGAGGACAAGGGCATTCTATCTACCTGCGAAGGGAGGTATACAACATAGTTTAGTAGATATTCAGTAGTATTGATATCTTCCATAAGACTCCTGGTAATCTGAATCTGGCACCATAGTACTGGATAGCAGAGAAGCCTGCAGAGTTCTCCCTTCAGGCTCTTCAAGAAATTTCTTGTCTTCAATGTATGATTGAATCTCAGCAATAACTGGCTTCAGCTTCGAATCATCTCGTGCTTTCAGTGCATTCAGGAAGTTGTCTGAGACTATGTTCAGTATCTTACTGAACTGAGATTTGTACTTCTTAAAGAGAGCAAAGCCGGCCATCTGTGGAACATAGAATTTTTATGCATAGTTTTTGAAGATCCAGCAAGTCCTAAACAATTCCAGGAATCTGCAGCAACTTACTTGTAGGAATGCATTCAATGCAACGGCAGTATATATATTGGCAGGCAGAGCATTTAAGAACCTTGCAAGCCATGCCCAACCCTCTTTCAGGCCATGTGCATTCTCGACACCCTGAATTTGTGTCTGCCAAAACAAGCATTCTTGGTCAGCCAACCACTACTGATTACCTAATTTAGACTCTAGGGGTACACATAACTTGCTATAACACACATGATTGAATCTATAATCTTGTCATTATAACTTGTAAATGCCCCCAACTGTGAGCATGGTGAAATTACAGCACAAAGCCAAGGACCAGAAATGACAAACCTGAATAAGCGCTGCATACAACCTCATGTAAGATTCTAATCGTCTTGAATAATCCTTAAAACTTCCAATTTTTCCATCTTCATCTCGGTAACCAATTGTTTTGTAGTAAGCCTCTTTCGATTCAAATGCCGACTGAACAAGTAAACACTCAATTAGAACCAATATAATGGCAGCGGTGGTAGCAGCAGAAAAAATCACCAAGACATCCAACTATGACCCTGTTTCCCAAAATTGATCAACAGAAATCATGGGGTAAAAAAAGTTGGTGAAATTTAGGAAACTTCAATGGTCCACAACCAACTATATTGGACCTGTAGAAAAATTTAGACACCGGGGAAAAAGGAAGAGGCATACAATTGCTATCCAATTCATAAATTAAAATCTGATTTACTATGTCTAGCATTTATAAGTAGCCACTCAACTGATTGTTGAGGATTAAAAAAAACCAGGGGCATAAGATGGGTTTCATAGATAATGATTATGGCCGGAAACTACCAAAAGTCCATATAAGGCTTGAGTGAGCAGAAAATTGATTTACCTCAGAGTACACTATATGCTTTGGAATGGTGTAGATGCAAGCTTTATGGAACTCACCAAGAAGAAGATCCATCAACTGTGGGACCTGATTCGCATATGATATATGGACTAAGATAATTACATATTAAAAGAACAGAAAAAATTCTTTATAACACGCCAAGCAACTCTGAAAAATTGCAACACTTCTGTGACCTAGGCTCACTTGGCTAGCTAGATCCATGTCCTTCCATTATAAGGTTACTAGAAAAAAATATCCCTGGACACAACCTTCACCTGGGCTGATTGATTCAGCAGTAACGCAAAATTTGCTTGACATGCAATGCCAATATGGGCTTCAATTTAGGTGGGAAAGGTTTTTGATGTGAGCATGGATTAAAAAAATAGTATTAATGCTCAATGTTTGGGTGTGATTCTTTTACATGTAATTTTGCTGAAAGCCCCTCAAATATTTACAAAACCAGAGGCCTTAATTCTTTCAGCTGCTTGCCTGTGTAAGTTGACAAGCTTGGATTTGGTGGAGCTACTAGCAAAATGCTTATTCTCAGCATTGAACCTTACTTGACCTCCCAATTAGATATAGGCTGTAACTTACAACCCCATAAAGTAACATGAAGGCACAGATAAAAACCTTTAGAGAAGGTATAATCTATGATGATATCTCACGCACATGTTATGTATTTAGAGAGATAAGATAAAATGAAGAATATTTATAGTTTTTACAATAAAAGAAAGGCCCCCAAACCAAACATGCCATACCTGTGATGTAACCAGAACAATGACATGTCCACATGCAAAAGCAGCATTATCAGGGCTTTCACAATGAGAGACAACCTGTAATATTAAAACTAGAAATAACGTCAGACAGTCCTTCAAGTTCACTTACTATGGTCTGTCAAAGAGTAAAATTTGCATATACAACCTCACAATTTGCATGTTCAATGTAAGTGCAGTGGCCATTGCATATAATAATGGAGAATTAGTAATCTCAAGGGCTTCTTATGACTGGCTTCATTTGGCTTCCAAGAAATGCATAGGATATAACACTGCAGTCTTGCTGACATGCTCCACAGAGGGGGGGGAGGGGGGTCATTGACATCATAATTTGGTGTATGCACACACACACACACACACTGTCATTTGTCTTTCATTAGTGAAAGTTAAAAGTAAGATTTTTCATCCTTTATTTATAAACCGAAGCTTGGGATTGTTGCACTAATTTTTTCATTTTCAGAACGCAATGTAATTTCCATCTTCTGAATATTCTATTATTTGGTTAGATTCTTCAACGATCATGTTAAAAAAAGAATAACATATCAATGGCTCATGATTTTGAGCTATTACCTTCTTTGCAAAAGCTGCCATGCTGATGGATTGAGGACAAAGAGGATTGTTGAGAATCTTGATAAGTTCACTAGCTTTTGTTCTGCAAGGAGTAAAGAAATTTAAATAAAAAAAAATGTACTAAATTTATTATGTCTAGGAATTCCAACCAAAATGGAAGTAACTAAAAAATGAAGATTCAAAATTTACAATGACACACAAGAGAAAATAAAAAAGAATCACTAGGAACATCACCATAAATAATCATGCTAAAGCTTAATTCAACTCATAATGCTAGATTCATTGTGGAGCAACTTGCCCCACAACTAATGAAGTGGTGCATTCTACACCTCAACAGTATAATCCATAACCTCCAAGACAACCATAACAGAAAGAATGTTGCATTCCAGAACCAACTACACAAAATGCTGTCGAAAAGCTCCAATATACCCCATTATTGTGTTAAAGTTTGGAAATAGACTTGCACCTTCTGGAATGCTTAGGACTACTAAATGGAGAAGATATACCAGGATTTGTTCATCTCTTCCTATAACATAGTAAGGGACAAGAACAGTTGAGCATCATGATATGCTTTCTCTTTTTAACAGAAGCAGGGCCACAGCAAGTGGTCACTACTGTGGACCACTTCTAATGGAGTTGCCCAAAAGTGCTCATGAGTTCTATGAGCTTGATGAGGTAGCTGCAGAAATGAGTCATGATGAAGGCAGAAAATATTCCATGAAAACAAAAGCAAAGCAGATATTGAAACAATAATTTCCAGGCAAGCTTGATGGACAAACATAGGCCAGATTAGCTGGTAAAAACTGAAGATAAAACATAAACTGATTTAGTCATAAATATAATAGCATTCAAAACAAAATCTAAAACACTAGAATATAGCAAGGTTGAAACCAAATACTAATAAGAATTCTTTCATTTGAAAAAAAATAAAAAAGATAGATAAGCTATAAGCTAAATAGTCTTCCACCTTACCTGACATTGTCTTTTGTCCCCCTAATTTGTCTTATCAGCCTGGATATATGCCTTTCATAGCTGCCGAAATCCTAACAAAAGTGACAACACATTATACAGAATGTAACAACAATTCAATGAAAAGGACCAGAAAAAAAACAAAGAAAATGTAGATTATACTCATTGGCCCCACAATCACAAAATCTCAAGACCAAGAATATAGGAAATTATATATTGTAGTGCAACATTAGAATGTTGCACAAAAGTAAGCATTGGCAAATACATTAATTCTGAATCAGAAAGGCAAACATTTGAGATCTTTCAGAACTCAACACATTTTTTATAGGAAACATGTAACATTTATTGAAGAGATACTGATAAATCTCATATTGAGGTAGCAATACAGTTTTCCTCCTACTGAAAGAAAAAAAGATAAAGATTCGGAAAGGCAATATAATTTCAATTCTAGTTCAGAACAAAACATGTATTGAGCCTGAGATAGCAATACCTGATTTGAGCTTGATGTCAATGACTGGTTTTTCTCATCACACTCCTTAATCTTCTGTAGTCTAATCTGTTCTATGTTTAGTGCACTTTCTGCAGCTCTTATTATGCTATCTGCAATCAGATAAGTAAAATCTTAAATTAAAAACTGGAAAAGTTAGTTAACACAAACTTCTTTCACAAACACACAGAATGATTACGTACTGGATCTATCATGCACGGAAACTTGATGGAATCAGGTAATATTAATCATTTGTTATCAGTTGAGCCTTTTTTTAGCAGGCTGCCTGGAATTTTATAACACATAAAATGTTCATATCAGGAGGTAGTAAAAGACATGCGAGGTTCCCGTAGAAGAGAAAACAGGAGCCTTAAGAAAGGCCCAAAACCAAAGAAAAAGAGAAGGGGAGAGTGTGGGGGAAAGGGCAGGTGCGGTGGTAGGCTGCAGTGTCTTTAATTGAATGCATAAAACTGTCAGTGGGCAGTCAAACATTTCAGATAAAAAAAAATATTCATATCGTAATTACAACCATTAAAAGATAAAATACCTGCAGATTGTGATTTCTTTCCATCAGACTTCTTGGATTCTGCACCCAAAATTACTGAACTGCCATCCACTCCATGTCCTGAAGCTTCACCTTGAGATACTCCAGCAGTAATTCTTTTAGCATTCTCAGTAGCTTCCCTTTCTGCCACTTGTTTTGTCGCTCTTCTCTCTGCTTCTAAAGCAGCTCTTTTTGCTTCTTCAGCTCTAAGTTTAGCCTGCATCTGAAATAATAATTTTTTACCATTTTTAGCTAACATTTGAACAGCATCTGCATTAAATCTCTAAAAGGCTTACTGGATTAACTTTGTAACAGAACTAAAATAAGCAGCAAAAGGGCATGAAGTGGCCAGCATTTATAGGTATTGTAAAACAAAACATATCTGGCAGCCATTTCAAGCAACTACAACATCCCATTAACATCCAATCACTAGATTTTTTTTTCAGTCAGCAGTCATTAAGCAAAGGATGTCTAACAGAAACAAATAACACCAAAATCGGGTTGGAACTTTAGTGACCAAGTTTTACAAAGTTATTAACAGCATTTAACAACAGCATGATATGGTTTACTACAGATAAAAGACAAAAGAAGCCAAGAGAAAGCCGGTTCACTCCAAGCCTGGAGTTGAATATGTAATTATTTAACCATACAAAAAGTATGCCAACAGCAATAACATGTATGCCACAGGCGCAGGCAGATATAGTATTCTGTATATGCTGAATAAAATATAAATTCGCAAGATCAACAAACCTCTGCCTCTGCTTTAGCCTTTTCTTGGCGAAGTTTTTCTTCTTGAAGAGCCCTTTCCTTTCTCTTGGCCTCTTCATAAGCTGCATCACTTCTTATTTTCCTTTCCTCTATTTGCGATTTGAGTTCATGATTCCGTTGGACAGCAGTCAAATGATTATCAAGTGCTTCAGCACTAGTGATTTTTGAGAAAATGTTAATTCCCAGGATTCCAAGTGATTTTTAAATGACAAGGAGCAGACCAGAATAATTATACACCATATTCAAGGTATATCATCAATCAAACTGAATCAACATTAAAACACATTACACAGTAACCATTTATATGCAATTTATCATATTAAGTTTCAAAAGCAAGAAGATGGGGGTATTTACATTTTGAAAAAAAAAGAAAGAAATTGAACCTGAAAAATTGATTCAATCAATTAAAATATTTTCTGCTTCTTACATGGTGCAGTTCTGAGTATAACCATTTGATGATTTAGAATGTCTTAAAACACTCAATTTCGGAATTAAGGCTCAAACAAAGTATATTATTCTACAGTCTTCCTCAACTATCTTAGAGGAATCAAACATAATAGACCTTGAAGAAAGCAATCTCATATGCAACTTCAGGCAGAAGCAATTATGTTTTGCCAGTTTTTCACATGGATGCATAGTTTCAGTAAAAGTTTAGAAAGAACAAGGCACCAGTAGTACATACAAGCAGAAAGTAACACTGTGACTGAGTTACTGGTTATGCAGCTTAAATTAGAAGAAAAATAAACAGAACAATTAAGCAAGAAACTTGATTATGGAAACTTGGATTTGGGAAATTTTAAACCATTTTTAGAAAGAAGATTGCTTCATAAGAATCAGATGATGTGGTCTTACATTTTACGCTGATATTGAGTATCAAGTTTTCGGTCCATTTCCCTTCTCACATCTCTATATTTCTCAACTCGAGCAAGTGCAGAGCTTGACTGCTCATTTCCACTCATTAGCTGTGTCTCTAATGTTGAAATAAGGTTCCTAATTTCATCCTGTTTAAAGAGTAGAATACTAACACATAAAAAGATGTAAATGAAGCATGGAATTTGCTGCTACTTCCAACAACTGAAAAAAGGAAATATCCACAGATATAAGATTCCTAAAAAAGAGAGAGAGAGAGAGAGAAGAAAAGAAAACAGTGTCATATTATTATCCTTTAATCACATTTAGCCCACCCCTTAAAAACCTGTAACATAATACTACAGACCTTAACCTCAAGCTGATGCTCATGGGTTAACTCAACCAAAGCCCCTTCCACCAACCCCACTTCTTCCATCAAGTATGATTCATCAAGTGCTCCGTCATCATCAGAATCATCACTCTCACTGAAAAGTAAAAGTAACCCAACATCACATTTGTACTGTTTAAAGAAAAAACATCAAGTTAACACATTAATAAAACATTGAATTGAATGCAATACTTTACTGTGGAACAAGTGCACATAAATTTACAGCCATGAAAAAGAAAATATACCTGAGATAAAGTTCATCACAATTGAATCGTTTCACTGCCACTAAACTTTGATTACGAACTTCCTCGCCGTTGCTCTCAAAATTATCCTCCATCTCATCGTCAGATACACGCATAACAAACACCCTTGCATTTCTCTCAACACTTTTCCCTTTTGAAATTTCACTAAAGACAAACACAAAAACACCTGCTTGAAACATACGTACCCACATAACCGAAACTAAAACTAATAAAAACAAAATGATTTAAAGAACATCATGACGGGTAATACTCACGATTCAATTTACATAACTGCTTCACACATACACATAATATTGCATTATACGCAAAAAAAAACAAATGAAACTAAGAATAATAGCAGCGAAAGATAACAAAAATGAATTACCGTGATTCTGTTTTTGTGAAAGGAACCGGCTTCGAAGAGGCATTGAGCTTGTTTTCGAGCGAATTAAGCTCTGATAATAGAGCGTCAAAACTCCAATCAGGCTCCGGATCAACTGCGATTCCATCAAAGCTTTGTGGGCAGCGAAGTTCCAACTTAATAGCACCCCTTGACGCATTAAAAACCCCATTAATTAAGATACGTAACGAACTAAACCGAAGTAAAAAAAGAAGTCCAGAAATTTGATATAATTACATTGTCAAAGACTACAATCAAGCGCGGATTAAACGAGGATAATTAAATTTGGGTGTTCGTAGCGTAAATTTGAAACAACGTTGGAGATAATACGCTAATTAAGTCGAGGAAAACCCCAACCAAAAACGGTAAAACCCTAAGCAAACTTTCTGAGAACTGAAGAAGAAGACCGTTTGCCGTTGCAGCGCACCCTGCTAATTCGACGCTCCACTTTAAAAGAATTTAAATCTATTGGGCTTGTTAGGGCCCGTTCATTGTGGACACGTATTTACGGCGTACTTAAAAATAATTTAAAAAAAAATAATTATTTTTAAAAAATAATATAATTCTGACACGTCACGGGTACGATATATTTAATTTTTTTTAACTTTTATAATTTAAAATAAAAAACTCCACCACGACAAGGCACTACCCGACATTCGCACGGTAGTATCCCTTTCCTCTCAAGTAAGAGGGCCGATGAAGCTGCTGAAGGCAGCACATCTTTCCGGCCCACCCTCGTTTCCTTCAGTTTCTGCAAATTGTTTTGGTTTGGTCACACCGGTAATCCATTTTCTGTTACTTGGCGTGTTTCCCACATCGAAAATTGCCATTTCACCAACACTTCTTGCCTTTCTGGGAAACCAATGAATGACAGTTCATTGATGCAGGCTTGTCAACTGTAATATATACCTGTGCTTAACACTGATTGTGATTTACTTGTTTCACATGGATGCATATTTGGGGTGCTGAACAAGTGGGCTGTGATGCAAAAGCCAGAGGTTAATTTATTGTGGCAAAGGCATTGCTTGAATGTCACTTTCAATCCCTTCATTATTATATGATATTATTTGTCATTGACTTTGCAAGACACAGCATCTAGCTACCATGGACATGACAAATTAGTGTTCTCCATGGCCAAAATAGTTTTCTTTCAAGCAACGTGCTGGCATTTTCCTACTTTGAAAGATCTCTTAGTGTTAATTGTTAGTATAATTTGTGAATTTTTAAAGTATAATTTTTAGTAATTTTAATTATTTTTTTTATAAAAATTATTTTAAATTATAAATATTTTTGATAAATTTTTTAAAAAAATTGAATAATATCATATTTTTGAATCAAATTTTGAAAGATCTAGTGAATTAATCCGCGCTATGTCATCTGTTTCAAGCTTCACCTGATTCTGTGATGTAGAAGTTTAAAAAAACTCAAAAACTTGGATCAAGAGTAAATGCCGGAGGATTATAAGATAGATCAATTGAAAAGGATAATGAGATACAGTCAAGACAACTTTCCCAACGTAAATAAATAGAATTGAGAGTTATCTGTCTTAGGCATCTGCTCCAAACACAAGAAATAAAAAACCAGACATGGGGAGGTTCATTTCATTTTCCCTCCTTTCTCTTCTTCCTCTTCTCTCTTTCTTCTTCTTCTTCTCCCTCGCGATCACCTTACCACAACTCAAACCAGTCATGGCGCTCCCTCTCTCCACAAACTCCAGATGGGTTGTGGACGAAAGTGGGCAAAGAGTGAAGTTAGCGTGCGTGAATTGGGCATCACATCTTGAAGCAGTAGTTGCTGAGGGACTTAGCAAGCAGCCGATGGACGTGATTTCCAAGAAGATTGCCGCCATGGGATTCAACTGTGTTAGATTCACTTGGCCTCTTTTCTTGGCCACCAATGGTTCTTTGGCATCTCTAACCGTTCGACAGTCTTTTCAAAATCTTGGTTTGCTTGAAGCCATCGCCGGCATACAGACTAACAACCCTTCCATCGTTGACCTCACCCTCATAAAAGCCTTCCAGGTAATAAACTGTCTACTGTTGCTGTAATTACTTCATTTCTTTTTCTTACAGAATGGTAAAGACTAGATTAAAAATGAAAAAAGAAGAAGAAGAAGAGCGAAGATAAAAAATAAAAAATAAGAAACGAAGAGATCATTAATACACTAGACTTTTTCTTGTTGTATAGAGACCCCACAAGCATAATAACCAATCAAAAAAAGTGCTTGTCGACAGGTTTGGTTAATCTGCGTTGAACTCAGCTCAAAGTAACCAATAAGATGATTGCACGTTTACGTAAATTTGTCGAGCCAGCTTATGCATAGTCTTCTTTTGATAGTTAGAATTGTAAAAGAGAAGTCTTGAGTCATTTGTGATGAAAGCAATGGTGACGACCATGATGGTTTGATGGTGGCAAGAATACTGATTCCATGCTAGCGTGTAGTATTATATTAATATCAGTCGCCTACCTTTCTGAAATGTCAGACTTCAATTTCCAACACCAAATGCTATAATGTTATTGTTTGATTAAACTGTATTAAGGAATTAATCTAATTTCAGGCAGTGGTGTCCAGTCTCGGGGATAACAATGTGATGGTTATACTAGACAATCATATAAGCAAACCAGGTTGGTGTTGCAGTAACTTCGACGGCAATGGATTCTTCGGCGACCGATACTTCAACCCAGATCTCTGGATTAAAGGCCTAACGAAGATGGCCACAATGTTCAATGGTTTTACGAATGTGGTTGGCATGAGCTTGAGGAATGAGCTGAGAGGCCCCAAACAGAATGTAAAGGATTGGTACGGGTACATGCAGTTAGGAGCTGAAGCAGTGCACGCAGCAAATCCAGATGTTCTGGTGATTCTCTCTGGCCTAAGTTACGACAAAGACTTATCGTTCATCAGAAATCACACAGTGAACCTCACCTTTACTGGGAAATTAGTATTCGAAGTACACTGGTATAGTTTTTCAGATGGGCAGGCGTGGGCAGATAGTAACCCGAATCAAGTTTGTGGCAGAGTGGTGGATAACATGATGAGATTGTCAGGATTTTTGTTGGAACAGGGGTGGCCATTGTTTGTGAGCGAGTTCGGGGTGGATTTGAGGGGCACCAATGTGAAAGACAATAGGTACCTGAATTGCTTCTTTGGTGTGGCAGCTGAGCTTGACTTGGATTGGGCGTTGTGGACGCTGGCGGGAAGTTATTATTTGAGAGAAGGGGTCATTGGGATCAAACGAGTACTACGGATTGTTCAATTGGAACTGGCGTGAGATCAGGAATTCAAGCTTTTTACAGAGAATATCAGCTCTTCAATCTCCTTTCCGAGGTACTCCTCTCAATTGCTTCCGAATATTACTTCTATTGAGGTGTTTCATGTCACAAATTTTGTTTGACATGCAGGTCCAGGTTTATCAGAGACTAATCTGCATAAAGTTATTTTTCATCCTTCAACTGGTCTCTGCGTGCTAAGGGAATCGCTTCTCGGCCCTTTGAGGTTGGGTCCTTGTACAGAGTCTGAAGAATGGAGCTACACTCTCCAGAAGACTCTGTCACTGAAGGGGACATACTTCTGCTTACAAGCCAACGGGGTGGGAAAAACTGCAAAACTTGGCATAATTTGCTCGGACTCTGGTTCAACCTGGGAAGCCATATCAGATTCTAAGATGCATTTGTCATCTACGGCAAAAAATGGTACAGCTGTTTGCCTGGATGTAGACTCCAGCAACAACATCCTTACAAATACATGTAAATGCCTCAGTAGAGACAAGACGTGTGATCCTTCAAGCCAATGGTTCAAACTCGTGGATAGCACAAGATGTTTTTCGACAGCAAAATCATTCTTTCAGTTTAATCCAATCTCGGATTTACCGGGAAAGGATTTTCTAAGGCAAATTTTGGGCCTGTTCTGATAACAGTGAACAAATAGACAAGGGTATTTACAGAAAAATGCATAAAAGATGCTGTACTACGATGAAAAAAAAACCCTAAGAGGAATGTGCAGTGGATTAGAATACATGTTACTGCTATTCATTATCTTGGTCACCTTCAAGGGGTCAGGCTACTGCCATTCTACTGGTGTATATGGGTATTATAAAATCTTTTAGGATAATATTTACACCATCTAATCAACTCTCACTTCATGACATCAGAAGATTAGTACCTATAAAAGAAGAGAATGAAAAACTTCACCTTTTCTTGGTCAACTACTTTCACCTGTATTCATTTCCAATTGATAACCGGCCGTGCACAAAACTACTACACCGAATACTTAGTAACTGTTAAAAGAATCCATGTATAATATGAAGCTAAAGAAACAAAATTCCAAAACAGACAGCCGAAACAAGTCAGCATTTCTTCCATAGCTTGCACTTAAATTGCATGATAAAACATAAAGAATCAGCAGTGTACAAAAGCCAATTCAAACCGATGTATGGAGTTCAAGTGCTTATTCTTCCATTGCATCTTCTATTTCAATCACTTTACACTTCTTCCATTGCATCTCCTATTTCAATCACTTTACACTTCTTCCATTGCATCTCCTATCTCAATCACTTTCACTTTTTCATTCAGTGGTGTAATCTTTGTCACTATAACCTCTGTGACAAGGACAGAATCACAACATTGGACTATCAATAATTAAACTAGCAATAGTGCACAAACATAAAAGGTGGGTTTCTTGCATGTTATTCCTTGCCCAACAATTACCTCCTGAGAAATAACTGCAAATTAATAAATATATAAAAACACAAACTTCTAAAATATGAAGGACCAAGCATATGCTTAAGTTACCCTTTGATTAAACTTATAACCTGGCCTAAACCAATGACTATTCCCACCCCAGTCCTTTAATACCAGAATAGGCCCAAAGTTATTACAAGAGTATAAATACTTCAGTACTGTCCAAGAAATAGGTTCTTGCGGCACTTTCCAACCGTTCGTACAAAATTTAGTTCATCACGGCAATAATCATCAAAAGTTGACTAATTTTGAATACCCAATTGGCATTCTTCTGTCGTCCATTTATGGCTAGCAGACCATCTGGTAGGGACTATTTGGTAAGCCGGTAATAAGTTTCCAGCATTTCCTTTATGCTTATCTTTTCTCGCCTCACTCCTCACAAAATCAAGTTCAATACTATGTAATAAGATCCCCTCTCTTCTTTTGTGTAAAGCTAAGAACCAAGCTAAGCCAAACTATTAAGAAATTTAAACAATTGAAAATAACCATATGATTATAAAGACAAAATACAATGAAGTACAACAAAAATAATAGTAATTAGAGTGTTTACAAGACAAAAAAGATAGGTACAAGATGAAAGTGACGGTGAGGATGAAATCACTAACCAGTCCTCTTTGGAAATAAATATCCCTTTGAACTGACATAGGTGCAAGGATCGGGCAACTGAAGGTTTCTCAAGTACTCTTTGTGTCTCTGGATGACCAAGCTTCATAAATGAAAGTTAATAACGATTACAAAGTGTAAGAAAGAAATAAAAATGCATTAAGAATGAAGAACCCTTCTGCAATCAGATGTAGGGAAGAATCAGTACCTTTGTTATCACACACATATCAACATTGCTTCCACTTCCCAGATCACTAAATATGCCTGAGCAGATAGCCTCAGACACCAAATAAATTCCTTCTTCCTTCTGTACAAAGACTCCGCAATCTTATTTTTCATTAAAACACCAATGCAACATCTACACAGCTCTCAGTAACTGGATTTAAAACCATTTTCACAGCAGAATTATATTTCTACATATCACACCAACTTACAGTCAGTCCTTTGCGGTACTTTGACTCAAAAACAGCCATTGCTGCAAGTGAACCAGAGCCCATTGTACCAAATGGCAATGTGTCTGTAGATCCATGAGGATAGATCTGTGCAACACAATAACATTCACTGGTTAAAATCAGCTGCACTCACTAGAGAAACATGACAGGTCAGATTCTCATAAGTAGAAACAACATGCAGTGTGCAGATGTGGTCCAGTGACATCAACTCCCCCAAGAACCAAAGCAGCTTATACATGACTTTGGTACCTAGACAACAGAATAATTAACCAGTCAGGGCTTCTTTGCTCATTACTTGCTCAGAAAATAATGCTAAAGGCAGCAATTTTTTTAACATTGACTTACTTGAACAGGTGTGATTTCAGAAGAGTAAGAGCTGTTACAACCCTTGATTCTCGACCTGTATGATATCGATGAAGCTGCAGCAGCGAGCTAACCATGTCTGAAGACAAACCCAAAAAAAAACATGAGAATGAATTTCCAGGTGCAGCAGATATGAAGGTAAGTAGAAAAAATAAGAACTGAATGATGGTTTGTAATATAGAATATAAAAGCATTTGCATGTTCTAGATTTTAAGATGAAACTTGAAAGTACCTGTTACTGCTTCCATGTCAGCAGCAGTTCCAGCTCCACAACAGTAAATGTTAGGTGCCATGTAATGTATTTTCTCGCAATTCTTATCACAAACAATGGTACCAGCAGTTGCTCTTGTATCCGCTTAGGTGCCATGTAATGTATTTTCTCGCAATTCTTATCACAAACAATGGTACCAGCAGTTGCTCTTGTATCCGCTCCAAGGATGACTCCATCCTGAGTACAATTTCAGAGAATAATACAAATTAAAATAAAAAAGCAAAGCTCCACAAAAAACAAAAGTACCAAAAAAGTTTAATAAACTTAATAAACCCATCCATTCATGTCTAAAAATGGAGAGGCTTGCAAATGATTCATAAGCTAACTGTGACCTAATAACAATTTAAGCACAGTGATGAACTCACAAGTCACAACTAACTGAATTCTATCACAGCAACATAAAAATGGCTTCTGTTTCCATATTGAGGCCATGCCAGCACTAGGAATACTTAAAACTATGTATAAGCCTTAGGGTAATCTCAGACATCATTCTCATTAATAACTGTACTGTTGTGTTTTGCTAATTCACAGAACCAAAAAGTTGCATTAATCAAATATTCTGTTCTTCAATCAGAGTGTAATAAATGTAACTGTGCAGGTAATCAGGTAAATTAGAAAGTTAGTACATCAAATCTATTACGCATCAATTCTAGGCTGATTGGGATCAGCTTAAGTACACTAATGCTGCCCTTACTTAGCTGGTTCTCTGCAAAATGTTAATGGCCAACTGCAAAATACACTCATTCTATCAACTTGAATCCTAAAGAAATGAAAAGGGAATTACATACCCTCAATATAATATAAAATATTTATTAACATGCCTTAATGCAGAGATGCCCAAACAACCAAATAACAAACAAATTCATCTAAAAGTGTATAAACCAATAGTTCTAAAGATCATAATTACCTGAAAGATTAGACCACGGCGCCTTTCTTCAAAAGCATATCATTCCTTCTACACAAATTGAAACTGAACCCACCCTTTGGAGGAAGTCTAATGTTTGCATTATCCATTTCAGAATTTCTCACAAAACCTAATGAATAAAGACCAAAAAGTGGCTTCATTAAGACCTACATACCACACCCAAACAACAATGGTTTAACTTAAACATTAAAATTAAAAACTAAATAAATAGATTAATAAATAATTAAACCAAATGTCGAATTGAAAAGCTAGCCAATTTGTTCCAAATAGGGATATTAAATAGATTAAAGTTTATGTCTGAATCACAAAATTATCGACCGAGTCGGTCAGTTCAAGTTCATTAAAACATGCATTCTCATGAAACAATGTAAGGGAAAAAAAAGTAAATGCTTAATTTGCAGAAAACAAACCGTGACCAAGAAAAGCTAAACTTCCGTTTGGTTTCTAAGAAACCAGAAGAAAAGGAAAAATAAAATGGTTTGGGTTTGTCTGTACCACACACAAAAATAAAAATAAAAAAAAATCAAAGTTGAAATTTAACTGAATCAACTAAAATTTACTGGCTGGTTTATCAGGAACTAAATTTTGAATTAAATGTTTTCTTTATTTCCTGTTCTTATTATTTTCCTACTCTTTCCAGAAATCCATACAGCAAAAGGTGGATATTCACATGTCATGATAAACAATGAGCGCAACAAAACTTACAGCAACTTCAGAGAGATCGACTGAAGGGTCGGTGGAAGATCAAGTATGCGAGGGAACTGAAAGGCGCTGAAAGCTTAAAAACACTGAGACTTGGAGTGCAAGGAACTTAAAGGAAACTTTGTTTATTCCATACGAAGAGTTGGCCAAGCTATTCATAATTTTGTGGCTGTTATGTCCTCATACAACGTTCAAAATAGGGAATCACTCTCAAAGTTTAAAGTTGTTGCAACTTAGTCCTCCTTTAAATTTTCTTATTAGAGGGTTAAATTTAGTAATAATTCACTTAGTAACCCAAACAAATCTGACTTCACACGAAAATTTGATTAAGGAGCTCAGAGCAGAGCTCAAACTAAGCGGCAATCCGAATTCAACATAAGTATCGGACATCACATCTACATTCAATGGATTTAAGTTTCATTCTCTGGGTTTGAGGGTCACCATCAATCCATTCTTCATGTAAAGTGTTGTTGTAACTTTCGGAACAATAGTATGATCTTCATCGACCTTAACGGAATATCTCAGCAAGATTGAAGCAGCCAACATTTTCATCTGCATGTAAGCGAACTTCTTCCCAATACACAATCTAGGACCTGCGTTGAACGCAGCATATTTGAATTGATTTGGACTCACGAACTGACCATTGTTAATCCATCTCTGCGGCTTGAATTCCAGGCAATCTTTACCCCAGATGGACTCCATTCGAGCCATTGAGAAGATGCAGTACAGAACGCGAGCACCTCCTTTGACCATGGAACCATCAGGAAAAACGTCATCTTCCAGAACTTCTTTCATTTCAATTGGCACTGATGGATACAGCCTCAGGGATTCAGATAACGCTGCTTGTAGATATACCATTTTCTTCAGTTCTTCGACTGTAAAGATTACAACTTCTTGGATTTCACCCTTCCTGTAATGCAAAATTTCATTGATCTCGATGAGGATTTTTGTTTCAACTTCTGGGTTTCTGTGTAGTAACCAGAAAAACCACGCCAATGCCACAGAAGTCGTGTCCCTGCTAAAATAAAGCTTACGCAGAAATCTCTGTAGAACCTATCAGGGAAATGTCTATTCTTGTTTTCAGTCTCCATTAGCCTTGACAAGAGATCAGATTGGTCGTTTAAGCTACCAAGACTGCTTAGTTTATTCCTTCTGTCTGCCCCCGTCTGCTCAGCAAATTCTTGTACAATTTTAATTGCTTCCTTGAGCCTTCTCTCGTATCCTAGTCCAAAGAACTTCATGGGCTTCCACACAAATGGCGGTAACAAGAATCTGAACAAACTGAGTTCCGTGGCTTCTTCAAAAGCTTTTGCAAAGGGAACTTCTGGTAAATCAAGGGCTAAGCATCCAAGATCAATCCCGAGAGCAGCAGTGCAAATGTTATCCAAGGTAAACCGAAGAAGCACTTCCTGTAGATCAAATCTATCTCCTGATTTCAACAGCTTCTCTGTTAGTATCAACAGCTTGTGGTGAACCGAATCCTGCGTGGTCTGCAGCGAGTGATTTATAAACCGGCTTGAATGCATCAGAAATTTCTTAATTTGCCTTTGTTCCTTCCATAAATCACCATCAGCATTGAATATACCATCTCCAAGCAAATCCTGAAACCTCTCTCTATAGTATTTTCCTTTGGGGAAGTTCTTAAAATTTGTTTTAACCATATGCTCAATGTTGGAAGGATTGGCTGTCAAGATTCCATAGGCTCCTCCCATCCATACTCCTCTATAGTAAAAAGTTCCCCCAGCTTTGATCAAAGCTTCCGTGGCCCAGTTATGCATGTTGTTGAGATGAAGAAACATGGACGGTATGACTCCTAACGCCGGCCATAACATAGGACCTTTGTTGGTGAGTTTCTGGTGCATACAACTAAAAATGAGCAGTCCCAACAAAGCTGCCGCCATGTCCCAGAAACATATGTGAGCATACAACCAATCAGTGACAGAAAGCACAAACATTCTTGTCATTGCCGTTCTCTATACTTTGACTGATCACTGGCAATGGTACTTAGGTTGTCATTAAGCATGTAAAATGTGATTGATGGTTTGTAAATGAGAGAATAATGATGGATTAATGTCATGTGTTCAGTATAAGCCATTGAATTAGAGCTGGTGAAGGTATTAATGATATCACCAGCTTCTCTGACCTTACGAGAAAGGGAAAATTTTCTGCAGTCTCAATTGTCAGAATATGGCATTCATGAAGCAACCATTAGCGCATGCTTCACTTGTTATCTTAGATTCCTCGTATATAATTTACGGCAATGGTGAGTATGACTTGCTACCTGTTGTTGCCGTAAATGCTTGCTTTGCTAATGTCTACGAATGTAGTAGTAGGTTGAGGATGATGAAATTATAGTAATCATTAAGCACTAGAGCTAGTGAACACTAAATAAAGGGAGGATCAATTAGCAGGTTAATTAATATCCTCTACTCACTGTTTTCCCAACTACTTAGTTGATCATCTCAACTGCAAACTTGCCATTTGATTAATTAGGATACATTGAATTGCAGACAGAGGAGGAGTTCAGTCTGATTAACTATGATATTGATGGGTTCTAATTGTGAAATTCAAAACCTTATCTTGAACAATTGATTTCAGTTGCTCAATTGTTAGCCAATGCACGGTAATTTACGTTTTATTTTTATCAAATGCCCTTGAAAGTTATCTTCTTCTTTCCGTAACAAATTTTATAAAAACAAAAGGCTCAACTCCCACTGCAACTCCGAGTTTGGGCTATAGACGAAGCTACCTTAGAAGAATCCATGTGCGCCCGACAAAATCGTTTGGGCATAAGAAAGCAGGCATTTGCATGTAATATTTGGTCCCCCGGTGTGATTAGACAGAAGAATGGTGAGTACACATAATAAAATCTAAGAAAAGAAAAGCGCAGTTTTCTCTTAATGGTGATCACACGTTCAAAGACGTATTCTTTAACAAAAGAAAATGCTGGGATACCAAGAAAACGTTTCTTTGTTCGGAAGAATAAACCCTAAGCGCCTTTGAAGTAATAACAAAGGAAAGCAAGGAAATCTGTGAATGGCAAAAGAAAAGGACTAGTTTGGCCATATGAGCGAGTTGGTTTTACTTGTTCTGTAACTCAATTTAATTTTCTCTGTGCATTCCCTTCTCTTTTGCCATGCCTCTTTTGCTTTTTGCCCACCAATAAGATGCTGTAAGACGGCTGTAGAGCTCCTCTTTATCCTTTTCTTTTATTTTAGTCTTTGGTTTCCCTTTTTCCTAACCAAAATCAGAAGGCAGGGACACAGAATCTGAATTTGGTATGAACAGTTTGGTGATCAGTTTCACTCTGTGGGTAGAATGAAAGATATTTAAATGTATTTTACCTGCACGTTGCATAATGTAATTGTTCAGACGAGTGCAACAGCGAAGGCATTCCGTCCACAGCGAAAAAATCTAGAAAACCCTCTTCTTTTTGGTGGTCTGGACATGATAAAAATTCTTCAAAACTAGTCCTTTATCATTAATAAAACCGGTAAAGCCACACAGTATAACAAAATGAATCAGATGCGAATCCACATCAGAATTTGTTATAAGGCCAAGCAAAGTAGGCTCAACCATCAATGGCTTGATAAATATCAAATTCTGGTAACAAGTTCATAATTTCATAAAGCATCCCAACCAATGCATTGCTCTGCTTTTGTTTCATCGCTCCGTTGACCATGAACTCAATTCTACGTCGCAATTTGTGGCCACATTCCAGATCGTCTTTATCAGAAGATATTGTCGTAAGGGAACTCCTTCTTAGCCATGATCCTGATGGCCGTCGTCTTAATTCTGAGCAGTTGCTTTGTGCTGTGGAGAATATCATGTGTTATGCCACTGCATCAGAAGTGCTTGTAATTTTATGCTCAGCTTCATTCTTACTCTGATTTTAGATGTTCTCTTTTTTTCAGATTTTATTTATTTATTCTTTCGCTAAGATTCAGAGATGTGCATAGTCTGCTAAACTGCAGAAAGTGAAAGTGTTGCATCAATACAGTTCATAAGCCCAACACATTGACACATGTAAAAAGTAATACTAAAAGAATGAATACCCGAGAAAGGCTTTGAATTTTGATGGGTTTCTTCTGCATTGTTTCTGTATTTACTTTGTATACCTTTCAACTTTGCTGTAAGCTTCTCCAAATATGTTACTTAAGTTTTCTAGATAACAGCATTAAATTCATTTTCTAAACCATTTTCAGGTTTCTGATATAAATGGTGATGCCTTTGGAATGAATACTGAAAGCAATTTTGAAGTTGTTGGATCACAGGAACCACTGGGACACACCATCTATGAAATTTCGCGCGAGGTTATTTCTCTCTCCCCCTCTACTTTCCTCCAATGCGTAATTAGGACTAAACATATTTTTTGTGATAGCAGATACTCTGCAAGTGTTCTGGAGAGAGGGATCTACATACAAGGACCATGGTCACGTTGGATTTACTGGGGAATTACAGATGGGATGCAAAAGTGGTCCTAGTACTTGCAGCATTTGCAACAAGCTATGGTGAATTCTGGCTCACAATGCAGCTATATCCTCAAAACCCCCTGGCAGCATCAGTTGCAATGCTTAAGCACTTGCCGAGCAACATAAGCATCTTGAAGCGTCGATTTAAGGCCCTAAGCTTGTGCGTTAAGACAATGGTTGAGGTGATAAAGATTATCATTAAGTTTGAAGGCCTACCGTTTGTACATGCTATGATGGATAATGAGACGATTGCCAGTACAAAGTCTCATGTCTTCATAGCAGCTTACTGGGTCACAAGAAGCACCTTGATTTGTTATTCTCAAATCAAAGACTTGATGGTCAAGAAAGCTGAGCAAGTGCATGTTCTTTCCCTTCAATCAGACCTACGAATGTCATGATCTTTTTTTCTTTTAAAATTTCTTTCACGATATTGAGCATTCAAAAATCATTTAATGTTTGATGATCTGATGGATTTTATTCGGGTTTTAAATCTATATCCACATAAAATTTGGTAATTTTAATTTTTTAAATCAGAATTGAGATGTGTATATTGCTCTTCAGGCATTCGAATGATTCAACAACAGTTGCAGCATGGGAGCTCTCAAGTCTGGTGCGTAGGTTGAGCAGCATTTGCGATCACCTCAGACAAGAAGTAGATGCATGTCATCAAGAAACAGGTTACTGTACAGATTTTCCCCTGTAATTTGGAAAGTTTTTACTTTCATGAATTATTTGTTGTGAAAAATCAAAGTTTACCATTTTTTTTCCAGAGACAAAATTGTATCAGAAGCTTATACAACTTTTCAAGGAGTCCCATCTAGACAACCAAGAGTTGCTTCGGATATTATTTGCTTCGAAGAATGACTTACCACTCAAGAAATGTACCACGCAAGCAATGGTAATTATTCTGTTTCCCTTTGTGCTTTCTTCAGCCGTAATCTCATTTATCAAAAAACAAGGAAAATAGGAGGGAAGATCATACTCCCTCTTATTCTGTTCAACATTAAATCACAGTCTCGAGCAGAGCACTCTAAAGATGGTCATGAACAGAGCATATAGAATTGCCATATAAACTAGGATGCGGGAAAAGTTCTGCTGTGATCATTTTCCTTTCAAGTAATTGAAATGCTACACATATTCTTTTCACTGCCCTGCAGAAAACAACATGAATAGGCACCTTGTAATTGTAAAATCTTTCTTTTCACTCATTTACCATTGTCTTTGGCTTCACATTTCCAGCTAAGTGTGTCTGAATTGAAAGACAAGGTAGTTATTCTTTTGGTTTCAAAGCCAGAGCTTCTTCCACTGGACGAACTACTCTTGCTGGTTCACCAAACATATGATCATCTACATAACAAGAATATAGAGGAGAGTTACGAAATTGTATGGGTTCCCATTTCATCTTCAGACACATGGACTGATGCTGAAGAGAGAAGCTTTGAGTTCTTATCAAGCTCTTTGCCTTGGTTTTCAGTTCGACAACCAAAGTTACTTAACTCGGCCGTGTTGAACTTCATAAAAACGGAATGGAATTTCAAGGAGGAGCCCATTATGATAGTGTTGGATTCGCAAGGATTGGTTACTAATTCAAATTCACTTGATATGATACTGATATGGGGTTCCAGGGGATATCCATTTTCAGTTTTAAGAGAAATTGAGCTTTGGGAAGAACAGAACTGGACATTGCAACTAATGATTGATGAAATTGATCCCCTACTAAGTAAATGGGTAAGACACTAATTCTATGCCAAGAAAACATTGACACTGGTTGCATACTGAATGCAGTATTTTTCAACTCTCAACAGAAGATAGATTATTGTTCTTCTACTCACTGCACTGCGTTGATGACATGCAGGTCGAAGAAGGCAGATACATTTGCCTCTACGGAAGCGAAAACCTGGATTGGATAAGAGACTTCAATGCCAAAATGATGGAAATTACAAGTAAAGGCTTGCAAGTTGATATTGTGTATGTTGGTAAGAAGAACCTAAGTGAGAAAGTGAGAAATATTTTAGCCATCGTGGATGAAGAAATACATAGTAGTTTACTCTCCTTCACAAAAATAAAATTCTTCTGGTTTCGGTTGGAGAGTATGAGAAAGTCAAAACTCCGACTAGGAAAAGAGGCTAGTACTGATCATATTCTCAAAGAGGTGTCAGCATTGCTAAATGCTGACGACAATCACAATGGTTGGGCTGTATTTGGAAAAGGGTCATCACCAGATATCATGAGGCTTCAAGGAAAGAAGCTCATGGAATGCTTGAACTTGTTTCCCGAGTGGGGAGAAAGTGTGGCAAAGTTGGGTTTCATTGGGGCACTTAGATGTGCATTTGAACCACCAGATCTTACAGAACCTTGCAATCACTCTAATGTTATTCCTTATGCTGGGGGATCGATAGAAGGAATTGTAGTATGTGAAAAATGCAAGCGCCTCATGAAAAAGTTTGTAGTCTATGAATGAAAGGTGATATCATCTCCGCAACTCTAACTGGATTGCCTATATTTGGAGATATTGTGTACTGGTGAAATAATGGAATGTTTTTCTCCTTAAAAGTATTTGTATCCGCAGTTAATGAATGCTGTGATCAATGTCTTAAGTTTTCTCATCAAGAACTATATTAAGTATTCTTGTATTGATTGAAAATCATTTTATTCTGAACCCCTAACATAAAAATAACAATAGTAATTCATTTGCCAGCATGTTTCTTTGAATTAAATTTACAAGCTTGACATCAGTATCCTTCCACAGAGTAGTGTAGTTGAGCTATATGCTGGATCAGCATTGCTTATACTGGAAGTTTATATCTGCTTAAAATATATTTTCTTCGTATTCTTGGAATTTCTAACGAGTGATTAATTCTTATTTTCCTCTAAACTCTATACATTAGCTTAGATATGTGTGATTTTGCTTTGCCTACAATTCTTCTCTTATCCTCTAGGCATTGAAATATATACTTCTCTTGTACATCTTGTTTGCAATGCCTTTCGGGTATGGAGTATTGTCATAAAACATTAAAACCACTATTTACTGTCACATGCTTGATGGATTAATGTTGTTTCTATTGGTACAAGAAAATACATTTTTTCTCAACCATTGCCGAATCTCGAGTCTTGATATTGTAATTTTTCAAGAATGTCAAAACTATTTGATCTTAACATACTAAGATTTGTGGTTACGATACTAGCAAATGCTTTACACAACAACCCTCATTAACTCGCAGCTACCGGCTTTGCAACAACATGGAATCCCTGCAGCAATCATGTGCCTTGGAATGCAAGGCATCACCTCAACCAAATTGATTCACCTCAACAAAGTTCAAAATAGTTGTCGCTGTAGACTGTAACACTAGGTGGATGAAACCTAAGGCTCAAGAATTGCACCAATAAACTTGCAAATAGGGTGGAAATCCGAAATCTTATCAAATCAAAATGCAAATTCATAGATTTTGTCCAGGAAAAATGGTTTGAATACAATGTCTTGTACACCAAATTATAGGCATCGCCTACTTGGTTGTAGCATTGGTGACTACATTGCAGTAATCTGCAACATGTTTTCGCTAAGTCTTTACAACTTGGTATTTATCCTAACATGCTAAGATTCGTAGTTACAAAACGGGCAATGCCACTTTTACTCCAGATTATGAACACCCAATCGAGCAATCCCCCTTAACTTGCAGCTACTTGTTTCCCAACAACACAGAATCCCTGTAGTAAGGCATCACCTCAGCAAATTGATTCACTCTACAGAATTCTGAAACCTTGGAGATTCATGCATGCTCAAACCATCTACTTTGGGTTTTTAACCAATTCCTATCAACCCAACAACCAAATGAGTGTACTAATATTTATTTCAATGGATCAGAAGTCATAGAAACATATAAACTCTGAAAGCTCTTTTGCTTGGAACAAGTAAAGATGGTGAAGGCCTCTGATTTTTCAGCCTTTTAGCTTTTGTGGACAATACAATTTAGACAGTTTGCCTCATGCCATGAGCTGTCTCACATTCTTCTCTTTATGCCAAAGGAGAGAATTTCAGGCTTTCCCCTTTTTCTTCCTGTTTTATGATTTAATATGGTAACTAGCGGGTCCCTCCCCTTATAATAATAAAGTTTTCCAAGCTGCTAAGCTAATAAAAGTCCTGGTAGACCACAAAAATAGTTCATTTATAGCCTGAAGATTTTCCAGTGTGCTTTGAAAAATATTCGTCCAGGCCTCAAAATAAGGATGTTGCCACCCTGGAACAAGCAAGGAAGCAGCTACGTGATCAAGAAGGGACTTGAGAAAATTGTCAAGACATTATACGTTGCTTTTTTAATAGTTCCACTAGTTTTTCTTGCTTTAACTATGCAAGGTTGCTTATGTTACAAAATTGCCTTGTCTGAGTACCTGTTTCCAGTTTTCAAAATCAGATTTGCTGGAACAGGAAGGAATTCATTATGAAGCACAAAATGATATGCATTCCAAATTGTTGCCGTATATTTATCTGACGCAACTTATTTTGAATCTTCCCCGGGTGATGTGCCAACATTCTATATCCTACACAATTGTCTTATGCAAAACAGGAGCAATTATTCGGTGATTCATATAACTTTCACAGGATTAGAGCAGCAGATTTGCGTTTGAGCATATCCTGTTAAAGTTTTCTACCCATCAACTGTCCTGGAATGCCTGGAGCAGCATTCCAAGTGCAATTAATCCTACAGGAATGTAGAAAATGAAAAGGAAACATTGAGGAAAAGAATCCTACGATAGTGCAGGCATAAGACAATCAGCTAATGATTAATAAGATCCATGTACGTTAAGAAATTGCCTGCAGTAACAAAAGTAACGTGTTTTGTGCATGAAGTATAAAAGTAAACATTCCACATAAAGGACGATATTGTCTGTAGTAACAATTGACTCGTATTGCCCATGGATAAATATTCTCAGGACTGACCTGTGAAGGCAGAAGATGTAGTTACTGAAACCTATGTCGATCCCCTCTCCGACATTCTAATCCTCCACTTCTACTTAATGTTTTAAACCGAATTGGAAGGAAGGTAGCAAATCCAATGGCCTTTATTCCATTTACTTAACTATATAAGGCTTAGAGTTAAACCAACATGCAGACCAACTCAAAGCCTTTGTTCTCTCCCCTCTTGTCTATCTTTGAAGATATTTTCATCTACCTAGCTTTAATTGCAATGTCGATTGTACCTATTAAGCCGCAAAAATTCAGGGGTGAGCGCCATATGTTCTCAACCTCAGATGACAGTGCAATGATGAAGCAAATTCAGGCCACTCATGCTCCTGATGGCCGCGAATTTGCTATCAAACCTCTTTTGTACATCATTGAGGACATCTTTGAACGTGCTGCACCTAGTTTCCCGGGCTTTATTCAGGTATTTATTATAAACTTTGTCTCTGGCATGGATCATATGCACCATCGCAATGCAAATAATATCGATGGTTTGAGTGATCAGTTTTGGCCATGTATGTAGGGAGCAAACCTGCAACAGGATCAATTGGATGACAAGAATTTCCAGTCTGGCTTTTTTGACATGCTTGATCTTTTATCACACACCATCAACAAAGTTTCGTGCGAGGTTTGCCCTATATATGACTAATCTTATTTATACAAGTGCTCTTGATACCCTAATGAAAAGCCTGGTGAAGCAGCTAGCTTCACCTAGCTAACTCATTCCATATACGTATGTATATATATTATGACAGATATCCTGCAAGTGTGCCGGCGGTGGAGATGCCCATGCAACAACTTTGGGAATATTCAACATTCTTACAAGCTACACCTGGGATGCAAAGGTTGTGCTAGCTTTGGCAGCATTTGCTTTGAATTACGGTGAATTCTGGGTGGTGGCGCAACTGTACCCAAGTAACCCACTTGCCAAATCTGTGGCACTCCTCAAACAGTTGCCGGAGATACTAGAGCGTGCCGATGCATTGAAACCAAAGTTTGAGGCTCTTAGCAACCTCATCAAGGCCATGCTAGACCTCACCAAATGCATTGTTGAATTCAAAGAATTTCCATCCGAGTACATTAGCCACGATGCGCCAGAAATGCTTACTGCCACTGCTCATATTCCTACTGCTGTTTACTGGATCATTCGGAGTATTGTGGCCTGCTCAGCTAAAATTTTGGGCCTTGTCGGCATGGGACATGAGTACGAGCTTATAAAAAATTCTCATTCCATATTTCTACATAAGCTGCTATTCCACTTCTGTGTTTAATTTTAATTAGTTCCAATAAGTTAATTAAGACTGGAATTTCTCGGTTTCCCTCAGGTATATAACATCAACGACGGAGACTTGGGAGCTGTCAAGCCTGGCCCACAAAATCAACAGCATATACAATCATCTTACGAAGCAGCTTCAACTTTGTCATCAACTCATAGGTGAGTCCTCTACCACGGTGCGTACAAGATTTCGATTGGGATGAAACGAATACTGTGGATCATAAACAAAAACGGAGTGCGTGAATCGACTCCATCCCATGCATGTATTCTGACTTGTATGCCTGAATAGATAACAAGTGATCTTGGTGTAATGCAGACGAGAAAAGGCAAATCGAAGCATATCAATTGCTCGTGCGACTCATGGAGACACCGCACATTGATAACATGAAGGTGCTCAGGGCATTGATTTATGCTAAGGAAGACCAGCTGCCACTCTATGAGAGTTATTCGAGGAGAAGGGTTTGCTAATTAATTTCCCTCACTTTTTCTTTTACGAATGACATCTGCTAATCAATACTGATCTTGATCATTTTCATTTTTCAATGAATGACATAAACACAGGTTAGCATTGATGTGCTGAGGAGGAAGAATGTGCTGCTACTGATTTCGGACCTGGACGTCTCCCGTGAAGAGCTATTCGTTCTAGAGCAAATGTATCAAGAATCACGTCAGCACCCGACGAGGACAGAGAGTCAATACGAAGTAGTGTGGCTCCCAGTTGTGGATAGATCGACACCATGGGCAGAACAAAAGCAAGACAAATTTGAGTCCCTCCAGGCATCGATGCCATGGTACTCAGTATACCACCCTTCAATGATCGACCCAGCAGTAATCAAATACATCAAAGAAAGGTGGGGCTTTAACAAGAAGCCTATTCTTGTGGCGTTGGACCTCCAGGGAAAAGTGGTCAATGAAAACGCCTTCCACATGATGTGGATTTGGGGCAGTGCTGCTTTCCCTTTCACCAGCACTAGGGAGGAAGATCTTTGGAAGGAAGAGTCTTGGAGAATTGAGTTGCTGGCAGATACCGTAGATGCAGCCATCCCCCTTTGGGTATAGTCCAGGCACAGCAGTTTTTATAATTTGGATGATATAATTGACTTCTTGATGCATTTTCATTACCTTCTAATCATGATTTTTCAGATTGCGGAAGAAAAGTATATATGCTTGTATGGCGGAGAAGACTTGGATTGGATCAGAACATTCACAGGGATTGCATGGAGAGTGGCGGATGCTGCACGCATTCCACTGGAGATGCTTTACGTGGGTAAGAGCAATCCTAAAGAAAAAGTTCGCAGAAACATTTCCACCATCACCGAGGAGAGGCTTAGCCACACGTTGTTAGAACTCCCACTGATGTGGTTCTTCTGGGCTCGTCTAGAAAGCATGTGGCACTCTAAACTGAAATTTGGAAAGAATGTGGAAAACGATCCCATTATGCAAGAGATTGTGACTATGCTTAGCTTCGATGGGAGTGATCAAGGATGGGCAGTGATTTGCAGAGGATCAGCCATGGCCAAGGCCAGAGATCAGACGGTTATGCAGTGCTTGAATGAATATGATGCATGGAAGATACATGTGGACGAGAAGGGTTTCGTGGGAGCACTGAAGGATCATCTCCAAGCACTCCGCACCCCACATCACTGCAACCGTCTTATCTTACCAGGGACCACCGGAGGCATCCCGGAGCGGGTTGTGTGTGCCGAATGTGGCCGTCCCATGGAGAAGTTCATTATGTATCGCTGCTGCATTGATTAATTAATTCAGCAGCCCATTTTACCATTCTATTTACAATACTATGCAATTGAGGAAGAATAATTAAGTGTACCATGCTATTACTATTAGCATTGGTTACTACAGACCGCGTGCGCTTTCCTCCACTGCACGAGTTTGCTGTAATGTATTACTCCTTGGTTGTTACTACCAAATGCATAACAGTAATAAGAAGCATGATTTCTTTCTTTTACTTCGTCCTTGTCCAACTCGTTAGTTTATTTTGATGGCCATATCTCAATGTATCAAAGTCAAGTCCTTTCTGCTGATATAGGACTTCCCAAGTTTTATCCACTAAATTAGCAATATGGATTCCTTTCAAAGACTTCCATTCTTACCTGTTTTTATTGCTCTGTTCAAAATACCACCATTCCAAATTCATGCTGGGTTCATCCTACAATGAAAGGAATTTCTGTAATTAAAATATACCAGCAGACAGGTAGCAGCTGTGCAACTAAGCATACACAGCGCTGTTTAAAACTGGCAAACGTATTGTCAATCTATGCTTCGGAAACATGAACATCCCTCACTGTTATTGATTAGAGAGAGTTCACCAGTATGAAGCAACACCCAACTGATTCCATTAACCAACACAAAATTAAATGACAATCCACCCTTGAAACAAACTACGACCCATCAAGCGTAGCCTGTTAATTATATTTAGAAAAAAATAATAAGGGGTAAGATCTCAAGATCATTTACGCTTCCGTTGACGCGTCCCTCTGGATTTGAAACCCACCGAGAAACGCAACGCCTATCAGAAGCGACTTATCAAAAGAAAAATCAGGAATTGAAATTGAATGAAAGAAGTTGTGGTTGTGGCTTTCGAAATGGAGAGAAGACGACGCCCATCTGTATATGTAGACAAAGATGAAGCTGCGGTACGGGCTTTCCTGGCGGCGGCCTTTGATGAGGTCTAGGGTTTTACAATAGCGGGGGGAACTAGGCGAAACAAACGAATTGTTGAAAATAACGAAAATGCCACTGAGCATTCGTTGTTGGGTTGGGCTTGGTTTAGAGTCCGTGGACCTGACGGGATAATTTACATTGTAGAATGGGCTTCAGCCCAAAATATTACATCAAACACATTTTTACATTAATTTTTAAATTAAAATTAATAATTTTAAATTAAAAATAATTCAAACCGACCTTGTCTACAAGGAAAGATGCATTGTAATAACTACACACAAACACACACACACTATATATATATATTAATTACAATGGCAAAATGTTGAAGACAGCTCACGATTTCGTCTGCAACATGTCTGTTGAAAGTTGTTGCCCTTTCCGAAAAGGACCCTTTTGTTGTTTTGCTTTGCAAGACTTGCTTAAACCCCACCCGAAACTTTTAATAATAATCAAAAGTTTCGGAAAGCAAGAGCCCACCGTGTCTCGGAAAGCAACGTTTTCACTGGTTTTACACTGTCGTCGAGTCCACAAGATAATAAAATATGCAATCAACTCACAGAATACAGCTTAGCCAGAATGATTTTAGCCTTGGTGCTGTGAAATTCTTCTCTCTTGATCGAGAGGGAGAGAGAAAGAGAGAAGCAAGTTGCTTGTCAAGTTGACTATGCAAGTTGCTGTCTTTAATTGGTGCAGCAAATGTTTGTTGCTTGTGAGGAGTATAAATAGATTAGACTACTGTGGCCATCGTTGGGACGACCAATCGGGTTCACTGCTCTATGAAAACTTTGAAATTTTATTCCAGGGTTTTGAAGGACCAGTGGAGTTGTTGGTTGCATGCATCCATCAACAGCAGATATCTTAAAGTTATCCGAATGCTAGGCAAATAAATGCATGAATTCTTTTCTAGCTTATCTCCATTCTTTTCGAGCCCAGCACATACTGTCAGCAAATATATGTTATGAATCTAAAGGAATAGTGCTCGCCCCACCATTGTAAATCAAACAACAAAATCGTGGTCTGTTTCATGCAGATTATCACTTTATACAAAACATGCAACCGACGATGAGTTGATTCAGCTGCTTTTCAAATTGCAGCATGGTTACATGCATTCTCTGCTGTCTCATTGGTTTTCTTGGCTTTGGCAATCCAGGTTCTTAACCTCGTTGTTGCCTTGCATTCCATTAGAGGTTCAATGGCTAATGAATTGCTAGCTCTTTAGTTCGTTGACCTAGCTAAACCATTTATTTATCTTTTAACACTAACCGGGGCTTCTAGGGTTTGTTTCTACATACACAAAGAACAAAAAGCAGGAGACATATTCAAGTGCTCTCCATTATTCAAATCCTTCTTCTCCAGGGTGCTGTATTTCTTCTTTATTTCATCTTTGAACATAGATCTTCCGTAGACTCCAGAAGAATCAGCTACGATCCTATTCTAAATCCATATATTATGCATAAATTCATTTGGTCGTTAGTGATACGCCACAAAAATTAAAAACTACAGAGTAGGTAGCTGTATGACATATCTAAGAGTAATTGTTTAACGTTGTAACTACCTGTTGAAGATAATTAAGCAATGTCGACTATTGATTAAACGTTATAAATTGCTGCAAACAGTGAAAACACTGCAACTTGATGTCAACTTGTGCATTATGATTTACTAGATCAAAGAAGCAGTAAGATCGACATCAGTTTACGTGGATATGTATGAATACATACTATCAACAAACAGCTATAAACGTACAATGTTATGAATATTTTTTTATGTTCGATTATCAGTCCATCACTATCCAACTTTCTGCCTTGTTTCTTATCGTCATCTTCTCAACTTGCCAACTTGCCCACCACTGCCGGCTCCGTGGCCATTACTCTCTCCCTCTAATATAACCTATCTGTGGCTGTGAGATCAGCGACCAGTTTGAAGAATAGCTAGCTAGCATAGGCCTTCATATGGGATATATATCATTGGGGACCTTCACCTGTTTTGCCCAAATGATTATCATTATTATTTTGTCTAAAAGAAAGAACAAGAAAGCAAGAGATAGAGTAGTCTTCCATCTATGCATATGGACCTAACTATTCGTGATGTCATTAACTCTGTCAAATTGCTTAATTTCAAAGTACAGAAGCTTATACTCAAGATTCAAAAGCTAGTGCCCAGGGTCCATTTTGTTTGGTATACGTACTGTCCGTCCATTTAGTCTCTTAAGACAAACATGTAGAATAGATACTGACAGTCCGTTCAATCGTTTCCTGTGTGGTCTTATAGAGCACCCAATTTCCTTTCAAATGCTTGTTGAATTTATCGTGCATGGGACATAAAGTCGTGTACTGAAATGTACTGATTGAGACATATCATACCAAAGATGATATGCACATACTCATTAAGGGAATTTAGTGCCTTTATTCTAAGATAACATTATTAGAAATCGACTCTGAAACCTTTATTACCTTTCCGAATTCTTATCATTTGTCCATATTTCAAACTTATCTACAAGGAAATCAACCATTCATCTGAACTCTCAATGGGATTATAGATAGCGTACTTTACAGACTCCAGAGAAATGTACTACATTCTTCAGCAATTGGCGTATGCATGTGCAATGTAATATGCAGCTTCACTTAATCAACATATTTTTAAAAAAAAATCACGTATTAATATTTAAAGGACAAAAATCAGGTATCAACAATTAATTCCTAAGTTAGACTGAAACTATGTTGTTCTTATCGAAGTTATGTTTAAGATTCAAGAATTATCAACAGACAAAAAGAAAAGCATCACTTTATTTTTTTACCAGATCCGAGTAAAGGGTTATTGTCTGGACTACTCAAATCTTTATATCCTGGGGCTTCACATCACAAAACAATGTACTCATGGGCACGAACGGTACCTAATGCTAGTTAATTGAGGACAAAATCAGGGATCATCCAGCTAAACAAGAGATTGATCAAGTAACAATCTGCATGTTCGAATATTCCTCAACTTGACTTGGGTACTTTTAACAATTTAGTGGTAATAAATTAGTATTTGAATAATGCAACTTGCGGAAGAAAGCACATTTAAACAATTAACCTTTTTTATTGACCATCTTAGCCCTAATTAATCTCTTAATCTTAGGAGATTGGTACCTTGAATTGTAAAAATCTAGACTTCCTTTTCAAATTTTTTATAAATCTTCAGATGGGTTTGCCCCTAGAAGTCCCCAGTTTCGGAAGCAACACCTCAGGTTCAAATGATTCTTTTCTTAAACTAAAACATTAGCAAAAGTAGGAGAAGCTTCTTGGTTTTGTCAACTAATTAATGGCGGTGTCTCCTCCTTATCCTCTCCCGTGTCTGTATGTATTAAAGCCAAGTGGATAAACTGACATCGATTTTCCTATTATTTATTTGGCCATTAGGTAGATATCAGAACTGTATGCGGATTTTGTTAGGCTAAATTTAACTGGCTTACTTAGATTCTTAAGTTCATGGACGACATTCCATATCACCATTGAATCATCACTGCATTGCTTGACTAACCAAAAACAAAATCAAAATAGAGCATTGAATAAAATAAAATAAATATTGATGGCAAATATTACTCCAAATCGTATTCAAAAATTGCAGACCGGAGAGGTAGCCAGTGGAGTGTTACAGATTCCATTTCTGCAAAATTAACGGGCTGCCTGGAGACGAAACCGAGACCTGCCATACCTTAATCTCACCGTCCAGGCTTCCACTGAAAACAGAAACAGTATCGTTTTGTCCATCTTCCATAACTGCCGCCAACGACTTCACTGGCTTCGCGTGACCTTCTAAAACTGCCAGGCAACCGTATCTCTCGTCATTTCCTCGTTGCCAAATTCTCACGGTTTGATCGGCTGATCCACTCAGCAAAAAACCAGAAATATTGATCAAACATAATATTGCTTTTTTATGGCCTCTTAAAGCTCCAGTCACCATCATGTGATTAGCACTGTCTTCTCTTTCCCACACCAAGATCGAACGGTCACATGCTCCGGAGAACAACACCGATCCGTCGTCGCTTAAGGCCAGAGCGTTAACAGCCGATTTGTGCTTCTCTAGAGTCGCTTTCAACGCGTGCTGCTTTTCGTTAAAGGCCTTGGCCCAAACCCGAATCCGCCTGTCTGCTGATCCCGTGTAAACTGTTCCATCAGCGGAAACCGCCACGGCGTTGATCGCGTCCTCGTGCGCTTTTATGGACTCTAAGCAGCGAAAATCAGAAGCGCGCCAAATTTTCAAGCTTTTATCCCAGGAAACCGAATAGATTAAGCCGTTTTTAACTGCGAGACCGGTAACGGCGTCAGCGTGTTCAATCCATAGTTTCTTCTTGTGACGGCGAACTTTGACGCAGCTATTGGGGAGCATGAAGCGGAGCAAGCGGTCATTAACGGTAGGGAGAGTGGTTTTTAGTTTGTATTTTTCACTCGGCGTTAACTGCCAGACTCGGATCTTGCATTCTTGGTGAGCCGTGAAGATCTTTCCGTCGCAGAAAGTGATAGACTTGACGGAACCGGAGGAGGAGTCGGTATTATTGAAAGTATTTATAGCATTCCACGTGCTGCGATCGTAAACGTTGATTTCATGAGAGGAGGCGGCGTAGAGTAGGTTATGATGGACAGCGATGCTGCTAATGGGGAGCTTGGTTGTGGGCTTTAGGGAGGTGATACAATGATGAGAAACTGAGAAGTTCGGTGTTTCATCTGGGGAGAGTGTTTGGAGGGAATGGATGGACGGAAAAGTTTGAAGAGAGAGGTTGCTCTGAAGACTACTATGGCTGGTGTCGCTAGATGATGAGCCACTTCCGGCAGTATCAGAGGTGCTGCTCGCCTCCGAAGCTGTATGGTGTTGACTCTTAGGAAACTGCACCGTGGATTCCACCGTGGTGGTGGTGGTGCAGGTGGCTAGCCATGATCGGACCCTCATTTTGGCTTTTTTTTTGTCAAGCTTTAGCCGGTGTTTCGAGCCAGATAATGGCGTCAAGAGGTGAAAAACGAGTGCCGAAGGAGGAGTTATATAGGAAGTTGCGAGGAATAGCTTCTGCCACGTGGACAGGAATTACGATCGGTCCGAGGTACGGAATGGACAAGAAAGGGCATGCCCTTGTGCGTGCTGTACTCATTGACGGTGTAGGAAAAGTGGCTTGTAAGAAACTTCCTAGAGGGTATTTAAGTAAATGAACAGAGGCGATAAAGTGGGACTCACATCCACTAGGTTTACAGTATTTTTAAATTGTTGGTTGCTTTTGCTTTCCAGAAGAGAGTAGGGTTGGAGAAACGCGTAAACAAAGGAAGAGATATATTTATTTCCTCGTTGTTGAAGATGGGCCAATCCATTCTGTTATCGTCTTTCTGGGTTGAGGTTGTTCTTCGCGTAATCATCCCAATACCATGATGGCAAAAGCTAGCTGTCGTGAGTTGAATCACTAGTTCATGTTTGACCGAAAATTCGAACTTTTCGGAAGGTACAAGACAAACAGTTGAACATTTCTTCTGGAAATAAGGTTCTGTTTCTGTAAATAATGGTGTGAAACTGGTGATTCCTTTGAATGAGAGCCAAAGATTCTGTTTCTGTAAATAATGGTGTGAAACTGGTGATTAATTTGAATGAGAGCCAAAGATTCTGTTTCTGTAAATAGTGGTGTGAAACTGGTGATTCCTTTGAATGAGAGCCAGTTTACTAGACTGACGAAATAAGTGGGCATTGGGTCCACGTTAGAGAAAACAACCATAGACATAGACTCCCATGGCCTGTTCCGCTGCACTGTATGCGATAAGGTTTGACTCTTGAATCTAATCTTCTTCTTCTTCTTCTTCTTTTAACAAAAGTCTCAACGAGGCCAACGTCAACTTCAGGTTAAAAAGCAATAGACCGTAACGGCTGAAGAATCAACCCAAAAGGGCACTTCGAATTCCCAAGTTAAATTATATGAAATGAAATATCTAAGTTACATCAAAACAACTCATCCGTTTGGTTCCTTTTGCATTGGTGGTAGGCTACGGCATCTCCCTGTCAGCAAAGATAAGTATCAAATATTTTATTTGCACTTTATTTTGGCCAAACTTGTGGATGAATTTATGTCACTATCCTGGTATAAAAACAAGTATTTCTTTCCAAAAATATATAAAATATTGTAAGGTGACTCGTTCTTTTGCAGGCCACATAAGCTAATAGTATGTTAATGCCAATTCTTTTGTGCTTACATCAATGCCAAATGGCCTTTTTGATTGTCTTGACGGCAGAGGCATTGACAAAGTGTATGAAATCGTCGGTAACAAGGACGAACAGTGGCAACAACCTATTTGTTTACTAAAGCATTGGTTCACTTTTTATGGGTGAGAACTCATTTCGCCATTCATCTTCTCTCGTTGACTTGTTCCCTCTCTCCTTGTAGCTTGGAAAAGTAACTCAACATTTTTCATTGTTTATTACAGTTAATCACTGTTAATTCATAGATTAAAGCTGGAGAATATGATAGGTTTGTTTCGTTCAATCATGTGATGTTTAATTTATGCAAAAACTGGATTCCTGTAGATTTGGCTGTTACCATAAGTTCACAGATGTCGAGAGACAATAACTTTTGGCAGAAAGACAAACTGAATCATTATCATACTTCATACATCCAGGATCTCTTTAGACTATAATTATACCTTGATATCTTGAACAAGAGTTGGAAACAATGTCGAGTAAGCACACTACTGCGTATTATAAACAGTAAAATGCCACAAGATAGGGTACATGTCCCACTGCTCGATAAGCATTTCAAAGTGTTATCAATCTTGCAAAAAAGTAGATGCACATGGTTGCTGCCTAAAATTAAAATCCAGTAGAGATGACAATCAGAAATTGATAACTAGTAAAGGCTAAACGTTCTTTGTATTTGGTGGGAAGATAGTTGCCTGATTAAATGGATTATGGAGTGCGCATGCCTTCGTTTGCTTCACGTGTTAGTTGGGATCTATGAGATGCTCTAAGTCAGCGAGAATCGGATCGAATTTGTTTCACTTACATCTGCTACGAATGCCAGTATATGGGTTTGAGTTTGGTTACCAATTACATTCCAATGGTTTAGCTTTCAGTGGTCTGTTTTGAGCTAAAAGAATTCATCAATGAAAAATGCAAAAGAATGCGTTTGCCAACAATTTTTTCCAGTTGGGAGTTTCAGACTTGCATTTAATAGAGAAAAGAAAAGGACTCGCAGTTTAATACCCCGGTGAATTGCCACAAGATCAAACAGATAATCTAATGGTGGAAGAGCTTATTCATGAAAGTCTCCTAATCCAGCATGCTATGGCTAACAAATATCCGTCGTGACCATGATTTGGGACTCACAGGCAAACTTTGTAACACGCGAGCATTATGCTTACTCCATGCTAAGGGTTTATTTCCAGGAAGATCTATGATTTTCCATGTTTAATCCTGCTTAATTCTAAATAAAAAAAAGGTTCCAAATTAAACAAAACTTCAAGCTCACAAGGTTCCAAATTAAGGAGAGTGATGGCCTTGTAGCTTGTAAGAAAGTAATAGGCTCCTGCACTCCCAGTTGCTAGTAGACTTGAATGTGTTCCTTCCTCCACAACCTTCCCATTCTTTATCACAGCTGTGGATTCTGCCTTCTGAATTGTAGACAACCGGTGAGCTACAATAACACAAGTTCTTCTAAGCATCATCTTCTCAAGTGCTTCCTGCATAAGGTTTTCCACCTCACTATCAAGGGCACTCGTTCCCTCACCTAGGAGTAAGATCAAAGGATTCTTCAGTATTGCTCGAGCAAGTGCAATCCTCTGCTTCTGCCCTCCAGATAGCTGGACTCCTCTTATTCCACAGTACGTGCCATAGCCATCTTTCATTGAACTGCGTCGGCAGACAAATAAAAATGTTTTACCCAAAAAAATGAAGTTTAATTTGGTTGTAACTTTTGTTATTATCTTAGAGAAATGAGTACCTTGCAAATTCATGAGCGTTGGCTAGAATAGCAGCCTTCCTTATTTCATCTTCTTTTGCATCCTCTCGACCATAAGTAATATTCAGGCTGATAGTTCCGGCAAAAAGTGTCGGCTCCTGACTCACAAAGGCAATACGTGACCTCGACTTTCACAAGTTGTAGCTCCTGATGTCACATTCATCTACCATACTGATCCACTTTGAGGGTCGTAAAATCATTCATAGTGAATTTTCCTGACCCACTTTTTCCCACAAGTGCCACTGTTTTTCCTGCTTCAATTTTGAGACAAAGGCCTCTCAAAATCATTTGGTCAGGTCTCGATGGGTAGCTGAAGAATACATTTCTTAGTTCTATGTGTCCACATATAACATCAACATCTTCCATCGCCTTGGGATCTTCTGGCTCTATCTCACTTTTCTATCCAGAATTGTGAAATTTGTTTTGATGGCATTGCCCCATTTTGCAATATCAGAAGTCAATTTGTTTACCAGTGCTCATCATCAAGAAGAATGCTTGAAAAAGCTGCTTCGGTGTTACTAATCCTTGATTCATTACGCTCCCTCCACACCATAAGGTCAAAGCTACAAAAGCTGTCGTGAGAAATTGAGAGCTGAACAGGCCAAAACCTGAATACCGCGATTGCCTGATGCTCTCCTTTTTGGGGCTTTTCACTGCTTCTCCGAAAAGACCCAGCATCTTGTTCTGGGAGGAAAATGCAGTGATGGCTCTGTAGTTAACGGTTGCTTCACTTGCTAGTTGGCTTCCCTCACTCCGAGCATTCCAAGGTTTTTTTGACCTACTTTTCATCAGAGCACTCCTCAAATAAAAGCTCCCAAAAATTAAAGCCCGGATAGCTATCATAACAATGGCTACCCTCCTTGTAACCAGAAACGCTAGAGTAAAAGTCAGTGATGCATTGAAGAAAACCTGAACTAGTAACGGCATATGATCTGCAATGAAGGACCGAACCATGTTTGCTTCGTTAGCTAATCGTGCACATATGGCCGCACTTTTTGTCACGCCCTAAGTTAAGGTCCGTGAATTTAGGATTTATGAAAATAATGTAAGAAAAAATATTATAGTTTGAAATAATTTGATAAAATTTCACTAATAGATACGATATTTATATAAACTTACAGTATATTAAAATTTCAAAACACTCTCAATATGTCTCACAAAACTTTAATATTTTATGTACTACAATCATAAAGTAAACATAAGTTAAAATTTAGTAAATATTCACGTATAAAGTAAATTTAAAAATAATTATGTTCCCTAAACGTGTAGTTTATATACTTTAAGAACTTTATACCCTAAGACCGCTGCTTATAATTTTAAGTTTATGAGTTTTACCGAGGGACTGAAATCAAGTTCATAGTCACTAGTACTAATTAAAGGTTGTACAATATTTCGTGATTCAATTACATACAATAATATACAAAATAAATTATTTATATCATTTCACAAAATTATAAATATCGAAAACATAATTCACAATAAGAATATTACTAAATTTTTGAAAAATTTATATAATTTTTTTTTATTAAAACATTCAATTATATGTGAATTACTTACCTGGATCAAAAGTGGATGCACTTTTACAACTCCCTTACTCTCTATTTTCCTTCTCGAGCACCACATAATATTATTTTTTTATCAATATATAATCGTTAAAATAAACTATTTAAATTCTTTAAATAATAATAAATTACAAAAAAAATATTTAAGATATGAGTAATTATAAAAATACTCTATAAATATTTACTAGTAAGACTAAAAATTTTAAAAATTTACTATTTCATTCTAAATTATAAGAAATTTTATTTTTGATCTAAAAATTTTTATTACCTACATATAAAATTTCAAATTTACAAAATAGAATAAAATTTTTAAAATTTTTGCATTTTTACCCGAATTAAAATTCTACAAAGTTTCATCTAATTTCTAATAATTTTTGAAAAATCTTTCGATCAAACTATGTAATTTAATCCAAAATCTATTGATATAGTGTCCAATAATTTAAAATAATAATAATTTTAACTATCAAATCACTAAAATAAAAATTTATTATTTTTTCTAAATTTTTCAAAATACAAAAAATCTTACCTTTTATCTCTCTCTCTTCTTCTTCTCCTCCTTTTTCCTTTTCTTCTCTTTTTCTCTTCTTTTCTTGTTCTCTTTCTTTATTCTCATTTTCTTTTCTCCTTCCCACGTATTTTCCCATCTTTCCCAATTTTTACTATTTACTTCTTTAAATACGAATGAAGTAGACTTGGACTTAGACTAACAGGGCTGGGCATTACACTTTTATTCTCGACATAATCAAACCACCCTATCTCAAAGATGAGTACTTTTTCAAGCATTTTCTCTCGCACCCTTTTAACTAAATTCTCTCCCATGATTGCAAAGTTGTTATGTTGGAGAACATTAGAAATCAATGTTGAAACTGCTAGGCTTAAGAAGATGAAGCAGTAGACTCTAATTTCCGATTTCAACCTGGAGTTGGCTCTGAGAAGGTATACTGAGACAACTGATCGTAAGCAGTAAGCATAAACTGGCTGAATTGCTCCAGAACCAGCAGCACCAAAGCACCCAAGCAGAGTTCTCTTCCACCGAGATGCAGTCAATTGCAGCAAACGCATTTGGGGGGAAGGAGAATGAGAGTAACTCTTTTACGTTTTTATCATTTTGCTTGTCATTGCCATGCATTTGGGAGGAGTGTGTTATGCTGATGGAAAAAAGTGGGCTACAAGGGTAGTCCGGACTGTTTTGATGACTTGATCTCACAATAACTGGTGTCTGTGGAGTCTGGTCACTCACCGAGCTATAGTGGTTCTTGTCTTCTGTCTGATTATAGAAAGTGCCGTAGACTTCGCTAATCATTGCCAATTGCTGCAATTGCACCATTTTGCTGTAGATCCCACTTTCTTCATTGTTCATTTGCATCAGCTCATCATGAGAACCGGATTCAATGACTCTACCTGATTGAAGAACAGCTATCAGATCAGCCTTATGAATTGTAGAGAGATTATGGGCAATAATAATTGTTGTCCGTCCTTGCGAAGCCTAATCCAGGGCATCCTGTACTGTTCCTTCAGACTCTGCATCCAGAGCACTCGTGGCTTCATCAAGTAGAAGAATCCTTGGGTCTTTAATTAAAGCCCTTGCTATGGCAATCCTTTGCTTTTGACCTCCAGACAACTGAACACCAAATTGCCCGGGCTGAGTAGTAGTATATGAAGGAAATCCAAGTTAATTGCTGCAGTGGAAATCAATTTTGTAGGAATAGAAGTATAGAATACCCTGGTTTACCATAGTTTCACATCCACCTGCTAACTTAACAATGAAATCATGCACATTTGCAGCCTTTGCTGCCCTCAAAACAAGTTCCATAGAAGCCCCTTCCTTGCCAAAAAGAATGTTCTCCTTAATGGATGTTGCAAAAAGAATTGGCTCTTGATTAACCAGCCCCATCTGGGATCTCAACCATTTGAGCTGAAGACTTTCTACTTTGTGTCCATCAAGGACAATGTTTCGGTTGACAGGTTCATAAAATCTTTCAAGTAAAGAAAAATTGGCTGATTTCCCAGAACCACTGCTCCCTACCAGACCCACCGTCATTCCCGCTTCAGCTTTAAGATTGAATCCTTTAAGAATTGGGGATTCCGGTCTCACTGGGTAATTGAAGTCAACCTCTTTGAATTCAATTTCTTCTCTCATACATTCTAGGATTTTCCCATTTTCACCATCAGTGTCTACAACTGGAATCCGATCAATCATCTCAAAAATTCGGGTTCAGCTGTTCTTGCCTGTGAGATGAACGAGAGATTGGGCAGTGCAAGCATAATTGCCGTGAACATAAATAAATTAAATATGTCAGTTTTAGCATAATATTCAGAAAGCTTGTAAATAAAACAAATTGCAGAGATGAACGTCCAAGTTCTTTCCCACCCAAGATGTGTGAGTATGTGTTAAAAAGCGCCAAAAGTGTATTGAATATGAACGTAGTTCTTGCATACTTGCACAATTGCCAACAATTCCATTAAGAATTCAGACAAATATTTATGTGAAGTACAAGGTGGTTAAAAATCCGTTTTGAGTTAGTTAAACTGACGTTCACAGCTCATCGATGGAGAAAGAGTGATTAGAGGATCCTAATTCGTTAATCACACCGCTGATCCCATACATCGTCAAGGGAGAAATTAACCCATCTCCGATGCTCCCCAAACTTCCGAAGAGCGCAGTAATTTGTCTGCGCCGTCAGCATAACGGAAGAGCCCGGCTTTGCTCCGCATATCACTAGTTTCCCTTTCGGTTGTATGCGAGTTTCCTTTTTTTTTCTTTTTTAAGTAACAGAGTGAGCAAGTAATTAAATATAGATGGGTTTATCTTGTTGGAGGATTTAGCTGCCGTTCTTGTTTTTCACAAATGCCAAATGGAAAGAGTGAATACGTATTCATTAAGGTAACTCTGCACATTCTGCACATTCAGCTCATTCAGGTTGTCTTTCTAGATTAAGCCGCCATTTCTTTTGAACACTTTGGTTCTATCAGTCAGAATGTTGGTTCACAGAGTAATCTTTACCTGTATCTTCTAAAATTACTGATAATATCTATGATTTGTAAGTAGTACGCCATGAAATGCTAAATGTTACAAAAACAATTTGCGGGGTCACATCACGGGTGATGATGCACAAATTCTGGAAGATTTGGCAGCAGAATAAGTCCAGATTTCAGAATTTTGGAAATTTTTAGGAGCACAGAGATCCTGTCAGCCAATTACTCATCGCGCCATGTCGGCTTAAATTGAAAGAAGTGGCTCTTAATGCTCAAGGTAGAATCTTTTCCTAGCCTATTATCTTTTGTGACCTTTTCTATTTGATTTTTTGGTCTATTTATCCTCTATTTGTTTGTCTGCTTTGTGGTGCTGTATTCAGAGATTGATTGCATAAAGACTGCTCCAATTTCATGGCTTTTTCTGACAAAATTGTAAATAAATTATGTTAACTATCCTGTACCGTTCAATAAAAATTTGCAAGATCCTTTGAAGGAGCTTAAAATGAAAATTCTAAATCTTTCTTATTACCCAGAATCAACTGTGTCGTATACTTTTGGATTCATGCCCATGGGCTTGTGAAACAATCTCAGATGAGATATTACAAACTGAAACTTTAAAACATGATTACTTTTTTTCTCCTCCGTATACATAAAAGTGATGTTTCTGCGTCAATGTGAAGTTGTTTAGGTTCAAAGATTAAATAATTAAGCCATGCCAACAATTACTCAATCATGTAGACAGAATGTCAGTAGTTTCAATGGTGTGCTTTCTTTACTGAACACCTGCGGTTGAGTTGCCTTTACTGAACACCTGTGGTTGAGTTGCCTTTTCATTAGATGGGTAGTCCCCAAATGCAACTCGCAGGGGTTTAAAGAGCAACTAAAACACATTGAATGAAATCCCCATCAAGGCCGGAGAAGATATAGTCTCCTTCATGCTTTGTTAATGTCGAGTTATTCAGTGGTTTAGGTTTGAATGAAACATTGTTCCAAATGTAAAGATCATACGGGCTATTGTCCTCTCTTTTATTTGCAAATCATTTATTGAATTTTCTTATATTGTTCAGAATTTTTTGAAAAGTCAAATCAGCTATTCTCTAGCTCTGAATTTAAAATTACTGGAACAACTTCTTGTGCTTCATGTGGTGCTGATGATAAGATTTCAACTATCAAACCTAGTACTAGACTCAATTTAGTCCGTTCTTCAGCAGCTTGAACATTGATGTTCAAAAGTTTGGAAATGTAATGACACATATGCCATACTTAAAAGGAGTTGCTCTGTAGATCTAGTTGCTTGTTTGCTTGATTTAGTACAGGATCTTTTTCTTTATAAGCTTGATTTTTTCAGGGCTTGTAGGAAGCATAAGTGAAAAAGAGGTTTTATTTGTGGTGGTTTACAATGATGATATGTAGATCCATTGTTAAGGAAAACATGTTGTCTTTCTTGGTCATGGAAGATCTCTGACCATCGGTTAACCTGAAAATTATTTCATGCTAAGGATTCTTTCCGAGGTAGATCTGTGATTTTTCATGCAAAATCTTGCTAAATTCGGAATGAAAATGTTTGCATATTCAACAAAAATTCCAGCTCATAATGGCATTGCTTCACCTGTAAGGAGAGTGACTGCGTTGAAGCTTAATTAGGGAGTAGTAGGCTCCTGCACTCCCAATTTCTAATAGGCTGGAATGTGATCCTTCTTCCACGACTTTCCCATTCTTTATCACAGCTATGCAGTCTGCCCTCTGAATTGTGGACAATCGGTGAGCTACAACAACACATGTTCTTCTAACCATCATCTTCTCCAGTGCTTCCTGGACCAGATTTTCCGATACACTATCAAGTGCACTGGTTGCCTCATCCAAGAGTAAAATCGTAGGATTCTTTAGTATTGCTCGAGCAAGTGCAATCCTCTGTTTCTGGCCTCCTGATAGCTGGACTCCTCTTTCTCCACAGTAAGTATCATAACCATCTTTCATGGAACTGCATCATCCATCAAATGAACATGTTTGAAAGTAAATGTAGATCTACTGGTACAAATTTGTAATGATTTTGTAGAGACGAGTACCTTATAAATTCATGAGCATTGGCTAAAGTAGCAGCCTTCCTTATTTCAGCTTCTATTACATCTTCTTCACCGTAAGAAATGTTCTCACGAATTGTTCCGGCAAAAAGTGTTGGCTCCTGACTAACTAACGCAATATGTGACCTCAACATTCTCAAGTTGTAGTTCTTGATGTCATGTTCATCTACCATGATTGATCCACTCTGAGGGTCGTAAAATCTTTCGATTAGCCCTATAATAGTGGATTTTCCTGAGCCACTTTGACCTACAAGTGCCATAGTCTTTCCTGTTTCAATTTTGAGGCTTAGGCCCTTGAAAATCATTTGGTCAGGTCTTGATGGGTAGCCGAAAAATACATTCTTTAGCTCTATGCTTCCGGACTTAACCTTTATATCTTCCATTACCTTAGGATCTTCTGGTTCTATCTCGCTTCTCCTATCCAAAATTGTGAAAATTGTTTTGATGGCATTGCCCCCTTTTGCAATATCAGAAGTCATGCTTCCTGCATCAGCAATGCTTTTACCAGTGCTCATCAATAAGAAGAATGCTTGAAAAAGCTGCTTTGGTGTTGCTAATCCTTGATTCAATATCTTGCCTGCATACCAGTAAGTCAAAGCTATAGAAGCTGTTGTGAGAAACTGAGAGCTGAACAGGCCTAAACCTGAAAACCATGATTGTTTGATGCTCTCTTTTTTTGGACCTTTCATTGTTTCCCCAAAGAGAACCAACATCCTGTTCTGAGAGGAAAATGCAGTAATAGTCCTGTGGTTAATGACAGCTTCATTTGCAAGTTGGCTTCCCTCAGTTTGTGCTTTCTGAGCTTTGTCTGACATTCTTTTCATCAGAACGCTCCTTGAATAAAAGCAACCAATTAGTAAAGGCTGGATGGCAATCATAACAATGGCCACCCTCCATGTAACCACCAATCCGAGTGTAAAAGCTAGTGAAGCGGTGAAGAAAACCTGAACCAGTAATGACATACGGTCTGCAATAAATGATCTAACTAGGTTGGCTTCATTAGCTAGTCGTGCACAGATTGCTGCACTGGTATTCTCGTCCTGGTCAAACCACCCAATCTCAAAAGTGAAAATTTTTTGAAGCATTTTTTCTCGCACCTTTTTAACTAAATGCTCTCCCATGATTGCAAAATTGTAGTGTTGAAAGAGATTAGTTATGAAACTTAAGACTGTTAGACCCAAGAAGATGAAGCAGTAGAGCCTGATTTCTGATTTGAGCCTGGAATCATCTTTATTAAAAAATGCTGAGACAACTGATCCCAAGCAGTAAGCATAAGATGGATAGATAGCTCCTGAACCAGCTGAACCTATGCACCCAAGTAGAGTTCTCTTCCACTCAGTTGCACTCATTTGCAGCAAACGCAGCAGGGGAGAAAGAGAATGAGTATAATTCTTCAAATTTTTATCATTTTGGTTGTCAGAACAATCCTTTTGGAAGGAGTGTGCCATGCTGATTGAAAACACTGGGCTAAAATCGTAGTACGGGCTGTTTTGGTAACTTGATCTGATGCTAACTGGGGTATGCGGTGGCGTCGGGGCACTCATCAAGCTATGACGGGTCTCACCTTTGGCTGGATTATAGATACCCGTAGAGAATTCATTCCTCGTCGCTGAATGCTGCAATTGCACCATTCTGCTGTAGGCACCGCCCTCTCCATTGTTCATTTGCATCAGCTCAACATGAGAACCGGATTCAATTACTCTCCCGGATTGAAGTACAACAATTAAATCAGCCTTACAAATTGTGGAGAGGCGATGAGCTACAACAACTGTTGTTCTTCCTTGCGAAGCCTGGTGTAAGGCTTCCTGGACTACTCTTTCAGATTCTGCATCCAAAGCACTTGTGGCTTCATCAAGTAGAAGAATTCTCGGGTCTCTGATCAAAGCCCTTGCTATGGCAATCCTTTGCTTTTGACCTCCAGATAGCTGAACTCCAAATTGCCCTACCTGAGTAGTATATGAAGGAAAACCAAATTAATTGCAACATTTTAAATCAATTTCCGTGTGATTGAAAGTATAGAAAACTGAGTTACCTTAGTTTCGTAGCCATTGGTTAACTTAATTATGAAGTCATGAGCATTTGCAGCTTTAGCTGCCTTTACAACGAGTTCCATAGAAGCTCCTTCCTTGCCAAACAGAATGTTCTCCTCAATTGTTGTTGCAAAAAGTATTGGCTCTTGATTAACCAGCCCCATCTGGGATCTCAACCATTTTAACTGAAGCCTCTTGATCTTGTGCCCATCCAGAAGAATGTTTCCATCAACAGGGTCATAAAATCTTTCCAGTAAAGAAATGACTGTGGACTTGCCAGACCCACTCCCTCCAACAAGACCAACAGTCTTTCGGGCTTGTACTTTAAGACTGAATCCTTGAAGAATTGAGACATCAGGTCTTGTTGGGTAACTGAAGTCAACCTCTTTAAATTCAATGTCTCCTCTCACATATGCCAGGATTTTCCCCTTTTCATCTTCAGAATTTATTGCTGGAATTCGACCTATCATCTCAAAAATCCTGGTGGCAGCAGTTGTTGCCTGGGAGATGAATGAGAGATTTGGCAACGCACTCAAAATTGCCCTGAATATACAAGATTAAAATTGTTAAATCTGTTTTAATGTAATAAGTTTAAGGGCTGTTAAGTAAAGTCTGTGCTCCAAGTTTTCTCTGGCTGTCGAATTTGAACATTGTTCTTCAGGATTTTAGTTCCTCCCTAACTAGGAAAATAGTCTCTCAAATTGAATGATACAATCATTCCAGATTAGAGACGATTATTTCCAAGTGTAATATTCCTAGTTGCTTGGTATGCAATAGATCAAGAAGTGGGATGACAAAAAACTTACAATCCTGCCAATACAGTACAGATTCCAGCTATGAAAACAGTGCCACCTTTTTCTCCTCTCTCGGTAACAAGGACGCCTCCAACCCAAGCCACAAAAGCCCAAGCTGCATAAATCATTCCCATGCTCCCAAGCAACAATCCTTTTGTCGAACCTTGCTTTATGCCAAGCTCCATACTCGTCTTAAGAGCATAACTAAACCTTTGCTGTGTTTGGTGCTCCCCAACGTATGAATAAACGGTCCGAATTGATGATATAGCTTGCTCTGCAATCCCACCAGCAACATCGTAAGCATCCTTACCCTTTGCTCCTAGGTCCTTCAGCACCTTGCCAAATACAAGTCCCGGAACGATGAACAAGAGGCAAAATGGAAAAGCAGCCAGGGCCAGTCGCCAAGAGAGTACGAATGCAACTGTGAGGCTACCGATGAATGATGTGAGGTGAGCCAGGCAATTGGGTATCTACAAGCAAATAAATTCAAATACTTTGAACGAATGAGAAGACAGAAAAGAAGGGTAAAAAAAAGTATATGTCCGGACGAATTAAGAATTAACCTTCTCCGCAACAGTGTCTTGGATTGAATGGGCATCTGCAGTGACGGTGGAGACAACTTGGAAGGTAGTAGAAGAAGCAGTTTGATTATCAAAGAAACCAACTTCTTGCCTAAGGACTGATTTTAGGTATTCAATCCTCAAACGCGATGTCTGTCTCTCTGCAGTTCTTGTCCAGCATGTTCCTTCTGCAAAATGAATGAACAGGGCATAGAATGAAAGACGACATCGACATGGTGATCAATTCAATCATAGAGTAATATTGGAAGCATGTCTCCTGCTAGTAACACTATAAATCAACAACAATGAGAAATTAACGGTTCAGCACAACTTTTGTCTTCATTTTTCTTTCAAACTTTAACACACAAAATACAATAGAGCTGGTTTTCACTCGGTCTGAGAACCTTTCCTCAAACAAGCAAAGGGCTGTGATTGCAGAAGTTGATATGAGCTGAACTCAATTAATTAGAAATAGTTGCAAAATTGAATATACCAATAAAAGCAGACATCCCCACGAAGATTGCCACAAGAAGCAGCCTGAGCGAGTACTGTATATAGAACGAAAAGAGAGCTTGTTATTGTTAAGCAATAGAATAGATGCATTATTCTTAAATGTAAGAGCACACCACTCCCCTAGCCATGATCATTTTCGAGTACCTTGTCAGCTATTTCATTGGAGATCGAGACATCAGAAGTTCCTAGCTCATCGATTACACCACTAAGCACATACATCGTGAGTGGAGTCATCGACCCATCTCCAATGCTGCCCAAAGTCCCAAAAAACAACAGCAATTTGTCTGTGCCATCAGCATACCGGAAGAGACCGCCTTTGGTTTCCATATCACACTAGCTTCATGCAATACCTATTTGCCTATTTCCAAGTAAAAGAGTTTTCACATCCAAACACATAACAATTACAGGCTACTATGATAAGCCCATTTAAACATGTGATAGCCGCCTTTATTGTCTTTTACAAACTTCTCGTGCCAAATGTGCAAGAGAAAAAACATCCAAGTTCAGACCCGTATGCAAACACTCAGGTTGTCTTGATAGATTCAGCCGGCATTTGTGTTTAATCACTTTGCTCCAGTTCTGCTCTTTGTGATTGTCGGTTTTCCCTTCAGCCTTTTGGGATGAGATACAAACTAAGAATTCTTGTCTCTATTAAATGTTATCAGTGTAATCTAGTTGGAAACTGCTGTACATGACCCCGATGAAGAATCTATGATCTGCAAGTACCATTGCATAAAAGGCCAATCTTACACTTAACAACTTTCAACTTCGCATCCTGATGTGATGACAATTCATAAATTCTACAGGATTTAATTCATAAAACTCGATGCAATCAGAGTCTATATCCTGAAGAGGTCCAGTAACTACCGAATGGTTTAAGTCTGCATCAATGCAAATAAAGCGGGCCTGCAGACTACTCGTAGAATTTCTTCCAACACCTTTTCTTCGTGTCCCTTCTATTTGTAATTTTTTTTTAATAAAAAAAGTTATATATATATATTATTTTAAAAAAATATTATTTTTTATTTGATATTCTCACAAACGGCCCGACCCACTCAGATAATCGGGCAGGCCGTTCGTGAGAATTCCACTTCGGCTTGGTTCCACCGCCTAACTCCTCTTCTGCCTTCAGTGTCCTCCCGAAGTGCCAGTGTCTTCGATAAATCAATAATCAGCAAAATCAATCGCACCGAAGAAGAAGAAGAAGTAGTTGGTTTCTGGCATTCAAAAATCCAGCAACAACACGGAGGTCAAGAGAGTGAGAGAAGAGTTGCTTAAACAGAACAGTTACAAGGGTGTTCTGTAATTTGTATCTGTTACCTATTTTTGTTTTTCACTTGATGAATTGTCATATGTTGCGACTCGCTTGAATTCTCATAAGCATGATGCCTACTGCAAGCTCATGCCCCCATTGTTATAAACGCTTTGTTGTTTTATTCCTTAAGTTCACAGAATATGTGGTTTATTGTGGTCAGATTAAAGCTGTATGAGTTTGTACGCATGCTTTGATGAGTGGCATTCTGTAGAATAATTTTGTTTCGGGTGAGTAGGTTAAAATTGAACTATGAATATGGGTTGTTGAAACGATATGGGTATCAAGTTTCATTATTCAAAAGACTGAACAAAGAACTAGGGGTGACTTTCAATCTCCCATCTACACTTAATTTATGAATGTATTTTCAGTCTCCCAAACACTTTTTTTTATACTATTCTTTTGCTCTTTTCCTCGTTTTGCTTTTGTTTTTCCCCCCTTCTCTCCCTCTCTCTCCATTCCATTTAACAGTCAAAATGAAAACAAGTAAAGGAATTTATAGGTATGAACATGCCAGCCAGCCAGCCACCAATTGAAATTGCAAAACAGGTTTAAGTGCATCGGCTCGTCTGCTTCATCCTTTCAATTAATTCGAGAGTTTGGCTATGGTACATGTGCAGATTGATATATTTAAAACTTTTTTATATCTTAGATTTTTTTTTAAATATATGGATACATGAAGGTACCATAGTTAAACCAACCCTTGATTTGAAGAAGTGATGCCTTGCAAAAAATGATGGAGCACCATTTCTCAGGAGAGAGAGAGATCCGGAGGACTGCTAAGGTTTTCCCTTGATTTGTGCTGAAAGCACTAAAACACCATGATCACTTCTCCCCTCCACATCAGCATACAAGGACATGATTTGCCTTGCTATCAAATATCAATAGCTTCATCCTCCATACATAACAAGGTTCCAAATTCAGTTTCTTTATCCATAATACTCGACTCTGCATCTTGTACGCAAGGAAATTCTTCTGGGTGGGTATATCACTGGTTCTGGTTTTCTGCTTGGCTGAGAGTTTTGATTACAGTGAGAGTGACTTCTCTGGGGCTTGTATGAGAGATGAAGGAGCCACCACACAGTCTCCCGCGACCTCAAGGGAAAAAAAATAACGTTTCAATGTGTTTAAGCAGAATCTGAAGCATATTCACAAGGTGAAGCAAAAGGAAAGGCTTACAAGTTGAAACTCAACAGGCTTGCCGATATGACCAGCCATGAGATTATGAGCTCCCGTAGCGCCAAGGCTAGCCACCACAGGATGCTGCGAGGTGAGCGTAGACAAACTGGGTTCATGCACGCGAAGACTAGTGATCTCCCTCCGTATGTTGATTGGAGGAAGCAAGGAGCGGTCACCGGTGTTAAAGACCATGGGCAGAGCGGTAAGAATTCCAACTCTTAGTTCTTCGGTGAAAACATCGGTCCTAATATAATTGATAGCTGATTCATCGCCTCAAGTACAATTCAAAGCATGCAATTAGAAGATCTTTTGGCAGTTTTCATCTGCCATGTCTTTAAATGATTTCAAGTACGTATCGAAAAATATTGAGGCCGTTCGTTGCTTGAATAATTTCCATCTCTGAAATGCTTCATATTGCTATGAAGCAATAGAAACATACATGTATAAAGTATACCAACAGTAGTCTTGTCCTTATAATTGTTGCAAATTATACATGCTCAATCATTTCGGGCAATGGCATTATGTTATATCTGCCCAACCAATACTCTTATATATATATATATATATATATATATATACACACACATACATGTATGTATGTATGTATGTATGTATGTATGTATGCTCAAGCAAGACATTTATGGTATAGTGCTGTATTTGCCCATCCCCCTTTGCATCAAATTTGTGAGTAAAACTTCCGAGGCATTTTGAATTACAAATTTATTACTGTTACTGCTCAAGATGTCAAGTCTTTCAATATATTATTCAGTTCCATCACCTATGCTTACTGAAATTGAATTTTTACGGGAAGTCGCTGGGCCTTTTCAACTGTAGTTACAGTGGAGGGCTTTAACAAGATCAAAATAAGTGAGCTACGGTCTTTGTCTGAGCAAGAGCTGGTTGATTGCGACAAAGGTAACAGTGGTTTGATGGAGGATTAATGGGATACGCATTAGACTTCATTGGAAAGGGTAAGGGATTAACCACTGAATAGAGTTACCCTTACAAAGCCAAAAATGGAACCTGTGAATTATCCATGGTATGTAACCATTAACATAGATAATGTATGACCAGATGATCCCTATACCAGATGGCTATGAAAATGCTTTGATGAAAGCCGTTGCAAACCATCCCGTAGCTGTTAACATAGACGCTGGAACCAACGATTTTAATTTCTACTCTGAGGTAACAAGTTTCTGCCTCATTTCAGCGATGCATACGTCTAAAGTGTGACCATTTTAGTCATCTACAAATTGACTTTCTTAAATTGCAGGGAGCATTTACAGGAGACTGCGGCACAAACTTTAAGTCATGGAGTGGTTGTTGTGGGATATGGAGTGAAGAAAGTGGGGAACTGAATGGGCAGAAAAGGGTTACATAAGAATGCAACGTGGGGTTGATGCAGAAGAAGGCCTGTGTGGAATTGCCAAGGACGCCTCGTATCCCGTCAAGCTGCACTCAGACAACTCTAGACATCCTCCCAAAGATGAACTCTAGCTCACTAGATTGCGTTGTCACTTGGGTTTCATGTTCAAGACAACTCGGTTAGTTGCATGCTTCCCTGGATGAGCAGTTTGTTATGCAACAAGTCGTTTTATGTTCAATAATTTGTAGTACAATAAATCTGCTTGATGCTTGAAATAAAATGCGAGTGGTTTTGAAAATTTCCCAGCTAACGCCCAACAGAATGAATGAAAGGGCCTAAAACAACCATTTCAAAGTTCACTAGGAAAGAGATTGATTAACCTTACTGGCCTCTTTCCTCTGCAACTTTTTCTTCTGTATTTCACGATGTTCATTCACTAGGAATTGCTGCACCTCCATGATCTCCACCATCATTTTCTTCCGAATATGGGAATTATCTGATACAATGCACTTTCAACCTTTATCTATGGGGGTTATTCTGCAGAAAAATGTTGCATTAATGTTGCAGATGAACGACGCATTGTCAAAGTTACACCCAAGGAAGAATCGTTCAGACAAAAAGTCTCCCACCAACTTTGCAACTACAAGAAAACAAAGAAATGGTACAAACCCTAGCCACGAGTCTTGTGTTGGCCCAATTTGCTTTCTTAAGTTGCGGGAACAATCAAGGTTTACTCCATAAAACAATATTATGGGCGAACTGATACGCACATAACAAAACAGAGATGGTTTTCACTCGGTCTGAGAACCCTTCCTCAAACAAGCGAAGGGGTGTGATTGCAAGAGGGCGAGTTTGATATGAACTGAACCCAAATAATTAGAAATAGTTGCAAAATTGAACATACCAATAAAAGCAGACATCCCCACGAAGATTGCCACAAGGAGCAGCCTGAGCGAGTACTGTATATAGAACGAAAAGACAGCTTGTCATTTGTTAAGCAATAGAATAGATGGCATTATTCTTAAACGTAAGAGCATATCACTTCCCCTAGCCATGATCATTTCCTAGTACCTTGTCGTCTATTTCATTGGAGATCGAGATATCAGAAGTTTCAAGTTCGTTGATCACACCACTAAGGACGTACATCGCGAGTGGAGTCATCAACCCATCTTGGGTGCCGCCCAAAGTTCCAAAAAAATAACATCGATTTGTCTGTGCCATCAGCATACCGGAGGAGACCGCCTTTGGTACCCATATTACTAGCTTCATGCAATGCCTATCTGCGTATTTCCTAGTAACTCAATTTGGTCAAGTAACAGAGTTATCACATCCAAATACAGTACAATTATAGGCTAATATGAAAAGCGCATTTAATCACGTCATAGCCACATCTATTGTCTTTCACAAACTTCTCATTTCAAGTGTACAAGAGTCAAAAACATCCAAGTTCAGACCCCCATGCACACACAGGTTGTCTCGTTAGATTCAGCCGGCATTTACGTTTAATCACTTTGCTCCAGTTCTGCACTGTATGATTGTCGGTTTCCAAAATTTTTGGGTTTTTCCCTTCAGCCGTTGGGGATGATATACAAACTAAGAATTCTTGTCTCTCTTTAATAGTATCAGTGTAATCTAGTTGGAAACTGCTGTACATGACTCCGATGGAGAATCTATGATCTGCAAGTGCCATTGCATAAAAGGCCGATGTTTGATTAACAACTTTCGACGTCGCGTCCTGAAGCGATGACACCTAGAAAATTCTACATGATTTAATTTATAAAACTAGATGCAATCCAAGTCTATTTCCAGAGGAGGTCCAGCAATCTCTGAATGGCTCATTTCTTCCCATCCCCTTTCCTCCTATCCCCTTCTATTTTTGGTTTGAACGGCCCGGCCCATTAACCCACCTACATATGGGCCGATCCGTTTGTGAGCTTGGTTCCACTGTACAACTCCTCTTCGGCCATCATTTTCCTCCTGATGTGCCAGTGTCTTCGATAGATTGGTAAATCAATAATCGGCAAAATCAACCGCACCAAAGAAGAAGAAGAAGAAGAAGCACGACGATGGTTAGAGTGGCGTCATACTTCGCAATGTCACTGGCCGCTTTCGTCTTCTGGCAGTCCATGGAGAAAGTCCACGTCTGGATCGCTCTCCATCAAGACGAAAAGGTGCCGCCTTTTTTCTTTCTCTTTTACAGAATAATCCCAAATGGAGTTTTAATAATCGCCCAATTCAGTTCTTTGATAATGTCAAACGATTAGATCTTACCTTTTAATTTACTTTCTTTTTGGATGTCATGTCATCTTCTTTCGCAATTTGGCAAAACCCTAATGTTTTGACTCTTTGATTTAGGTATCGATGATTGTTAATTTGGTAGTATTATAAATTAATAATTAAATTTTTTGTGACATGACAGAAAGAGAGGTTGGAAAGAGAAGCGGAGATCAAGAGAGTGAGAGAAGAGCTGCTTAAACGGAACAGTTATAAGGATGCTCTGTGATTTGTATTTGCTGCTTATTTTTCTTTTTACTTGATGAATTTTCATGTTACGACTCGCTTGAATTCTCATAAGCATGATGTCTACTGTAAGCTCATGCCCCCATTGTTATAAAACGCATTGTTGTTTTATTCCTTAGGCTCATGGAATTTGTGGTTTATTTTGCTTAGACTGAAGGTGTATGAGTTGGTATGCATTCTTTGATGATTGAAGAGTGGCATTCTGTGGAATAATTATTGAACTATGAATATGCCCTGTTTAAAGGATATGATCAGTAATGGGTATCGAGTTTCATTATTCAAATGACTGAACAAAGAGCAAGGAGTTTTTATCATACAAGTTTTATACATTTTGTGTTTGCGTGCTGATGCATAACGTTGTCATCAAATATAACATGTTGGTTATTTGTGTGGGACTTAATGAGTTGTTTCTCCTAGCTAATTGTAATACATCACCTGCAAGCAACCATTTCATGGCTGTCTTTTATGATCTGAAAATGAGAATCCATTGGTTAAAAATGTTTATTTTAGGATCTTAGTTCTATACCAACATCAACTGGAATCTTTTATTTTCTTTTTTCTGAACTTCTTGTGTGTCAGTAAATGTTCATTGTTAATTTAATGAGTGGATCAAATGAGATGTGTTGGTGATGCTTATACAATTATCAAACTCAGAGCTCACCAAATGACTCTCCTTATTGCATGTGTATTCAGCTACTGCTTTACAGGATTTATATGCTGCTAGAGGCTGAAAGGGACTCAGATTGGATGTTAGAAGGAATTCCAGCGAGTTTTAAATAATGTAGCTGTAAGCTCTGTTTGGGCTTAACATCTTTGTTTATCGAGTTTCTTGGTCCGCTCCTTGTAACCACCATCTAAGATTCTTTGTGTTCATTCCAACATGTTTTGGCAAATTGCTTTCTTTTCCTTATTCTTTTGCGCTAAATCTCAGCTGTCTATTACTCGGCCTAGCAATCTGGAAGGGAGGTATCTCTTGTGATTGTTGTTATTGCTTTCAAACCCTTATAGTATTCCTTGTGGTGCCCAGTTATAGAAACACGAGAAAACATCTCTCCTAATTAAAGTAAAGCAAGCAAACATCTGGCGTTAATGATCAAAACACAGTGATTGCGGAGGGAAAGTTGACTTGAAGCCTCCGGGGAAAACCCCATTACACAGGGAAATTACCTCTCATCCAAAATTGTTGACCCGGACAATGCCCACGTCTAGAAAGTATAAACTAACAGAGAATGCCAAGGTTATGCTATAAGCAGAACCGAAAAGAAAATCAGCGAGAAATTCCCGAATTCTTGACACCAAGGAGCTCGAATTTGTCACACTATGATAGTCCAAGTGGATAAGAATCAGATAGTCATTACTGGTTAACTGTACACGGGTCCAAGTTCTCATACCCCGTTCAACATTTTAAGCATACAGCAATTCAGTTATGAGCACTATTCTCAGGACTAGCAAAACATCGTGCGTCCTTGCCGCTAGCAACACAATCAATTCGTCTCCTTCCACAGACAAAGTTAAAGAAATGCAACGTGGTTATCATGTGGGCGGCAGAGTGACTACCCAAAATGTACAAACACCATCACCAAGTGCAGATAAATCTGAAGGACCACTAACTTTTTTCCTTGATTTGTGCTTGAGGCTCTAAAACTCCACGATCGCTACTCCACTCCATATATAACACTATTCGAAATTCAGTTTCTTCATTCATAATGCCGACTCTGCATCATGTATACAAGGAAATTCTTCTTGGTGGGTATATCACTGGTTCTGGTTTTCTGCTTGGCTGAGAGTTTTGATTACAGTGAGAGTGACATAGTTTCCGAAGAGAGCCTCTGGTACTTCTAGAGATGAAGGAGCCACCATACAGTTTCTCGCGACCTCAGGGAAAAACAAATACGTTTCAATGTGTTTAAGCAGAATCTGAAGCATATTCTTCACAGGGTGAACCAAAAGGATAAGGCTTACAAGTTGAAACTCAACAGGTTTGCCGATATGAACAACCATGAGTTTATGAGCCCCCGTAGCTCCAAGGTAAGCCACCGCAGGATGCTGCGAGGTGAGCGGAGAAAAACTGGGTCCATGCACGCGAAGACTGGTGATCTCCCTCCGTCTGTTGATTGGAGGAAGCAAGGAGCAGTCGCCGGTGTTAAAGAACAAGGGAAATGCGGTAAGAATTCAACTCTTTGATTCTTTGGTGAAAACATTGGTCCTAATATAATATAAGGCTCATACCTCGTATCAAGTACAATTTAAAGCATATTATTAGAAGATCTTTGCGCAGTTTTCATCTGCCATGTTTTTAAAATGATTTCAACTTGTTGCTATGAAGCAATAGAAACATACAAGTATCAAGTATTCCAACCGTAGTCTTGTCTATATAATTGTAACAAACTATATATACTCAAATCATTTCGGGCAATTTCATGGGATTATGTTAGATCCGACCAGCCATACTCATATAAGTTCAAACATGATGGTTATGGTATAGTGTTATCAATGCCTTTGTGCCAAATTGGTTGGTAAAACTTCCAAGGCATTTTGAATTACAATGTTTTCACCGCTTGTAATCAAAGTGTCAAGTCTTTTCAATATATTACTCAGTTCCATCACCCATGTTTACTGAAATTGTTTTTTTCACAGGAAGTTGCTGGGCTTTTTCAACTGTAGTTTCAGTGGAGGGTATTAACAAGGACAAAACAGGTGAGCTATGGTCTTTGTCTGAGCAAGAGCTGGTTGATTGCGATAAAGATAACAATGGTTGTGATGGAGGATTAATGGAACACGCGTTAGACTTCATTGCAAAAAGTGAGGGATTAACCACCGAACAGAGGTAGCCTTACAAAGCCAAAGATGGAACCTGTGAATTACCCATGGTAGGTAACTATTAACAAAGATAATGTATCATCACATGATCCCTCTACCGTCTATATTTGGTTTTGCGGAAGAATGCTCCCGAAGTTATTATAGATGGCTATGAAATGGTACCAGAATATGATGAGAGTGCCTTGATGAAAGCCATAGCAAACCAGCCTGTAGCTGTTGCCACAGACGCTGGAGGCAAGGATTTTCAATTCTACTCTGAGGTAACAAGTTTCTTTCTGCCTCATTTAAGCGATGCATACATTTAAAGTGTGACCATTTTAGTCATCTACAACTTGAGTTTTGTAAATTGAATGGAGTATCACAGGAGACTGCGGCGCGGAGCGAAATCGTGGAGTGGCTGTTGTGAGATGTGGAGTAACTCAAGATGGAACGAAGTATTGAATAGTGAAGAACTCATGGAGAACTGACTGGGGAGAAAAGGGTTACATAAGAATGCAACGTGGGGACGATGCAGAAGAAGGCCCCGTACGGAATAACCATGGAAACCTCATATCCCGCCAAGTTGCACTCAGACAACTCTAGACATCCTCGCAAAGACGAACTCTAGCTCACTAGATTGCGTTGTCACTTGGGTTTTATGTTCAAGAAAACTCCGGTAATTACGTGCTTACCTGTTGCAGTTGCTTGCAGTGTAACGGGTCGTTTCATGCTGCAGCACAACAAATCTGCATAATGTCTGAAATAAAATGCTTGTGGGTTTGCAAAATTTCCCAGCTAACGCCCATCAGCATGGCCCAGAACCAAAAGAATCTTGTGTTTCCTACAGTTGGGTTTAGGGGCGGTTCGCCACTTCTCTAGAGATTCAAATTGCTCAGTTTTAGTTTGAATCAAAATGATCAAAGAAATTATTAATTATTAATTTAATAAATTTTTAAATTGATTTCAAATCAAAGGTTTGAATTTACCTAACTTTGCTCGGTTTTAAATAAATATTTTTTTTAAAAAAAATAATTAGATTAAAACTTGGAATTTGTAGAAAAGTAGAGAACAGGAACAAAAGCAAGTAAGAAAGGGATCATGACTCTGTCAATATTCATGTATTGACGTGCAAAGCAAGCATTGGAGCCCAACAGAAGACAAGAAGTCGTACAAATGTGGTTTCCCAAAGGTCACATCTATCCAGGTATATACAATATGTTAATAATTAACCCCTTTGTTTATTGGGGTTTCTAACAAGCCGTCGATTAAATTAAAATAACAGAGGTCCAAGTGGCCAACCGTGTGGCCTTGATCATCTCAAAAGAAGGCTCAGCCACGCACGCACCCACAACCCATTTACAGTTTCCACGCCCGCGCTCACCGAGTCCCACCCACCTACCAGCAGGTGTTTCCCTGCTCCAGTTCAAACTAATCCCCCTGGTGGAGGAAAGGACAAAAGAATAATCTTGTTGATGCAATCTTAATCTGATGATAGTCATCCTATGGTTGATTATGATCATGCTAATCAATAACTGGGTCGTGTATTTGATGCGAATGGGATGGCTATAACCTTGTGCTTACTTGCATTGCAATTTGCGATGTCTCCTCGAAATTAGCAAGAGTTTAAGCTGGTCAGGCCCCCCATGTTTCCAGAATCCCCAGGTCTAAAGGAGCATCCAATGATAACTTCTTATACAGTTATACCCACCTAATTTCAATGTCCTAAGCTGTCGTTCCACTTGCACTTAGCAATTACGGACCAAGTTATAACAGGTGTCTGGGCTGCGAATGAATCAGAGAATCGAAATTTTGTCTGAATAAAAGTGGTCCTGTACTGTAAAAATGGTGCTTCCTGCTCGTAAGGCGACTACAGAGTTGTCCATTCATGGATTGTTCCACAGTAAACACTGTTACCATTGTTGATTAATATTTACTTGATAACAACAATCCGAGGTTGAATGGAAGCTATTGAAATGCCCAGACCCGTCACCACGCACACCTTGGATTCCGGCCAACGTGGGGAGATATCAGGTGGTCCACGTGTCAAACCCCTGTAAAATCAAGGAGAAAGAGATGTTGCAGGGAAAGGGACAGAAAGGAGCATTAAATGTGGGTCACCAGTCATGGGAAAGAGAGTGCACGTAACAGTGATATGTCCAGTGAGAACTGTGGAGACCTGTGCATGACCTAAGAAACGTAGGAGGTTTAAATTTTAACACAAGAATAACAAGGAAGAACTGTAGAGAGGTTCAGAGCTCTCTCAAAGACGGGCATGGAGCGTGACAAACCATAAAAGGACTGATCTGTGGCCGAGGCGGATGAGCGAGAAATTTGAATAGGTTGGCTGATGGTGTTTAGGCTCGAGGCTCTGCAGCTGCTGTGCTGAGCCTGGCCTGGCCTGGGCCGGCCAGAATGAATGGTACGATCAAGGTCAAAGCTTCTTCAGCCACAAGTGATCCAATGTGAGCTTATTGTCCTACGTGTCGTTAAAGTTAATATTAGCTGTGAGCCATTCACGTGGTCTCGCTTCGCTCTCTTTCTCTCTCTGTTTAGATTACACAAAGTTCGCGTAGACAACCGAGCTGGCAACATCCAAATGTTGTTATTCTCTGGGAAAGGGAACGATTGACCTTACGAACTCTCTCTCTCTGCAACTTTTTCTTCTTTTATATGTCGATGTTCATTCACTAGGAATTGCTGCATCATTTTCTTCCGAGTATGGGGATTATCTGATACAATGCACTTTCTTCACTTACTTACGGGGATTATTGGCAGAAACATATTGTATTAATGTTGCAAGTTACACCCAAAAGGTAGAATGTTGAGGCAAAAAATCTCACACCAACTTTGCAATTACAAGAAGAAGAAAAAAAAATGGTGCAAACCCCAGGCAAGAGTCTTGTGTTAGCCCCGGTTTGCTTTCTGAAGTTGCATACCAATCTATAAAACAAATTTATTGGTGAACTAATAAGACTCGATGGAAGTCAGGTCACAGTGATTCACGATGAAGAACGGGCTTAAGAGTGACTACAGTGCATGAACCCACTTTCCTACCTTCTTGGTCTTGTAGAGGTCCTTAATTCATGAATCATGAGCTATTTACCTGTAAAACTAATCAATCAATGGATCAGAATCCTACCCTCTTTGTTCTTATTAGTTTTGTTGTTAATATTATTATTAGTTTTAAGTATATGTTAATACATAAACATAATTATCAAAGCAGGCCCTGTACATTTATACGTAACAACAAATTGCACTACTCTTCTTACACAATACAAGTTGTTTTGAAAGTTCAGATATGATGTGGCAACATGAACAGCAAACTTTAGCCGAAAAGCTGAATTAAAGATAGTTAAAAGTAGGCGCAGGAGAGCAAGGAGACTTGAGCCAAAATGACAACAAAAGAACTGGCAATAGTTAGAACCCCAGTCACGTACTACAACACAACATCTAACAACAGACTAGCTGGCGGCCACATACTCACCGTACAACAACAACAACAGCAACAACATCACCGAGAGAGGAGGGGGTGGCCACTTTTTATCCGTCGGGCACTCAGCACTCAATCACTTCATATTATATAATAAAAATAACCACCACAGAGAAGAGATATGCTTCAATGTTTACAACGACCACAACCAAATTGAGTTAATTATGTAACAATGCATCTTTCTAATTTCGATCTTTGCTCTTTTAGAAACTAGCAACCCCACTACAAACTTTTTCAAAGGAAAGAGAGAAGGGGATAAAGCTACAATTTGTTTTCATCTAAAATACATCAGAGATGGAAGTAAATGGAGGAGGTGATAGCACTAATTATCAGCTAGAGATATAGCTAACCTGAGAAGAAGCAGCAGGCTAATATAAAGTCGAGGGCACAGACTCGATACTCAGCCAGTAGCCATTGGGTGCTAAATATTGCAGCAGCAGTGATGGAGATGCGAAACTATGCTTGCGGAGAAGAAGATTAAGTCCCCACATATATAATGACGTTACTATAATATTATACCCTCCCTTCTTATCGGTAGTTTCTCCGAGATTTAAGACACAGAAACGACTCCTCCCTTAGGCTACAAGAACAGCACCGCTATTATCTCTGTCATCATCAACCAAATCGCCGGCTTTTGGGCTGCTGGTGCAGCTCTCGCCAGTAAGGAAATCAGTTTGCTCAGCGTGGTCAGAGTCGTCGTTGACATTAGCATTATCTAGCGTATCTGAACCGTCGAACTCGTTGTCACCGTCATCATTAGTGGCATTAGCATTTGGATTGGCGAGGCAATGACCAATGATGTCTATGGCCTGCAGCTTATTGTGACCAACGATGGGGAGCGGTTCGGTCAGTTGCTTCCCGTCTCGAGGTGGCGAAAAAACAACTGGCAAATAGTGGTCCACTTCGCTTGGGAACTTCGAGTTCTTGAAGTGCTCCCTCAAAGCTTCCAATCCCTTCATTGTTATTGTTTTTCTTTTAAAAAAAAATTCCTTTCCACCCAAAAACAAATCAGAAAAAGATGCAAGTAATTACTTTTCAAAAAAATAAAAAATAATAAAACCTGCACTCTCGCGTAGGTCACTTCACAAATTTTTCTGGAGTTGAAGACCTCCCAATTGTGGAGATGAAAAGCTTTGTAGAGCCTCCATGTCGCCTCCGGGGAAGTCATGTTCACGAACCCATATCCCACGTTGCACTTGTTGCTATTTTGACAATAAAAAATAACTTGCAATTCATACCCACATGAGCATATTGATATTTTAATTTTCTTACAGATTCTTTACTCGAAGAAGGCAAGCAAAACCTAGAGGTTAAATAACGGAGGAGGACAAGAAAGAGAATTTATACTTGAAATCAATGGGGAGGTAGACGAAATCATAGGAAGACAAGGGCTGGTCATCTCCTTCGGCAATCTGCTCATTGCAGTGAATGCAGTGGTTGTCCAACATGTTCAATAACAGTTTCTGACTGCAACATGTCAAAAATAATCATAAACTAAATACTATAAAAAAAAACTACAAATAAAAATAGAGCTGGTAAATAAATATACAAAAAGGTAGAATTTTTAAAGCAAACCTGTACTTGTTGGGTATGTTCTTGATCATGACAGTGGTTCGGGAATCTTTGAAATTAGACTCCACCATCGCATCTTCGCTTATAAGAAAACGAGCATCAAATTTCTTAACTTGTCTTACCTTCCATGGCCTACTCCTAGTTTTGACTTGCTGCTGCCTAGTAGACGCCACCGACTGATTGCTTTGGCTTTTTTTGGTATTTCTCCTCGGATTAATATCGTCAACTGTATTTGCTGCTGCACCAGCCAACGACAGAGCGGCCACTGGAGCTTCAATTGAACTACTGTTGTTATTGTTATCCACAGTATTTGGGTTTCCCTTGGAGAAATTTGAAGGCGATTTCTTTTTGAAGTGTTGGCTTTGAGAGAAGAAAGTACGAGGAACGTAGGAAGGAGAGCGAGTGGAGAAGTTACAAGGCAATTGCGGCGGTGGTTGATAATCCGAATTTCTTGTTTGATGAGTAGAGTTAATGATGGCACTCTTGGTGGTGCAAGTAGTTGGGCTAATGGTTGCGTTGGCGTTGAAGAACTTCTTGCTGTGGCCACCAGGGCGACTGAATTCAATAACAACCGGCTTACCATAAATTTCCTTGCCATTCATTTCTCTAAGAGCCTTAGCTGCGTCTCTTACATCATAAAACTCTATGAATCTTTGATGTTTCTTCATCGGTGTCTCTCTCAATTCCTTCACTGGACCTGTTAAAAGAAAAGTGGCAATGCAATCCAGCACCAACACATGGTACAAGAACCAAAAAAGGCTCTTTGTATTTGGTCAAAAATATTAATGGAAAAGGCTAATGAAGAGAGAAAGCGACCCATCAGATTGAACAAACTGCACACATGACTCGTATAAAATAGCGAAAAACCTGAGTGATTATCAGAAACTTTTAGATCTTATGAGTCTTTCTTCACTTCCAACTGAAGGGAACTCAAAAGATCAACAAAATCAAACTCTAAAACCCCACCAAAAACTTTTAAGAGACTTACCAAAAACCTGGAAAATTTCTTTGAGAGTAGAAGACGAGACCGCATAATCTAAATTGAAAACGACGATGGTGCCTTGATTGTTTCCATCAGGAACAGCATAACACGCCGGGACAATAAACTGAGCCCAGACGGCACTGCCAGCGACAAGCCCACGCGCCGATGGAGGCAGTGGAGTATACAAAAACATCAAACTCTCGCCTTGATCGCAGCCAGCTGAATTATTCTGCAATACCAACGCAATGCAAGGATTCTTCAACCCGGTTTGCTGTTGTTGCATGTGCTGCTCTCGTATCTCCCTCAACGCCATCTCCGCATGCCTCAGATCATAAAAATGAACAGTAACTATTCCTTCAAGCACTCTCTCCATCTGTACCCCTCTAAGCTCGCCAAAAACCTCCAAGTCTCTCCTCACAGTCGACTCGGTCACGTCAGTCGCAACCGAACTCAAGACCAGCGTCCGTGTAGGCGCCGCAGACGAAGGCGGAAGGGATGGACATGCCACGTCGCTGACGTACGGCTGGTGCGTAGGGTACTGTCCGTAACCACCGCCACCGTCATAAAACGGCGTGGCTCGAACGTCGTTTGAAGAGTACGGAGGGAGAGGTGAAGCGTAGGGATAGTAAACCTGAGGCGGTCTAAGCAGTGTAACTTGGGCTTGGTTGTTGTTTATGGGGTTTCTTGGTCGGAACTCTTGAGCTCTTGGGTCCAGGTTTCCCGGAAACCGGACGATACCGGTTTCTCCCATCGGAAGAGCAGGGATAAACGGGGAAAAATCGGTGTTCCGGTGAAGAAAACGGCTAGTTTGACCGGAGATTTTGACAAAATTCTTCTTGCTACAGGTCGGTAAACCTCTCCAAATATATCTGCCTGCCCGAGTAATAGTACAAGTCAATCTGCGCTCTCTCTCTCTCTCTCTCTCTCACCTGGTTTTAATTTCTCTTTTATCTCGTCTTGGCTTCTTTTAAAGTCCAGCACAAAAGCACAGTGGGTTTCCATTTTTTACAAGGCAAAAGTTGCTAAAAATGCCCTTTTACCATCCAATACTTTCGTTTTGAAAAGACATTAATAGCCCCGTCGTACTTGCACGAGAACGGATGTGATCCGTACACGTGGGTGACGGGATGAATGTTTCTGATTACGATTAAAGGAAGAATAATGATAGGATGTGGACAAGCCTAGGATAAGATAGTACACACACAGAACCCCCTCCCGAGAGAGTACAATAGCCATTGCAAGTTAAAGCAAGAAACACAAGACCCAAAGGCGGTCGGTCACACTATACGGAAACGGGGAGAGTAATAATTGCCTGGTGCACGGTACACTTTCATGTTGGTGTTTTGACTACTCGTATCGTACCGCTTTGCCTTCGTGCCTTCGCCTCATTAATTCATTTGTCTTGACTCCTCGATTCGCCTTCCTTCTTCTTCTGTTTATTATTTACTTTTGTAAAAATTCAAAAGACTCAATATTGAACCTGTAACTGTAACGTTGAACCCTTAAGTCCACCAGTTCGTTTCAATAATTTTTTTAATTAATTTTATTATCCTTATTATTATTATTATAAACAACAACGAGGAGGAGGGAGGGAGCAACCATGGGACTACAATACAAACTTAAATCAATGCTCGTTACAACTCAAAAGTGTTTTGGAATTGGTTGGATTATGGGTATTAATTATTATAAGGAAGGCAGGGTTGGCATGGCAATTTTTTGCCAAATTCAATTGCAGATTTTATCACCAATGGGGTGTGAACTGTTCTGTACAGAATTGGAATTTTCTATTGTGTTTGTGCAAGTAATCACCCTGTAATATGATTCAATGCAGCAGGGCATACAATAAATGGCGAGTGCTTTGTTTGACATAAAATTATGTATTAATATGTTTTTAAATTTGAATATTAAGAATTTTTTTTAAAATAATACAGTAATATTTATAAAAATTAAAATAAATAATATTTTAAATAATTAATATAAAATTTAAATTTTATAAAATAAAATGTAAATTTTCAATAATTTATAAAATTAACAGATAAAAAGAAGACAGCAAGTTGCAAGAGAGAAGGGAAGGGAAGCACACGTGCGGCGGAGATTCTAGTAGCAGGTCGGGTCCAACCATTAGATTTCCAATGCTCCCGCCACCAAAATCCATGTTTATTATAATTAAAACCTGCGTTCTACTTTGCATACTATTTGTCCTCTCCCCCTTCCAAGTCCCTTTCTCTGTCTCCAATTAATTTGACAGTGATACAGAGTTACAGGGGGATGCATGTATTTATATTTCTTGTACAGTAGTACTTCGTATTGTTTCTTCTCCACAATTCATTCTTGCAATTGGGGTGGGTTGGCTTTACATGCCGTGCCGCATGCAGGGCGGAGGAGGGCTGGTGGTAAATGGCAAGTTACCATTTGAACGTTTGAAAATGGAGGTGCTTCCTGCTAGTTCTTGACTTGTTGTTACTTACCAGGTGGACTGTAATCATGCAACACATCACCTCAATTACTTGTCGACATTGTCGATCAACTCAATTCAAACAATGCAAGTAGTAATAGCAGTTCACTAGGTTTGCGTTGTGGTATGTTCCCCATTTCGTGCACATTAATTCATGGTCCACTTGCCTTTCTTCTGTGCATGCAACAGCAACCGTCTTCCCTTCCACTAGCCCCTTTTAAGGACAATAAAAATAATTTAACCGAAAGGGACATCTACTACCAAGCACAACGAAGACATTCCATTTGCTCCACGTACATGTTAGCCTTTGTAATTATTTTCTTTAATGCATGTGAACAGGATAAGGGTTTCGCATTTACATATTAAAATAGGTCTAAGTCCACATGGTAGAAAATTAATGAAAGGTAAGGGATGGGAGAGAGAGATAATGTCTGGAACCAGCACAATCAGAATTTGATGGGTCGAGGTCTAAGCCATACATGGGATTGAGCCTGTGTATGCATATGAAGCGCATGTTCAACAGTACTCTCACTGAGACAAAGTGGTCCGTGAGACCATCCTCCTTTGCTCCCCCCCTGTTACCAGGATTGCTGGCTGCTGCCTGTAAAGGCTGTAGACACCCACGCTAAGCTAGTGCTCCAAACACTAGCATCGCGTCAATATGTGTGCAATTAATATATAATTGGTGTCGCATTGGACAAAGGGATGCCTAATTGGGGCATGTATGTTGAAGAAATGTTTGTAAACATTTCCTTATCGTGGTTTTAGATTCTGGGAAGGTAGCTTTAAGAGTGTAATTATGTGTTTCTGTTAACCACTTTATGAAAAAAATATTAACACCATGATCAAGAATGTTCAACGATTAAATTATAAGGCAAAGCAGCAATATCTAGAAAACAGAAAGAAAACTACATTGCTGCTTTCGAGATTACAGTTCCATAGAGAGTTTCACCTTGGAGCTCAGCAAGCAGGCTTTAGTTGTGGGTTTGAATACCCTTTTTATTTATTGGGAAGAGTAGGCTGGGGGGGGCGGGGGTCTTAAGTCCGTAATATACAGCTCAAAGTAGCAATATGTGAGATTAGACCTTGCTTGATGCATAATTATTAACAGCTTAAACAACAACTATAAACAGAAGAACCATATACTGATTTACTGCTATTCTACTCAAAATGTTAATTATGAGGAAGGTATCAGGAAGTTGGTAGATGGTTACTCTCTTGTAATCAGATACATAAATGGGAGATAACTAGCATTCCGAAACTGTCGGCAAGTTAATTACTAGTTGTAGGCAGTTTAGGTTCTACCAGCATGCATCAAGACAATGCAGTGAGAGGCAACTTCATAGGCTAAGTTGCTTGAAAGGTTGAGAAGTGATATGAAAACTCCCGAGAAATTAAATCAACTCTAAAAGTTGGCAATATTTAATTGAAGCGCAATAGCTTGAGAAATCTAATCAGCGGGGTTAATGCTCGATGTTTCGGTTATAGGTCCAATTTCTGGCATGTAAGCATCATCAATACTGGATACGATATTGGCTGGTTGCTATAGCAAACAATATACATAACTCAAAACTGGTAAATATAGAATGAACATTGCAAATATCAATTCAGAAACTGGCAGAAAGGTGACATTGTCACAGTGTCCAAAATGCTGAACACAGGCAACATCCCATATCAATATGCTGAATGGGGCCAAGCATGTCACTAGTGGGAAACATCACCATATTAGCATATTCCTTCAATTTCTTATCACTAAGGAGGGTTGCCATCTCCCATGCAGCCAAAGTATACACAGGATCTACTAATATACCAGCTACTTGTGCAATTTGCTGGCATGCCTCTATTTCTCCTTCCAACACATTGCCAAAATCTGAGAAAGACTCAAGAGAGCTGAATATACTAACCTAAACAAATACAGCTGAAATAAAATTTCTCCTACTAAACATGCACTGATACACATCTCCAGGGCTAAAAATGTTTATATCACCAAATACAGATGCATAATGACATAGTTTAGATACTATAATACGTAGTTTCTAATCCCATCGTTTCCGTTGTAAATCAGCTGGTAGAGATTCAATGCATACAACACTACATCAAATGGTTCAAAAATTATTAAAAGCAAAACAAACTATGGTTAAAAAAGAAAAATGGGATGTGAAGGTATATCTAAAATTCTTTCTTGAGTGGTTTTGCTCAGGTTAAGAAATAATTTACTGAAACCAGCTTTGTGAAATTGAAATACAGGAATATAAGTTTGGTAGAACACAATGGACTAACAAAAGGGAAGAAATCACGCATTTTATTGACTGAACAATCTACCCAATTCACAGTTCCACCATTTAAGCGGCTATTATTAAGAAGAAAAACCAAATAGTCTCTTGAACGCACAAATCAAGTGTTTCTCCTGTTGCTTGTATCCATCACTTGTATCAGTCGACATTACTAGTTTTATCTGCCATTGAAGACCGGGAAAAAGCAGTAGCAGTGGCGAGTATGCTGCCATACTGTGACACGAATTTCAATCCCATAAGAAAACAATGTAATCATTCAAAATTCACCGGAAGCTTTTAACTAGAAATGTGTAATATAGAGTGGAACACACCCTAACAATAGCTCCAAGACCTAAATCAACAGCTGTGGTACCTGTATCGGCGTCGGCCACAAAATTTACGCCATCTTTCTTCCAATTAAATGATACAGGATAATTAATGCACTACATGAAAGACGCCTAGTGGAAACTAATCATTTCAGTTTGGAAAAAGCGAAACCAGATATCTAGTAATCATTAAAAAAGGGCGATCCTTAACGTCAAGGAACACGCTTTATATGGTGCTTTTCATTCCATAAAAGAAATAGTATTGTCAATCACATCAATTTCAAATTAAGGCAATTTACCCTCACGCGAACAACAATTAAGATCAGGCTCTACGTGAATCATCCAAAAGATGAAACCTGAGAGCAACATCAAGTTCCCAGAAAGATATGCTGATTGGACGAGGGCAGATGGCATAACTCTAAGATTGTCAGAACTCTTTGGTCTGGTTTCAAATCCAAACTGTGTCCATTCAGTGACATCTAGTCATCACTCACCAGAAATCCAAAAAAACTCCCAAAAAAAAGACAGAAAGGATGACAATCTATACCCAAGTTGTGGTTCTTGACTTACCAAGAAATGCTACAGCAAACCCAGCACCGTCATTGAATATTACAACCTTTCTTGGGCAGTTGTCACCACCTCTATCAGCATCCATTTTCCCAAGGTATGGAGGTCTAGATTTTTGAGCTGTTAATGATGCTCAAAAATTTTGTTGCATCATAGAACACCACCATGATTCCCTGCAACCAAATTAGCATGGCTCTTGTAGTGTTTGTACCCTATTGCCATAAAGAGACCTTGGCACATATGTAACGTTTCCATAGATTGTTGAAATCAGGTTATAGCCATTCAGAATTAGAGGCTGCTCCCCTTGAGCAGCAAATGGGACTTTAAGCCCCTCTCAGCACTTGAAACAGCTGCAAATATACACAAACCACAATTTTAAGCAAGACAGCAAATGGCTGACTTCACCCAACAAGGGAATAACTCTGCAGCACAAAAATTCGGAGAAACTTTACAAGAAATTGCATACCAACAGCTATTGCATGTGCGCTTTGACAACCTCCACACGAAAAGGTCTCAGTTGAATGTTATGTGGTCTCCAACGTCCCTAAATTGAAACGGGCACTGCCTTATGATGGTAATTTCATATATTTAATTACTGCAAAATTCTTAAAATGAGAAAAAACGGAAACACAAAAATCATGATCACATATGTATGAAGGCTTGAGTTGAGATCTTTTGTAAGACTGGATCCAGAAAAAGAGATTTCCTACCAGTTAACATGACAGGATTTGCCAACCATCTACTCTAGAAATGTCGCAAGGCTGACATCTAGCATTTAATGAATCTGCATAATGGATTGCCGAATCCCAATTTGGTTAAATGTGAACAACTATCTGGTTCAAAAATATTAGCAAAACTATGATGAAGCCAAGTATTAGTATCGAAGTGTTGTCATTTGGATCATATTTAAGCTCATCCTCATAAAATACTAATGGGTACCAGGGCATGTGCTTTTCCCAAATGCAGAATATGCTTGTTGCCCTAGGGCAAAACAGCATGCGCTAAATTAGGGACACCAAAGAAGGGCCTGAATTCTAGCCACAAACAGATATCTCTAACGTGTATAGGGCATTACCCATTTAATATCATACGAAATGAAATCTTACCATTTCAGTCACTGAATGATCTTTGAGGAGCCATCCAATTTTCGCTCTTTATTACCATTTACCAGAGAATGCAATAAATCATCCCTCACAACATAGAAGCATCCATCTTCATTCCCTATTATCATGTCATCGCCAAGAAATGGACCAGTATTGTTCAAAAACGAAATGCCACCGAACACATCTACCTCTAAGCTTTTCTTGTGCAGCAAAAAATTTGGTATCAGGGTTTTTCAATGTCCATTTTCAGTCAAGCAATTTCGGCAAGAGCTCTTCACCCCTCAGTCTAACATTGCATACATCCTGACAAACATTGATCAATTTGAAGAATAAATATGTAAGTGATAAGAACAAGGGAAGAAACACATTACAAATAGATAGAATTCAAGCGACTTAAAACGAACCTGAATGTTTATAGTGTATAAGATCTAACATGAGAAAATTTAGGCCCCCAACGAATTTGATGAAATGAAATATTGCTATAAAATATCAAAATTGGGTGTAGAACCAGGAACGAAATACAATGTTAGAACTATCATTCACCGATAAAACCAATTACAGGCTTAAAAACAATCGTTTCTTTTCTCACTAAGGTCTACAGCGAGAAGCAAATTCCGTTTGCAACCGAATGATTACAAACATCGGTCTATTCATAATCACAACACTTCTACTAAGTTTTTGCGTGCGTGAGAGAGAGGACCTGAGGGCTGTGTAAAAGCTCGCCCTGAAGCTAAATGGAACACTTTGTTCATGGCTGAAAATGCCGTTTTACTGGGTAATCTTTGCACTTTCAAACCAGTGGCTGAGAAATCTTCTGACCTGAATGAAACTAATATCGCAACAGCGCTAATGAAGGTGCTGCAGGAGCAAGTCTAAGCTATTTGTCAAAGACACGAGAATACAAACGACTGCTTCGTGCTCCGGCTTGTCATCCGATGTCATCTGCAATGTGCTGTACCCTGCGTTTTCTTCATCAACTTTTCTCTTTCAACTTAACTAAATTTTCAGAATATTTAATTAATAAATGGGAGAACGATGGATGGATCATAGGTCCGGTCCGTGACTTTTGTGTAACAAATAAAGATATACTTTCTTATTAGTATTTTATCAAAGATTAAGGCCCTATATGATAATATCCTTTAATAAATAATAAAATAAAATAGCAAGGCAGGGAGAAAGGGTAGAGAGGGTATTGCGGGGGTTTTCGAAATTTCTGGCACGCCACCAATGTCCACACAACACGTAATAACCGGCCTGTCGCCGGAGCCTCTCTCAGCCTCTAGTCGGAGCTCCGAGAAACTAAGTCTCCCATTTCGTCAATCAAAAATGTAATGCGACCCGGATGGCCATGAAACCGAGCTGACGCTAATTTACAAACAATTCAATTCGGCTCTCGACTTGTTCCAGCAACAAGCAGCTCTTAACTTCAGCTCCATTAGCGGAATCGGCGGCGGCCCTAACGTGGCAAAAAACCTTAACGAGCCATGTTTCTGGCACATGTCATGCCCTTTTACCGCAAGCAGCTCGCTGTGTTCCCGACGAGCACCTATAATTGATCACGCACTATTGAAATGGTGAATGAATTGCCCGGATCAACTTATGTTTTGGTCATCATTCCAATATGCAAATTGCTGAGAGTCAAGGATGTCATTACTGACTGTAGAGGAATATTGAAATTTCATTATGTAGCATTATAAGGAAATTTTGGATCGTGTTTCTAGTTAATTAGTTCACCATAAGTAAACTTTTTTGAATATTTGTTTGATTATGGCTCTTCTGTAAGTATCAGATTAAAATGATGATGTTGAAAGTGATTGCTCAGACAATTGGGCTTGACTTCATAGAGCCGTAGGATGGGACAATGGTAGAAGGATTAGACTCGGCAATGACGTGAGACATGATGGAGATATAGAGCCGATAAGAGGACTAAGGGCCGAGGGGTGACCTTTTCTAGGATGTAGGGAGCGACTAGGAAGTATTTTATGGACAGAAACAGGTGCTCTGTTTTAGCAACAAAAAACAGAGCATGAATGATCAATAGCAATGATTCTTGTTGCTGAATAAAAACAGAAAAAAAGAGAGGAAAAACTCCTGCTCTGATACCATGAAAGCAGACAGAATTATTTCTGTATGAACTTAATAGTGTAGACTTTACATGTTTCCTTCTCATAGGAAATACAAGAAAGAAATCGGGAACTAATTAACTATAGAAATATGACTTTCACAGTTTACATAAGTTGACTACTCTATATTTACAAAAATAAAAAGGCTAACAAATCATTGAGGATCCAGAAATATCACAGCTTGAAGCCCTAAATATGTCAGCCAAATCTTTCTATTTTCCAACAAGAGCCCTGCCCTATCTCCTCAACCCTGATGACTTCATATATAAATCTCACATCTTATATATGTTGGGGTGTTTTAATTGAGGTTGGGTGATATTTCTTTTTATAAATGGCTAGCTCTATTTCATGTTTTCAATCTTGTCTCTTTTGCATCTCTCTATTATGTTCTTTTTTTTTGGGTTGCTTCTAGTTGATGACAGAAGATTTGCGGCAGGATTTTGTATTATATAAGAAACACGGGAAGGCGGTTTCAGCAGCAGCTCGTTCATCAATCACTTTGTTTAGAGAGGTATTTACAGCATACTGTTGCTTGCTGTCTTGTGTCTGTGTGCCTGCTCAGTTTAGGAAGATTGATTACCTTGTTTGCTTGCTGGTTTGCCCTTCATTGCTGGTCAAGAAGGATCGTGGGCACCCTATTGACCCTGAGGCCAACCAAAAGCATACGGAGAAGTCAATGTTGCTAGCAATCTACGCGGTGTTGAGTTATTAGAACATGATGACAGCGATGACAATGGGGATGACGATGGCATTTTTGAATCGGTGTTAGATGGCTCTGATGATAATCATGATAATGATGAGAACATTGCTGGCGATAGTGATGAAGAAAACCTGTTATCTACTGATGCTGTTGGAAGTGAGGAGATTGACAATGAAGACGATAATGGTGCAGATGAAGATGATGACGGTTATAACAGTATTGATGAAGAAGTGGAGTCAGCGAAGGTGACGGCACTGGTGATGATGACGAGGAGGAGAAGGAGGAGGAGAAGAAGAAGAGAATGTAGAGTTAGAAGAAGGTAATGGTTCTCCTAAAATTGGTGAGAATGATGCCGGAGATGGTAGTCACTTAGCTAAAGAATCTAAAGCAAGAAAGAGGAAGTATACTGATTTGGATGGAGAGCTTATTGCTGCCGATACAAGTCTCCGGGCTCTGAAGAGAATGGCAGAAGCAAAAATAGGCCATGCCACTTCTGATTTGACTGATGGTATTCTTTCTAATGAAGACTTCCAAAGGATCAAGGAACTAAAGGTGTGCCAATTTGTTCTCAAGTTTATGTCCAATATTCATCATTGTGCAACCTTAATGATTGGACTTCTTTTTAACATTTAGTTTTCATAACTGTAACATGTCAGAGTTTATTTTTGGTTCATATTTGTTTATATGTCATCAGGCAAAGAAGGATGCGAAGGTTGCTTTGCCTCAGCAAAGGGTGGTTTAAGATACCAAGTTCTGATCAACTACTGAGTGTTAAGCGTGGGGATCCAGCCAAGCTTGAAGTTGTGCCTTTCTTTTTCAGCTTCTTCTTATGTACTATTTTTGGGTAGTTGGATTCTATAAACAAAATTTGGAGGAGAGGGGCTTTGCCGACTGAAATATTTTTGTGTATGATTTGGTTACTAGATTGAAATGATTCAGTAGTCAAAGGCATCTTCTAACTTAAAAAGATAATCGGTTGCTAGATCTGTCACTTTTTGCAACCATATTACAAGCCCTGGATGAGTTGGGAACTATAACCTTTCTTGAAGGGAGATTTAACGATGTGATAAGAACCTTGTAGTTACTGGAAAACTTCTTGGGTTGAGGCCTCTTGAAGCATAGAAATGCTTGTATGATTCAAAGTTTCGGCCGAATCCCTAAATTCTGATGCCTTATATATTTTCCTTCCGATTTTCTTTTTTTTTAATTTTTTTAAAATTTTTTGGCCATACTATAGAGTTGCTCATTACATAAAGCATGTTTTTACTTGCCTGTTCGGACAAATTCTAGGTTCATGAATGACAACAGTTTAAGGGAGGAGGAAAGGCTTGCATTAGTAAGAGCAGGGAGGTAAGACAGAGGGAAGTACATGGCTCGAGCTGCCTGCTGTGAAACAGACAAAGGTACTTTTATTTCACTGGTTTAGTGTACATTCTTTTCTGAATTATAGTGACTGATGGTGGCTGACTTAACTATTTATGTGAGTTCCCTGATTTCTGAGCTAGGATGAAACTCTTAAGTTTTTAGATTTAAAAGAAGTGTTGCCTCAAATTTTAGACACAACTGGCTTGCCCATTTTATTTTCTCCTTGCTGCAAGCCTTTCCAAGTGCAGGAGCACAGCTTTTGCATTGAATGATTTAAAAGAAAAAATAGTGTTGCCTCGAGAGTTTTAGACTCAGCTCGCTTGCCTGTTTTATTTTCTCCTTACTGTGAGCCTTTCACCAGGAGCAAAGACACGGCTTTTGCATTGAATGATTTTACTTTGGTTATGCTGGTTTGTGCTGCAGATATGGAAATGCTCAGATGCAGATATGGAAATGCTTCAAATGTCTTTCACCTTTGTTTACAGTAAACCTATAATGCTTCTATTTGGTCATTGATACCACCATATTGATGCTTTTGTTTCACGAGATGTGGTGGAGAGACTGGTGGTTTGATCAATCAGCAGAAAGAGCACAAGAAGGCTATGCCTCTTGCTGCAAAAAGAGCCAAGGCAGCAGCTAAGTCTCGACACAGCAACGATCTGGCAAAACTTGGAAATGATTTTGAGCTGGTATTTCTCTCTTATAAAAGCATAGGGCACCTTTCTTCTTCCAAATGCACCATCTTTATTTAAGCGAACTGATTCTTGGCTTTAGCTTTCGCATTCTGTCCATGTTCCAGAGCAGTCCTAGCAGGCACTTTGCGAGAAAAATCGTCACTTCGGTGACTGCTCTGAAGGTTCAACTACCCAACGTCAGCACACAATCCTGTGGGAATTACATTTGCATCTAGCAGTGGATTCATTTACTCTCGTGTCCACCAGCTAAAATCATCTCATTAAACAACGAAGAATAAAATGGGGAATAGATATAGATAATCTACTATTTAAAACACAATTCCCATTCAACTCACTGCGTTGCCTTTCTTCGAGGTAAAGAAATGTTTATACCAACTCAAAGAAACTCAATTATAAATTAACAAAAGCTACAGCTAATCTCAAATTTTTGAGTTCCTATTAAAGCATAGACAACAGCGCCGCAGAAGGAAGCTGGGAAAGGAAAAAAAGAGAAAAAAAAATGCATAGAATACTGCAGGATAACATTCGGTCTATTCTTGTACAGAACAAGAAGGTGAATCACTGCTCTGGCCAAATATATCAGGAATTCCATCCCAGTTCCTTCTTTCTCTTGCTTCCCAGTACCCTCCCGTATATTTATAACAACCATCCTTGTCCTTCTGAAACCATCTTGGCTGCCAGCCATTTTCCTGCATTTTCCTTGCCTGTATGACAAAGAAAACGGAAGTTGTTTAATTGTTATTTCTACTTAAATGAAATAAACATTAAGAGAGATTAATATTATGAGAAATATAGAAGTCTCTATTTGATAAGAATGCAGTTTTAGAGTTCAACCAATAGAAACTAAGTATAGAAGTCTATATTGGGAATGAAGGGCAAATTTTGTTATCTTCAGGCAGGAAAATTATAACACCAGTCTCAGATGGGAATTAGGCTAAAGTTACAGGCACTTGGAACTCATCTGAGTTTTAGAGGACTTAAGTTATTCTTATTATTAGCTCGGTAGTCTAGATTAAATCCACAAGGAAACTTAAGTTGGAATGGCTTCATTTACTCCAGAAAAGTAATAATATAGATTGAACACCTTCATGTTCTATTTTATGAAATACTCACATCGACTTAGGCTTTGGTTGAGATTGAAGTGTTATGGCTGTTAAGGTACAGCTACTGCAGGATTAAGTCACCAAATGTCAAATCTAAGTGCAAAAATGAGCAGATCTCACTAAAAGTTGTGTTAAAAAATACTATGTCTATTATGCTTTTAAAGTTAAACAGAAGCACAACACTACCAAACATAGCCTTAGTCTAATATGGCTTGGGTGTGAAAAACTTAAATCTGTTGGCAGTATATGCCTAGTCCCAGTCTAAATCACATGACTTGAAACCTTATGCCCATTACTTGTATTGCTTGTTAGAGTTGATAAAAGAAAGTATAAACACAAGATAAGATCTGTAGGTAAATACCAGTCTCTGCAACTGTTCCAGTCTCAGCTTCTCAGCATTTGCTAACTCATATTCTCCATTTTCTAAGTATCTTTGATCTGGCCTTAGTCTTGAGTCAGTTGGAGGCAATTTATCTGATAAACCAGCAGTCAGCTCATTTAAAGATATTGCAAATGGTGTGAGATTGTATCTTGTCTTGGTAATATATTTGCCTCTTTCCCACAGCAACACAGCTTCAGTCATTGGATCATACCCCTTTGGTTTTGTTGTCGGATCTCCCAGGACATAGTACATAGCTTCATCCCACTTACCCACCAGCATTGCAACCTTCTCTCCAGTTCTATTATCTTGCACAAACCCATGAACCTAAATTGAAAACAAAAAATAAATAAATAAATCATAATAAGTTACAAACAAGTATGTATCTATGTATGTCTGTCTGTATGTATGCAAATACAAGTATATTTATTTTCAGTTTTGGCTAATCTAGAGTAAGGGTAATCACTTAGGGACTTAAAATTTTTCATTCTGCTTCATGTGACAGGTTTTGAAGGAAAACTGAGCAACTTTAGAGAAAAGCACCAAATTTTTTACTTCAATACCATATTTACCAATATGGAAGCACAAAATTCCTGATAGTGTATTGTGATACCTCAGGTTGGGAAGAAATAGAGCTAAAATCATCAATCTTCCCTTTCATCAGTATATGAAAATTCTAAATTTGATTAGAGAGGTATGATGCCAGGATCATAACTAATATGCCAATAAACTTTTAGGAAGAAGGTGGAAAAGAATGAGACAGGTCACGAATCAAAGGCTAATGAATGAACTCCTAGGATTGGTAAAAATTTGGTGCTGCTAAAAACAAATCATTTTCTTGTCATGCCGGACACAAAGAACAGAGAAGCAAGAGACACTGTAGAAAGCAAATTGTCAGTAATGTGTCAGAGCACCCAATGAAGTGTGTAACCAATACACCAGTTACCTGATGCGGATTTCGATCAATGACAGACTGTTCCTTGAACTTAAGCTTGCAGGAGTAGTTGCCACTGCCCCTAATGCGCATTGTTCCATAGTGATCACAATAAATTTTCCCAAGTATGATATTGTATATAGAAGTGGTGACCTTGCTCCACTGGAAAGTCTCATCCTCCTCAAACTGCAGGGTTAGGATACCAACAGGGTCAAGTTGAATAGAACGGCCCCAAAATTTTCCTTTGAGATTGGAGTCTCCCCAAAATTTCCAGTCTCTTCCCTCACAGTGACAAGCAACAATCATAGGATGATGACTCACCTGAAACAAAAAGTAGCTTGTCAGATAACAAGTGTTGGACTGAAAAAAGTCAGATGTCAGTGTCGTGTACTCCATTATCAATGAGACAATAGTGGAAGTAAAAAGCATACTTTTTCTGAGAAAAAACGAAGTCCTTTATCAGGATAATCAGCCTCATAGGTCTCCCCAAGAAGAGGATTGAAGGGTTTGCACTGCCGGCCTTCAGTTGATGCATAGCCAGATACAGCAAAAGCTGCAACATATAATATTCTCATCAAGTCATTCCCCTGCACCATGTAAATTCCTTATCTTAGACATCTATGTTGAAATGGACTAAAACAATGTCAACACCCAATTACAATTTACAACATTAAAAATGCGAGAATGTCTGTAGATTTTTTAGTGAAAGTAATAATGTACTTAAATGTAACTTAAATGAGCATTCTATGTTCCCCTGCAACTGCAGCTACCTCCTCCCAGAAAGGAATCAAGGGGTTCAAGTCTTCAAGGCCCCATAACAGCAATTAAGAGTTGGAAACTAGCATGACCTGTGAACCAAGGCTTTGGGCAATAATTATGAGAAACTCCCCTAAGACCTCGCCAAGCAATAAAAATTTAAGGATAAATAAAACACCTAATTGTGAATGAGTTATATGCAATGCCTAGTTGACAGTTAAAGGTTTAATCAATACAGAACTTATAAAAATACTATATTGACCCAAGAACAAAGCCTAAACTTAGGCTTTGTTATCATGCGCTAATCCACATATGAGAGTAAGATAATTAGCTCTTTAAGAACTACAGCCTGCCCATGGACTACCTGGATTGTAATGCAACTAACAGACCATGCTTTAAAACTGCTTTGCCACAAAAGAAAGCAGAGCAGAGGACCTGACCTGCTTTCCCCATTCCAATGCTAGATCAACCAAGTATGAATATTCCAAATCCTCAAAGCACTTCTGCAGAGAAGATAGTGGTTCATTAAAATAAACTGGAAGACAAACCCCCGACAAGTCCTTTCCAATGTTGTCCTTGATGATTGACCATAAGCCAACTGGCTTCTCTCTCTCCTTTGGTTCTGGTAAACTATCCCTTCTTTTAACATAAGGATATTGTATTGGCCTGATTTCATTTTCAACCCCTCGTAAACAATCTGAAAACAGAACTTCTTTGTCATATATGCAAGCAATTCCCATTGTTTCCCTACCCTGATAAGAGGCACTTCGTAAAGCCTCTGAAGACAAAAAATCATTTGTATCAAAAAATATTCCCTCATCTTCATCTGTTTCAACATCTGCTCCATCTTGACTTTCATTTTCTGCATCAGAACCACTTGCACTGCCCTCGGACATGACAGAATAGAAATCTGAGATATGAAAAGAATAAGAATTTGTGAAAACTTTTAAAACTCAAACAGAGAATCAAAATTTTGAAAGAGAAATACAAAACAATAAAAGAAAAGAATTTGAAAAATGTTTTTTTTGGCAATTCACTAAACATTCCTACTCAAACAAGCTGAATGATTGAAAACAGGGAATCATTCATGTACCTCTGAAAACAAAAAAATTAAGAGGGATAACGAGAAATGCTCACATGGCCCTTTTCTAGTTTTGCCGAGTGCATGGCAGTATATATTTTGCTGAGCTGTCTTTTCCATCCTAAAGAATACTATATTTGATTTCTAAGAGCATCCTGTAGTTAATTACAAACAGTACTACAAACAATATTAAAATGTTCAACAAAAACCACCTGTCACATATATATTTAGGTTCTCTTTGTATTCAGAGATGAAGTTTTTAGTTGTGTTTTAACTTACATGATCGCTTCATGTTCTAAGAACAATAGATGTGCTAAATTATTGTCACTAAAGAAGTTGAAAAGCATAACTAACCACTATATCTTCTATTTCCTTGTCCGCAACATGATTCACGTTCCTTTGTCTCGTCCACTACCGTGGCTTCCAGCTCCATTTTCTCTGTCTATAAAACAATTTTAAAAGGAGAAATCATAAAAGTTTCTTAGCACATTGGAGGAAAAATTAATTGTCACTAAAATACAGTTACATTGGAGGAAAATTAATTTGAGATAGCACAAGCTAGAATACCAATGGAAGGGAAAACGGTACAATAGTGGAAGCAAAGAGGCACTGCAAATGGCAGCTTGAAGCCCAATTGATAAAGGTCGTTGAAACAGGAATCTGTGTTTGACTGGTAAATAAAGAGAGATTGATGGAGAAGTTTAAATTAGACGCTTACTCATCTTATCCTTTTAGATACTTAGAATTAAGGAGTGGCAGTGGGGGAGTTGCCGGGGAGGGCGAAGAGGGATTGGAAAGAGAGCTAACTAGTTCTCACACAAATGATGGCATGCTATCTTTTATCGTTTTCAGAGAATCAAATCAAATTATTTTACTAAAAATACAGCAGATGATTGAGAAAACAGAAGCATAAAAAATACCTCTAGTTGCCTCAAGGTTTCAAGTAACATTATATGTTTACGTTGAAGAGCATTGAACTGGTTTTGCAGCTCGGAGTGTTCTGAGAGCATAATAGACTCGCAGTCTTTAATAACTGCATCACCCAGACCTTCCTGCAATAGCCGTAACCGTAGCCTCTCTGTTGAAACTACCACATCTTCAGAAGGTGAAAAATCATTGCTTGTCAGCACTCTAGGGAAAAGATCTTTAGCAGTCTGCAGTGCCTCAATCCATAGAGTTCTGTCCTCCCTAGCTATACAACGCAAGTGAAGAGTCTTTGTTCCTGTGAATATGGTAAGCCTTTTATCATCCGACTTGCTTGCACGAACTGAAGATACCTGTGCACCGTATAACTTCAAACTCTACGACCAAAATAGGGGAAATCAAAGAAAATAGAATTCATGAACACATTTTTACTGCAACATCCCCAAGCATAACTTAAGTTAGAAAACACGATCAGTACTTCTATCATACGATAATATCAATATAGGCAACATCCTCTGGGAGCTTATAGAGAAGAAAAGACAAGCATTATTTTCTTAATCTGCTTTAATAGTCATAGAATGATGAGGGAAACATTGGAAAATTAATAGAGATATCAATCATTTAAAAGTTAACCAACCAATATTATAACAAAGCAAGAGAAATAACAATTATGGACGAGAAACCCACTTTGCACAAGGAACGTAAAAATTTCTAGTCTCTGAATTATAGATGTTTATTCACTTTCAATAACAAACTCATATCTTTAAAGACACTTAGTTTAAGAATGTTTAATATCCTGTAAAAATATTGTAAAATAGGCTTGGAAGTATTCAACACTCCCATAAATCATCATAAAAGTTTTCGACTTTAACTAAAGAATTTTTTCATCTCATAATCCTCAAAACACATGAAAACGTCACTCATGTCTTCAAAACTTTCCCACATAGTTGTTTTTTAACTTGCACCTCATATAAATAAAATAAACAAAATAAATAGCAAAACAAACGATTTCCCACATCATCCACACCAGTCAGTGGGTAACAAACAACAAGAACAATAACAATTAACCAAACACGCTCTAGTTTTAGCTAAAATAGCACCGATTAACAAGTCAACAAAGAAACCAAAAACTATGCAGTTAAAAAGGACAAAAGTAAACCAAGTAAAAACAAACCTTCAAGTGTATTTCACCGAAGGGCTTGCAATGGCGAGCCGCGGAGCCGAAACGGTAACTGCTCCAATTAGCCTTTCTCATAAACCTAAGAGAATCTTCGCCGATCACTCGAACGCCGTTATCTCTAACCGGACTCATCGAAATCTTGTCAGGTCCATGAATCTTATAATACGACAGCACTCCGTCTTCAAGCACGAACCATCTCGACCTCCATCCTTTACCGTAATTCACCCACTTGTACAAAATCCCCGCCACGCTGGCACTCACGCCTCTGCCATTTCCGTTATATCGAGACTCCGTTACTGACTCGGCAAGGACATTAGCAATCGACGATTTATCGGAATCGGTGGTAACGGACGATACCTGAGCCAACAAACTCGGTTTAACAGTTTGAACGGCGGTTGTTTCGAGCCCTAACTGACAATGATTTGCTGATTTTGCAACCACGGGGTTCGTCCGATCCCTGTCGATCGAAACCGGAGCAATGCAGCACAGAGGATTCATTTTAACAACCACCGCATTCACTATCTAAACGACGATCGGTCCCCTAAACGTATTTTAATCCTTTGGCCGAATACAGTAAGAGCAGCACCAGATTGTGGTATTCCGGGTCGGATAAAGAGGAATGTGGATCCGATCGGAGCTCGGAGAAGTTATGGAGAGTGAAACGAAATGTTTCGGAAATGACATAAGATCGTAAGCGAAATCGGAATACTGAGATCAAAATGAGAGGCAGTTACGAGTTATGAATGTTGAGCAGAGCGCCCAGAAATCCATTTATGGCAGTAGTCAGTGTAATTCAGTGCTGGCTCTGGCTAACAAGCCTAGGCAGCAGCTTGCCTAATAAACGAAAAGCCAGTCCTGTATTTATTTTTAAATAATAATAAATATTTATTTCTTAAATTAAATATAATTAATATAAAATTTTTAAATTAAATAGATTATTTTAAGTAAAATGTGATATTTATTAAATTAATATAATAAACAAATTATTTAATTAAATAAAAATTTTATTTGTTAATAATCATCTAATTAATATTATAAAATTTATTTATTTATTTATTTTATTAAATTAAATAAATATTTTTTATTTAATTAATATTTTAAAAAATTATAAGAATTATTTATTTATTATTATTATAAAAATAAATAATTTTGTATTTTATTAATTAAATAAATTCATTGACTGTTTCTTTTAATGAGTTTATACAACACAGTGAATTAGAGAAAGGGTAGTGGTAAATGGGGGAGGGCAAAGACGCCTTTTCGGCCGGTGGGCCATGGCAGCAATGAAAAAACCGAAATGACGGTTTCGGCCTTCAGTGTTGGTCTTTAAGGTGATGAATGATGGCTGACTAATTTTGATGTTGATTGAGGGCATTCACGTCATTTGACAAGCGGATGGAATACATAACGGACAATGCCATGTTTTCTTACCCGCGGGTCATTCTTGTTTCATTCAATCTGATTGGTCCTCCTTGATTTTCTTCTTTTTTTCTCTGGTTTCATTAAGCACCAGCGCACAGAGAGTAGCGATTAGGTTGGATATTTTGGTGCCCTAACAACCGTCATTATCATTCGCAGTCATTATTCTCTGCCGGGGATTTACCAAACCACCGATTCCTCTTTAAGGAAACCATTGATATTAAATTAGCCCTCGGTTGTTCGCCCACCAAGCTCTCGAATTTTCCTCTTTAATTTAATTTATTTAATAATTATATTAAAAATAAAAATTTAATTTAATATAATTATTAAATAATTAAATAAATTATATTTTTATTATCAATTTAATTTTTCAAAGTATATGTTCACTGCAGTATGCATTTTATAAAGTTCAAGAATATCATTTCTTACTGGAATTCCGTCGCATTCTGCTGATGGTGGTGGTGACCGCGGCGGCAAAGTTTTTCCGGCAACATTTTGCAATCCAAATTTCAAACACGTGTCACCAGCTTCACCGGAGTAAACGTGATCGTTATTATACACAGGCGCAATGCAGAGATTACCCTGTTGAAATTGCAGTTTAAGGTTTTTGGAGAATCATAGAAAATTATATCAGTGGATTATGGGGTACCATTGCACCATTAGCTTTGGATTCTCTTCTCCTCTTTTCCCGCTTTGATTGGACAATGACGTTGTTGGTTGGATGCACCAAGACAGCAAGCAACGCATAGCTTCACTGCTGCCTGCGGCGCCCACCGAATCTGGGCTTGGCTTGGATTGAGTCAAGCAGGCGAGCCGTGATTGCTAGAGTTTGGTACATTACAATGCGCCGAGGTACCGCTAATCATGGATAAGCCCAGATATTTGCCCAATTGCTTGATTCGCCCTTTTATGATAATTTTGAAAGTTAGTTCGATCAGAACGACGGT
>BNST01000908.1:0-31370 GCA_019650275.1 Xylocarpus granatum | reverse complement strand
TGCGGGCATGACAGAGGCTTCGAGCATGTGGGTGTTGCACCGCACGAAGATCCGGGAGCAACCGAAACATCCCCGCAGGCATGGTAGAGGCATCGGGCACATTTGGCAGTGCATTGGACAAACTTCCGGGAGCTACTGGAAAATCTCCACAGTTGCAGCAGAGGCTTTGGGCGCATTAAGCAGTACACAGGGAGGAGCTTCCAGGAGCAACTGAAACAGCCCCACAGGCACGGTAGAGGCATCGGGCACATTTGGCAGTGCACTGGGACGAACTTCCAGGAGTTACCGGAACATCCCCGTGGGTGCAACAGCAGCTTCGGCTGTGTTTTGAAGTGCACAGGACAAACTTCCGGAGCGATTGGAACATCTCCGTGGGCATGGCAGATGCTTCGAGCGCATTTGGCAGTGCATGAGATGAACTTCCGGGAGCGACCGGAACATCCCCGTGGGCGCGGCAGCGAGAGTCAGGGCACATTCGGCAGTGCACGGGATGAACTTCTAGGAGGGAATAGAACATCCCCGTGGGCACGGTAGAGGCATCAGACACGTTCATGTTGGGGTCCCAATTTTTTTTCCCAACTTTTCTACACCTTAGGGGTCAGCATGCCTACTGGAATCCTTCCTAACTTGCTGTCCCGTTTGATTCTTGAGTTCTTTTCTTATATTTATGTCCCCTAAGCTGTCCTTCAGGTTAACTAATATATAAAAGATATGTTGGATAGGCAAGACAACTCTTAAACCTATCACAACTTGCCTTGGTTGAAGAAGACAACTCTTAACTTCAACCTTAGCTCTTAAGCAAGGAAGACAACTCTTAACCTTGACTTAAGCCCAAGTTATCTCAAGACAACTCTTAAAAGATAACCGAAAAATAAACAAGAATGTGAGCAAGAATGCTTACCTTTGATTCTTGATTAATGAATGAGAAATATACAAAATTCGTAGCATATGTCCTTCTCACAAATAATGGGCTGTATTTATAGTCCTAAGACAGCCATATCCTAATTCAACTAGTACTTAGGTTCCTTATCCACTTAGGATATGTTTCTCCTAAGTCAACAAGCTTTTCTAAGTCAACTAAAACATTATCAAGATAGACCTTATCCCATTGTTTCCTAATTCTACTAGGATTCTTGGTCTTTCTTGAATTTCTTCCTAGACTAGAATTCCTACCTTATCTTGTATTTTACAGCGGTGGCACTTCCTCTTTGCCTAATCCTTCTAGGACTAGGACTCTGAATGCATATCCTTCTGCCCTTAGAATTCTTCTTGTCACGACTATCCTATTGCTACTTGAACTCATCATGAGTGTCCTGCTGCTGATAGAACTCTTCTTGGCATGGATGTCCTGCTGCTGCTGGAACTCTGCTTGGCGTAGATGTCCTCCTACTGCTGGAACTCTTCTTGACATGGACTTCTGCTGCTGCTGGAGTTCTTCTTGATGGGAATATCCTTTTTTCTGCTGGAACTCCTGTTGGCAGGAATGTCCTTCATTGATTAGGATTAAGTCAAATACTGGCCAGGCTTCACTGCTGGGCTGCACATTTTCTGTTGCCATGCTTGTTGTGCACATTTTCTGGCCCATGCTCTCCTTTGCTGCCTCATATTCTGCCTGTTGCATTTCCTGCATACTTAGGTTCTCAACAGTTCAGCAGTGCGCGGGACGAACTTCCAGGAGCGACTGGAACATCCCCAAGGGTGCAGCGGCAGTGTCATTCGTGTTAGGCAGTACACGGGACGAACTTCCAGGGAGCCACCGGAACATCGCTGCGGGTGCGGCAGCGGCGTTGGACACATTCGGCAGTGTGCAGGACGAACTTCCGGGAGTGACCAGAACATCCCCGTGGCACAACAGAGGCTTCGGGTTGGCAGTGCATGGGACAGAACTTCCAAGAGCGACCAGAACATGCCTACGGGCACGGCTGAGGCATTGGGCACTTTCGGCAGTGCGAGGGACAAACTTCCGGGAACAACCAGAACATCCCCGCAGGCATGGCAGAGGTGTCGGGCCCATTCAGCACTACACGGGACGATCTTCTGGGAGACACCCGAACATCCCCACAGGTGCAGCAGCAGAGGCTTCGGGCACATTGAACAGTGCATGGGACGAACTTCCGGGAGCGACCGGAGCATCACGGTCGGCACGGCAGAGGCGTTGGGCTTATTTGGCAGTGTGTGGGATAAACTTCTGGGAGTGACCGGAACATCCCCAAGGGTGTGCCTGAGGTGTCGGCCGCGATCTGCCGGGCGCGGGGCAAACTTCCTGGAGCAACTAGAACATCCCAGCAGGCACAGCAGAGGCATCGGGCGCATTCGGCAGCGCACGGAACAAACTTCCGGGAGCGACCAGAACATTGCAGCGGGTGCGGCAGAGGCATCGGGCACGTTCGGCAGCGCATGGGACAAACTTCCGAGAGCGACCTCAACATTCCCCCGGGCACGGCAGCGTCATCGGACATGTTCGGCAGTGCATGGGACGAACTAATGGGAGTGACCAGAACATCCTGCAGGCATGGCGGAAGCTTTAGTTGCATTAGGCAGTGCATGGTACGAACTACCGGCAGCGACGGCTTTGGTTGCATTAGGCAGTGCATGGTATGAACTTCTGGGAGGCACCGGAACATCCTTGCAGGTACGGCTGAGGCATCAGGCACATTTGGCAGTGTGCAGGAGGAACTTCTGGGAGTGACTGGAACATCCCTGCAGGTGCGGCAAAGGTGTCCGGCGCATTCGGCAGTGTGCGGAACAAACTTTCAGTAGTGACCGGAAAACCCCCACAGGCTCAGCAGATGCGTTGGACATAATCAACAGTGTGCGGGATGAACTATGGTGAGCGACCGGAACATCTCTGCGGGCGCGGCAGCGGCGTCGGGCCCATTCGGCAGTGTGCGGGACAAACTTCTGAGATCGACCGGAACATCCCCGTGGGCGTGGCAGCGGCGACGGACGCATTTGGCAGTGTGCGGGATGAACTTCTGGGAGTCACCGGAACATCCCCGGGTGTGGCACCGGTGTTGGACACGTTGGCTGTGTGCAGGATGAACTTCCGGGAGCGACCAGAACATCCCTGCAGGTGCAGCAGCGTCATCGGGCGCACTTGGCAGTGCACAGGACATTCTTCCTGGAAAGACCGGAACATCCCCGCAGGCATGTCAGAGGCTTTGGTCGCTTGGCCATGCACGGGATGAACTTCCGGAGCGACTAGTACATCCCCGCGGGCGTGGCAGAGGCTTCGGTCGTGTTTGGCAGTGCATGGGACGAACTTCGGGGGGCGACGGGAACATTCCCACGGGCGCTGCAGCGGCGTCGGATGCATTTGGCAGTGCTTGGGACAAACTTCTGGGAGCAACTGGAACATCCCCGTGGGCGCGGCAGGTGTCGGGCGCATTTGGCAGTGCGCGGACGAATATCCGGGAGCGACCGGAACATCCCCGGGCACGGCAGCAGCATCGGGCAGCTCGGCAGTGCGCGGGACAAACTTCTGGGAGTGATCAGAACATCCCTGCAGGCGCGGCACCGGCATCAGGTGCACTTGGCAGTGCACAGGACATTCTTCCTGGAAAGACCGGAACATTCCTGCAGGTGCATCAGAGGCTTCTTTGCTTGGCCATGCGTGGGATGAACTTCCGGGAGCGACAGAAACATCTGTGTAGGCACATCTGAGGCTTCAGGGTGCGTTGGGCCGTGCACAGGACGAACTTCCAGGAGTGACCTGAACATCCACGCGGTGGGGCATAGGTGTCGGGCTTGTATGGAAGTGCACGGGACGAACTTTGGGGAGCAACCGGAAAATCCTCGTGGGCTCAGCAGAGGCATCGGATGAGTTCGGAAGTGCTCGGGACGAACTTCTGGGAGCGATCGGAATATTCCCACGGGCATAGCAGGGGCGTCGGGCGCATTCGGCAGGGTGCAGAACAAACTTCTGGAGCGACCAGAACATCCCTGCAGGAACGGCATATGCTTCCTGTGCATTCGGCAGTGCGCGGGACAAACTTCTGGGAGCAACTGGAACATCCCTGCAGGCACGGCAGCGGCTTTGGGCACGTTCGGTAGTGCACAGGATAAACTTCTGGGAGCGATCGTAAAATCCCTGCAGGCTCAGAAGAGGCGTCTGACACATTCAGCAGCACTCGGGACAAACTTCTGGGAATGACCGGAACATCCCCGTGGGCATGGCAAAGGCTTCGGGCACGTTGGACAGTGCAGGGATGAACTTCCGAGTGCAACCGAAAACATCCCCGCGGGCACGGCAGAGGCTTCAGGAGCGTTCGGCAGTGCGCGGGACAAACTCCGGAGCGATCAGAACATCCCTGCAGGAGCAGCAAGGGCTTCGGCACGTTGGGCATTGTGCGGGATGAATTTCCGGGAGTGACCGAAACTTCCCCGCGGGCAAGGTACAGGCATCGGTTGCATTCAGCACCGCATGGGCAAACTTCCGGGAGAATTCGGAACATCCTCACGCGCGCTGCAGAGTCGCCGGGCACGTTCGGCAGTGCCGGGACGAACGTGTGGGTGTGACCGGAACATCCCCATGGGTGCGGCAGAGGCATCAGACGCGTTCGGCAGTGCTTGGGATGAACTTCCAGGAGCAACTGGAATATACCCGTGGGCATGGCAAAGGTGCAGGTTGCGTTCGGCAGCGCGTGCGACGAAACTTCCGGGAGCAATCAGAACATCTCCGCGGGCGAGGCAGAGTCATCTGGCGTGTTCGGCAGTGCGTGTGACGAACTTCTGGGAGCAGCCAGAACATCCCAGCCGGTGCGCTGCAGAGGCTTCGGGCGTGTTGGGCAGTTCACCGGACGAACTTCCGGAGGCAACCAGAACATCCCGGCAGGCGCAGAAGAGGCACTTGGCACATTTGGCAGTGTGCAGGATGAACTTCCAGGAGCAACCAGAACATCCCGGCGGGCGCAGAAGAGGCACTTGGCGCATTTGGCAGTGTGCAGGATGAACTTCCTGGAGCGACTGGAGCATCCCTGCGGGTGCGGCAGAGGTGTCTGATGCATTCAGCAGTGCTCAGGACAAACTTCTTGGAGCGACCGGAACATCACCACAGGCATGGCAGATGCTTTGAGCACATTTGGAAGAGCGCGGACTAACTTCCAGGAGTTAACGGAACATCCCTGCAGGCACAGCAGATGCTTTGGGCGCATTTTGCAGTGTGCAGGACAAACTTCCGGGAGCGGCCGGAACATCCCCGTGAGTGCGGCAGTGGCATTGGACACGTTCAGCAGTGCACAGGGCAAACTTCCGGGAGCAGCCGGAACATCCCGGTGGGTGCAGCAGAGACGTCGGGCGTGTTTGACAGTGCACGGTACGAACTTTCAGGAGCGACCGTAACATCCCTGTGGGCACAGCAGCGGCATCGAGACACTGCAGCACTGTGCAGCAAGAACTTCAGGGAGTGACCAGAACATCCCCACGGGCATAACAGAGGCATCGGGCGTATTTTGCAGTGCTGCGGGATGAACTTCCAGGAGCGACTTGAACATCCCCGTGGGCATGGCTGCGGTGTCCGACATGTTTGGCAGTGCACGGGACAAGCTTCCAGGACTGACCAGAACATCCCCATGGGCGTGGCAGAGGCTTTGGGTGCATTGGGCAGTGCACGGTACAAACTTCCGGGAGCAGCCGGAACATCCCTGCAGGAGCGGCAGAAGTGTCAGGCATGTTCGGCAGTGCGCGGGACGAAACTTTTGGGGAACGACTAAAACATCCCCGCGGGCACGGTAGAGGTGTCGGTCGCATTTTGCAGTGCATGGGACAAACTTCAGGGAGCGACCGGAACATCCCCACTGGCGCAGCAAAAGCATCGGCCGCATTCAGCAAGGCCCATGAAGAAGGAATGGTCAGTATATGGCAAGGAGATGTTAGCCATCGTTGGTGTGAATTTCTTTCATTAATTAGGATTAAGTCAAATACTGGCCGGGCTTCATTGCTGGGCTGCACACTTGCTGTTGCCATGTTGTTGTACACATTTTCTGGCCCATGCTCTCCTTTGCTGCCCCATTTTCTGCCCATTGTTTCCGCATACTAGGTTCTCAACAGTATGTAAGTGTGTGGGATGAACTTCAGGGAGCAACTGGACACATCCCCGCAGGCATGGCAGAGGCATCGGGCACGTTGGGCAGTGTGCGGGACAAACTTTCGGGAGGGACCAGAACTCCACGTGGGCGTGTGTTGTGAAGCTAAGTATGCAAGAAATGCAATGGGCAGAAAATGAGGCAGCAAAGGAGAGCATGGGCAAGAAAATGTTCACAACAAGCATGGCAACAGCAAGTGTGCAGCCCAGCAGTGAGGCCCGGCTATTATTTGACTTAATTCTAATCAATAAAGGACATTCACACCAACAGGAGTTCCAGCAGAAGAAGGATAATTGCATCAAGAAGAGTTCCAGCAGTAGGAGGACATCTACGCCAAGCAGAGTTCTAGCAGCATTAGGACATCCATGCCAAGATAAAGATGCAGATGTCTTGTGATGAGTCAAACAATGCATCTGCCAAACGTCCTAATTCATCTATTCAGGTTTATGCTACTTCTTCTACATCTTCTTTAGCACTACCAAGAGTGGAAGAACAGCAAATTAAAGTGGATGCAGAATCATATGGATTTTCATATGGATTACAAGTGCATGCTTCTACAAATTATCCACCAGAACAGGCACAATCTGCCTTGTTGGCTAAACCTGGATCAGAAGACAAAGTTCCTAATCATATTCCTGTCCAGATTGAAGGACTTGCTGATCTTTCACAGACAGCATCACAAGCTGCAAGAGATCAGACCTTCAGACCATTCATTATTCAAACTGCAGCGGAAAATATGCATAGCATGCAGCAAGTTTTGCAAGGCACAAATATTGATCAAACGCCATCATCTGCACCTGTTTTAGACCCTCAATTCCCTGGACAGAATGAGGATTATTTGGGTTGCAGCTTGAACACTGAAGATCCAGACATTCCATGCAACAGGTCAGGTGTTCTGGACAGCAACCCATTGCCAGCACAAATGCCCAAAGTCGCATGGACAGCGAGGAGGAAGCAGAGGCAGAACACTCCCCTGATCATGCGGAAGAAGGCGAAATCAACTTGCATGCAGTAGGGGCAACCACAAAGCCTACTGCAATGAGGTTGTTCACAACCATAAATGACAAGAATGTTTTGGTGTTGATTGATAGTGAAGCCACCCATAACTTCATCAACACAAAACTGGTCAAAACACTCCAGCTATGTCCAAAAAGGATTGCACCCTTTGAGGTAAGAGTGGCAAGCGGACAGAAGCTCAAGTGTGCTCAAGTTATCAAGGCAGTAGCAATGCAGATTCAAGGAGTCAAGATAGAGGCAGAACTGCATGTGTTAGCCTTGGCAGGCCTTGATGTGGTTTTAGGCAATGCTTGGCTTAAAACCATAGGCAAGATAATGTTCGACTATGAATCCATGGCCATGCACTTCCAATGGAAGGGAAGGGACTGCACGTGGGAGGCATCCACCACCAATGCAGTGCATCATTGTGAGGTAAGTACCCTTGAACGACTATACAGAAAAGAGGGCACAATGTTTTGCGGTTCTCTTGGCCACAAAAGAAGAAAACACAGCCGAACATCATACACATGAAGACATACCAATAGGAGTAAGGAATCTACTGGAGCAATTCAGAGATGTCTTAGGAGAGCCACAAGGACTACCACCCTCAAGACATTATGACCATGCCATCCCATTAATTGACGAAACCAAGGCGATTAATGTAGCACCTTACCGGTATGCACACTTCCAAAAGAACAAGATCGAAAGACAAGTGGAAAGAGATGCTACAGCAAGGTATTATCCGACCTAGCACTTCCCCTTTTTCTTCTCCCATTCTACTTGTTAGAAAGAAAGACGGAACTTGGAGGTTTTGCACCGATTATCGGGCACTCAACCAAGCAACTGTCAAGGATCGTTTTCCGATCCCAACAATTGATGATATGCTGGACGAGTTACATGGAGCAAAGCTGTTCACCAAGCTGGATCTCAAGGCCGGATATCATCAAAGTACGCATGAAAGAAGAGGACGTGCAGAAGACAGCATTTCGGACTCATAGTGGACACTACGAGTACCTAGTCATGCCCTTCGGACTATGCAACGCACCCTCCACCTTTCAAGCAGCCATGAACGACATCTTCAAACCTTATTTGCGCAGGTTTGTTTTAGTTTTCTTTGATGACATTTTGGTCTATTCTAGGAACCATAATGATCACATAGAACACTTAGCAAAAGTGCTAGAAGTGTTAAGAAGAAATCATTTTGTCATCAAGCCATCCAAGTGCACATTCATGCAAGAGGAGCTTGAATACCTCGGTCACATCATATCCGAAAGAAGGAGTGAAGGTAGACCAACGAAAAATAGGAGCCATGCAAACATGGCCAACTCCAAAGAATGTCACAGAACTTAGAGGATTTCTAGGTTTGACAGGCTACTATCGCCGATTTGTTCGCAAATACGGTGCCATAGCAAAACCACTAACGGATTTGCTAAAGAAGGACGGATTCCTATGGACAGAGAAGAGTGAAGACGCATTCAAGTTGTTGAAGCAAGCTATGTGTGAGACCCCAGTGTTAGCACTGCCCAACTTCAACCAAACCTTCGAGCTTCACACTGACGCATGTCAAGATGGAATAGGTGCTGTCCTCAGTCAAGCCGGAAGACCTATTGCATACATGAGCAGAGTCTTAGGGCCCATGAAGAAGGAATGGTCAGTATATGCCAAGGAGATGTTAGCCATCATCCATGCAGTCAAGGTATGGCGACCTTACCTTCTTGGGAGGAAATTCCTGATCATTACAGATCAACAACCCTTGAGAAGCCTCATGGAGCAGAAAATTACCACCCCAGAGCAGCAAAAGTTCCTTGTCAAGTTGCTGGGTTACGAGTATGAAATAATCTACAAACCAGGCAAGGAAAATAAAGTGGCAGACGCATTGTCCAGAAGCAATGGAGGTCAAGTGCTATGGACAGCATGTGAGCCTAATGACGCATGCCTCACTGCCATCAGCGGAGCAGAGTGGAATGTATGGACAGAAATCAAGGAGGCAATAGAAATTGACCCTCAAAGCCAAGAGCTCACAGAGAAGATCAAGAATTTTGACCCTAAGGTTAGTAAATTCACCCTTAAAGAATGGATATATTTGGCACAACCAGCAGGTATATGTACCAAACATACCGGGACTAAGAGGGAAAGATCTTGAATCACTTCCACAACTCACGGGAAGGAGGACATTCAGGATGGTTCCGTACTTACATGCAGATCAAGCTATTCTTTTGGTCAGAAGGATTCAAGGCAGAAGTCAAGAAGAAAGACAGCAATTGTGACATTTGCCCATGGATAAAACCAGAAGATGGCAAGACCAAGGGATTGCTACAACCTTTGCCATTACCCGTACAAGTTTGGGAAAGACTATAATGACATCCAGCAGCAGTTTTCCAACTTTCACCTTGAGGACAAGGTGAGTCTTCAAGAAAGGGGATTGTTGAGAACCTAAGTATGCAGGAAATGCAACGGGCAGAAAATGAGGCAGCAAAGGAGAGCATGGGCAGAAAATGTGCACAACAAGCATGGCAACAGCAAGTGTGCAGCCCAGCAGTGAAGCCCGGCTATTATTTGACTTAATCCTAATTAATGAAAGGACATTCACACCAACAGGAGTTCCAGCAGAAGAAGGATAATCGCATCAAGAAGAGTTCCAGCAGTAGGAGGACATCTATGCCAAGCAGAGTTCAGCAGTAGCAGGACATCCATGCCAAGAAATTCCACACAGCAGGAATCATGCCAAGAAGAGTTCTATCAGCAGCAGGACACGCATGATGAATTCCAGTAGCAATAGGATAGTCATGACAAGAAGAATTCTAAGGGCAGAAGGATATGCATTGAGAGTCCTAGTCCTAGAAGGATAAGCCAAGAGAAAGTCCAGCCGCTGTAGAATACAAGATAAGGTAGGAATTCTAGTCTAAGTATGAATTCAAGAAAGACCAAGAATCCTAGTAGGATTAGGAAACAATTTGGATAAGGTCTATCTTGATAATGTTTTAGTTGACTTAGAAAAGCTTGTTGACTTAGGAAAACATATCCTAAGTGGATAAGGAACCTAAGTACTAGTTGAATTAGGATAAGGCTGTCTTAGGACTATAAATACAGCCCATTATTTGTGAGGAGCATAAGCTACGAATTTTGTTATTTTCATTCATTAATCAAGAATCAAAGGTAGCATTCTGCTACATTCTTGTTTATATTTTCGGTTATCTTTTAAGAGTTGTCTTGAGATAACTTGGGCTTAAGTTAAGGTTAAGAGTTGTCTTCCTTGCTTAAGAGCTAAGGTTGAAGTTAAGAGTTGTCTTCTTCAACCAAGGCAAGTTGTGATAGGTTTAAGAGTTGTCTTGCCTATCCAACATATCTTTATATATATTAGTTAACCCGAAGGACAGCTTAAGGGGATATAAAATAAGAAAAGAACTCAAGAATCAAATGGGACAGCAAGTTAGGAAGGATTCCAGTAGGCGTGCTGACCCCTAAGGTGTAGAAAAGTTGGGGAAAAAAATTGGGATCCCAACACGAACACGCACAATGCCACTGCTAAATCTGGTGGAGATGTTCCAGTCGCTCCCACAAGTTCGTCCTGCGCATCGTCCAATGCGCCGAAAGCCCTGCCACACCCTGCGGGATGCTCTGGTAGCTCCAAGAAGTTCATCCCGTGCACTTCTTAATACGCCGGCGACATCTGCTGCACCCGTGGGGATGTTCCGGTCACTCTCCAAAGTTCGTCCTGTGCACTGCCAAACCTGCCCGACACGTCTGCTGCGCCCACAGGGATGTTCTGGTCACTCCCAGAAGTTCGTTCCGCGCGCTGCCCAATGCGCCTGACTTTGCTGCCGCACTCACATGGATGTTCTGGTGCTCCCGTAAGTTCGTCCCACACACTGCAGTACGCACCCGCTTTATCTACTGCACCCACGGGGATGTTCCGGTCACTCCTAGAAGTTTGTCCCGAGCACTGCCGAACGTGGCCGACGCCTCTGACTGTGCCCAGCGGGGATGTTCGGGTCACTCCTGGAAGTTTGCCCCATGCACTGCCCCACGTACTGGAAGCCTCTGCCCCACCCGCTGGGATGTTCCAGTCTGTCCAACCCGGCTGAAGCCTCTGCCGCACCTGCAGGGATGTTCCGGTCGCTCCCAGAAGTTCGTCCTGCACACTGCCGAATGCACCGGATGCTTCTGCTGTGCCCGAGGGGATGTTTTGGCCAATCAAGGAAGTTCATCCTGTGCACTGCCCAATGTGCTCGACAATGCTGCTGCACCTGCAGTGATGTTCCAGTCGCCCTTGGAAGTTTGTCCCACACACTGCCGAAATGCACCCGACGCCTCTGCCATGCCCACAGGGATGTTCCAGTCGCTCCTGGACATTCATCTCGCACACTGCCCAAAGCCTCTGCCGCACTGGCAGGGTCATTCCGGTCGCTCCCAAAAGTTTGTCCCACGCACTGCCAATTATGTCCAACTCCGCTGCCACACCCGCAGGGATGTTCTGGTCGCTTCTGGAAGTTCGTCCCGAGCACTGCCGAACGCATCCGACGCCACTGCTGAGCCTGCAGTGATTTTCCGGTCACTCTTGGAACTTCAACCCGTGCACTGCCGGATGCGCCAAATCCCGCTGCCGTGCCCGTGGGGATGTTCTGGTTGATCCCGGAAGTTCGTACCGCGCACTGCCTAATGTGCCGGAAGCCTCTGCCGCGCCAGGGGGATGTTCCAATACCTCCCAGAAGTTCATCCCATGCACTGTAGATCATGCTTGAGGCCTCTGCCGCACATGCGGGGATGTTCCAATCACTCCCAGAAGTTCATCCCGTGCTCCGCCCAATGCCGGAAGCGCCTACCATGCCCGGGGGGATGTTCTGGTAGCTCCCGAAAGTTTGTCCTGCACGCTGCTGAATGCACCCGACGTCTCTGCCATGCCCATAGGGATGTTCAGGTCACTCCCAGAAGTACGTCCTGTGCACAGCCAAATGTGCCCGACGTGGCTGCCGCACCCGCGGGGTTGTTCCTGTCGCTCTCTGAAGTTCATCCCGCACACTGCCTAACACACTCGATGCCTCTGCCATGCCCGTGGTGATGTTCCTGTCGCTCTCCGAAGTTCATCCCGCACACTGTCTAACAGCTCGATGCTGCTGCCGCGCCGGCGGGGATGTTCCGGTTGCTCCCAGAAGTTTGTCCCGCGCACTGCCCAACGCGCCGGAAGCCTCTGCCGTGCCTGGGGGGATGTTCCAGTAGCTCTCGGAAGTTCATGCCGCACACTGCCTCACGCACCCGATGCTTCTGCTGCACCCACGGGGATGTTCCAGTAGCTCTCAGAAGTTCGTGCCGCGCATTGCCTCACACACCCGATGCTTCTGCCATGCCCACGGGGATGTTCTGGTCAATCTCGGAAGTTCATCCCGCGCACTGCACAATGCGCCCAATGCTGCTGCCACACCCGCAGGGATGTTCTGGTCGCTCCCCGAAGTTCATCACACGCACTGCAGAACGTGCTCAATGCCTGTGCCGTGCCTGCAGGGTATATTCCGGTCACTCCCTGGAAGTTCGCCCCAGCATGCTGCCTAACGTGCCCTGAAGCCTCTGGTGCACCACGGGGATGTTCTGGTCGCTCCCAGAAGTTCGTCCCAAGCACTACCGAATGCATCGATGCCTCTGCCAAACCCACGGTGATTTTCCGGTCACTCCCAGAAGTTCATTCCGTACACTGCCGAACACGCCCAACGCCTCTTCCGCATCCATGGGGATGTTCCAGTCACTCCTGGAAGTTCGTCCCACACACTGTTGAATATGCCCAATGCTCTGCCATGCCGGCGGGGTTGTTCTGGTCACTCTCAGAAGTTCATCCTGCACACTGCCGAACGCATCCGACATCGCTACCGCACCCACGGGGGTGATCTGGTCACTCCCAGAAGTTTGTCAACACACTGCCATATGAGCCCGACAGCTCTGCCATGCCCACAGGGATGTTCTGGTTGCTCCCTGGAAGTTTGTCCTGTACACTGCTGCACGAGCGCTCTGCCACTGCACGCTGGGGGGATGTGCTGGTTTGTCCCAGAAGTTCATTGTACACTGCTGAACGTGCCCGACACCTCTGCCATGCCCGCGGGGATGTTCTGGTCACTCCCGGAAGTTCATCCCAAGCACTGCTGAATTTGCCTGATGCCTCTGCAATGCCCATGAGGTTGTTCCGGTCACTTCCGGAAGTTCATCCTGAGCACTGCTGAACTCGTCCGACACCTCTGCCGAGTCAGCAGGGATTTTACGACCACTCCTGAGAAGTTCTTCCCACGCACTGCTGAATGCACTGGGTGCCATTGCTGTGCCTGCAGGGATGTTCCGGTTGCTCCCGAAAGTTTGCCTTGCACACAGCTGATCGTGCCCGACACCTCCGATGTGCCCGCGGGGATGTTTGAGTCGCTCCCACAAATTTGTCCCGTGCACTGCCGAACTGTTGGGGTCCCAATTTTTTTCCCCAACTTTTATACACCTTAGGGGTCAGCACGCCTACTGAAATCCTTCCTAACTTGCTGTCCCGTTTGATTCTTGAGTTCTTTTCTTATATTTACATCCCCTAAGCTGTCCTTCGGGTTAACTAATATATATATAAGGATATGTTGGATAGGCAAGACAACTCTTAAACCTATCACAACTTGCCTTGGTTGAAGAAGACAACTCTTAACTTCAACCTTAGCTCTTAAGCAAGGAAGACAACTCTTAACCTTGTCTTAAGCCCAAGTTATCTCAAGACAACTCTTAAAAGATAACCAAAAACATAAACAAGAATGTAAGCAAGAATGCTAACCTTTGATTCTTGATTAATGAATGAGAAATAACAAAATTCGGAGCATATATCCTCCTCACAAATAATGGGCTGTATTTATAGTCCTAAGACAGCCTTATCCTAATTCAACTAGTACTTAGGTTCCTTATCCACTTAGGATATGTTTTCCTAAGTCAACAAGCTTTTCTAAGTCAACTAAAACATTATCAAGATAGACCTTATCCCACTGTTTCCTAATCCTACTAGGATTCTTGGTCTTTCTTGAATTCCTACTAAGACTAGAATTCCTATTTTAACTAAGTCTTTCTGTCCTTATCTTATCTTCTCTCCTACAGCTGCTGAACTTCTTCTTGCCATTTCCTTATTGGATTAGAACTTCTGCTGTGGCTGTCCTTTCTCTCCAAGACTTCTCTTTGGCGTGGTCCTCTTGCTGAAGTAAACCTTCCAAGACGTCCTGCTGCTGCTGGAGTTCTTCACGCCGTCACTCTCCTTCTCCTGCTCGGATTGCTTCATGCGTGTCCTGCCAATGCTGGTCTTCTTCTTGGCTTGGATTTCCACAATTAATTAGGACTGAGTCAGAACCTGGCCATGCTTCACTGCTTGCGGCGTGCAGGCTTGTTGCGCGCACATTCTGGCCTGTTTCTTGAGAGGGAAGCTGCTCCTGGTCAGAATTTTCCTCATGCACTTGGTGCTGTGTGATTTCTGATTGAAGCCTCCTAGACGTTTGTGGTAGGTGGCTGTTTCTGCCCTGCTCGGTTTGGACTTGTTTTCGGCCACTCGGAGTGTATCTCTCTTCAATTGTTCAAGAGAATGAATGATAGATGATAGTTGGTGTTTGATATCACCTACCTGGTCATTGATTGCATTCTGGTTCCTCTCCAAGGCAAGGATTCTTTCGCGGTTGGTGACTGAGAAATCTTCCCCTGTCTGTTCCTGTGGTGCGGGGTGAATGCTGCCTATATGACATGGTAACCATGATGCCTTGCAATTGACTGGTGTCTGCGCTGATGTCTCAACTAGAGCACTAATTTATTGGGATGATTGTGCAACCTCTCAACTGGTGATTGTGCTGACCTCTCAACGAGAGCACCAATTTGTTGGGGTCCCGATTTTTTCCCCAACTTTTCTACACCTTAGGGGTCAGCACGCCTACTTAAAACCTTCCTAACTTGCTGTCCCATTTGATTCTTGAGTTCTTTTCTTGGATTTTACATCCCCTAAGCTGTCCTTCGGGATTAACTAATGTATAAAGGATATGTTGGATAGGCAAGACAACTCTTAAACCTATCACAACTTGCCTTGGTTGAAGAAGACAACTCTTAACTTCAACCTAAGCTCTTAAGCAAGGAAGACAACTCTTAACCTTGTCTTAAGCCCAAGTTATCTCAAGACAACTCTTAAAAGATAACCAAAATATAAACAAGAATGGAAGCAAGAATGCTAACCTTGATTCTTGATTAATGAATGAGAAATATACAAAATTCGGAGCATATCTCCTCCTCACAAATAATGGGCTGTATTTATAGTCCTAAGACAGCCTTATCCTAATTCAACTAGCACTTAGGTTCCTCATCCACTTAGGATATGTTTTCCTAAGTCAACAAGCTTTTCTAAGTCAACTAAAACATTATCAAGATAGACCTTATCCCACTGTTTCCTAATCCTACTAGGATTCTTGGTCTTTCTTGAATTCCTATTTAGACTAGAATTCCTACTTTGACTAAGTCTTTCTGTCCTTATCTTATCTCCTCTCCTACAGCTGCTGAACTTCTTCTTGCCGTTTCCTTCTTGGATTAGAACTTCCATTATGGCGTGTCCTTCCATTCCAAGGCTCCTCCTTGACATGAACATCTAGCTAAAGTCAAACCTGCCATGACGTCCTGCTGCTGCTGGAGTTCTTCATGCCGTCAATCTCCTTCTCCTGCTCGGATTGCTTCATGTGTGTCCTGCCAATGCTGGTGTTCTTTTTGGCTTGGATTTCCGTAATCAATTAGGACTGAGTCAGAACCTGGCCGTGCTTCACTGCTTGCTGCGTGCAGGCTGGTTGCGCGCACATTCTGGCTTGTTTCTGCCTCTCTTGCTGCTTGGCGCCTCGCGCGCATTTGCTCACGCTCCCTTTGCCTCCTAAGGTCCTCAACATGAATGTGTCCAACACGTCTGCTTCACCCGCGGGGATGTTTCGGTGACACACAGAAGTTCGTCCTGCACACTGCCGAACGCATTTGACGCCTCTGCTGCGCCGCAGGGATGTTCCGGTCGCTCCCAGAAGTTTGTTCCATGCACTGCTGAATGCGCCTGATGCCTATGCTGCGCTCGCGGGGATGTTCCAGTTGCTCCTAGAAGTTTGTCCTGCACACTGCCCAATGCACCCGAAGCCTAAGACTTGCCCGCGGGGTTTCTCTGGTTTCTCCCAGAAGTTCATCCCGCACACTGCTGAATGTGTCCGATGCTGCTGCTGCACCCGCGGGGATCTTCTCTTCGCTCCTGTAAGTTCGTCCCACACACTGCCAAATGCATCCGATGCCTCTCCTGCACCCGCAGGGATGTTCTGGTTGCTCCTGAAAATTCATCCAGCGCACTGCTGAACGTGCCCGATGCCTCTGCTGTGCTCGGAAGGATGTTCCGGTCACTCCCGAAAGTTCATCTCGCACACTGGCAACCAAGTCCGATGCCTCTGCCTCACCCGTGGTGATGTTCTGATTGCTCCTGGAAGTTTGTCCCGCACACTGCTCAATGCGCCCGACGCTGTTGTTGTGTCTGCGGGGATGTTCTGGTTGCCTCCAGAAGTTCATCCCATGCCCTGCCAAATGCGCCTGATGCCTCTACCGTGCCCGTGGGGATGTTCCGTTCACTCCACGAAGTTCATCTTGTGGCTGTGTGGATGTTTTGGTCACTCATGGTAGTTCATGCCGTGCACTGCTCAACACAAAATTGGTCAAAACACTTCAGCTATGTCTAAAAAAGATTGCACCCTTTGAGGTAGGAGTGGTAAGTGGACAGAAGCTCAAGTGCACACAAGTGATCCAGGCAGTAGCAATGCAGATTCAAGGAGTCAAAATAGAGGCGGAACTGCATGTGTTAACCCTGCTAGGTCTTGATGTGGTTTTAGGCAACACTTGGCTTAAAACCATAGGCAAGATAATGTTCGACTACGAATTCATGGCCATGCACTTCCAGTGGAAGGGAAGGGACTGCATGTGGGAGGCATCCACCACAAATACAACGCATCATTATGAGGTAAGTGCCCTTGAACGACTATACAAAAAAAGGGTACAATGTTTTGTTGTTCTCTTGGCCACAATAGAGGAAAACACAGCCGAACATCATACACACGAAGACATACCAATAGGAGTAAGGAACCTACTGGAGCAATTCGGAGATGTCTTAGGAGAGCCACAAGGACTGCCACCCTCAAGACATTAGAACCATGCCATCCCATTAATCAACGAAACCAAAGCGATTAATGTAGCACCTTATCGATATGCACACTTCCAAAAGAATGAGATCGAAAGACAAGTGGAAGAGATGCTACAGCAAGGTATTATCCAACCTAGCACTTCCCCTTTTTCTTCTCCCATTTTACTTGTTAGAAAGAAAGACGAAACTTGGAGGTTTTGCACCGATTACCAGGCACTCAACCAAGCAACCGTCAAGGATCATTTTTCGATCCCAACAATTGATGATATGCTGGACGAGTTACATGGAGCAAAGTTGTTCACCAAGCTGGATCTCAAGGCCGGATATCATCAAATACGCATGAAAGAAGAGGACGTGCAGAAGACAGCATTTTGGACTCATAGTGGACACTACGAGTACCTAGTCATGCCCTTCAGACTTTGCAACGCACCCTCCACCTTTCAGGCAGCCATGAATGACATCTTCAAACCCTATTTGCACAGGTTTGTATTAGTTTTCTTTGATGACATTTTGGTCTATTCCAGGAACCATGATGATCATCTAAAACACTTAGCAAAAGTGCTAGAGGTGTTAAGAAGAAATCACTTCGTTATCAAGCCATCCAAGTGCACGTTCATGCAAGAGGAGCTTGAATACCTCGGTCACATCATATCCGGAGATGGAGTGATGGTAGACCAACAAAAAATAGGAGCCATGCAAACATGGCCAACTCCTAAGAATGTCACAGAACTTAGAGGATTTCTAGGTTTAACAGGCTACTACCGCCGATTTGTTCGCAAATACGGCTCCATAGCAAAACCACTAACGGACTTGTTGAAGAAGGACGGATTCCTATGGACAGAGAAGAGTGAAGATGCATTCAAGATGTTGAAGCAAGCTATGTGTGAGACCCCAGTGTTAGCACTGCCCGACTTCAACCAAACCTTCGAGCTTCACACTGACGCATGTCAAGATGGAATAGGTGCTGTCCTGAGTCAAGCCGGAAGACCTATTGCATACATGAGTAGAGTCTTAGGGCCCATGAAGAAGGAATGGTCAGTATACACCAAGGAGATGTTGACCATCATCCATGCAGTCCAGGTATGGCGACCTTACCTTCTTGGGAGGAAATTCCTGATCATTACAGATCAACAACCCTTGAGAAGCCACATGGAGCAGAAAATTACCACCCCAGAGCAGCAAAAGTTCCTTGTCAAGTTGCTGGGATACGAGTATGAAATAATCTACAAACCTGGCAAGGAAAACAAGGTGGCAGACGCATTGTCCAGAAGCAATGGAGGTCAAGTATTGTGGACAGCATGTGAGCCTAATGATGCATGCCTCACTGCCATTAGCAGAGTGGAGTGGAATGTATGGACAGAAATCAAAGAGGCAATAGAGATTGATCCCCAAAGCCAAGAGCTCACTGAGAAGATCTAGAATTTCAACCCTAAGATCAAGCTATCCTTTTGGTCAGAAGAATTCAAGGTAGAAGGCAAGAAGAAAGCCAGCAATTGTGACATTTGCCCATGGATAAAACCAAAAGATGGCAAGAGCAAGGGATTGCTACAACCTTTGCCATTACCCATACAAGTTTGGGAAGACTATAATGACATACAGCAGCAGTTTTCCAACTTCCACCTTGAGGACAAGGTGAGTCCATTATTTGTGAGGAGGAGATATGCTTCGAATTTTGTTATTTCTCATTCATTAATCAAGAATCAAAGGTTAGCATTCTTGCTTACATTCTTGTTTATATTTTTGGTTATCTTTTAAGAGTTGTCTTGAGATAACTTGGGCTTAAGACAAGGTTAAGAGTTGTCTTCCTTGCTTAAGAGCTTAGATTGAAGTTAAGAGTTGTCTTCTTCAACCAAGGCAAGTTGTGATAGGTTTAAGAGTTGTCTTGCCTATCCAACATATCCTTTTATATATTAGTTAACCCGAAGGACAGCTTAGGGGACGTAAATATAAGAAAAGAACTCAAGAATCAAACGGGACAGCAAGTTAGGAAGGATTTCAGTAGGCATGCTGACCCCTAAGGTGTAGAAAAGTTGGGAAAAAAATCAGGACCCCAACAGTCCAGCAGTGTTCGGGACAAACTTCTGGGAGCGACCGGAACATCACTGCAGGCACGAAACCGGCATCGGGTGCACTTGATAGTGCACAGGACTTTCTTCCTGGAAAGACTGAAACATTCCTGCAGGCGCATCATAGGTTTTGTCGCTTGGCCATGCACGGGATGAACTTCCGAGAGTGACCAGAACATCCGTGTAGGCACATCTGAAGCTTCGGGCACGTTGAGCCGTGCACAGGACGAATTTCCGGAGTGACTTGAACATCCACGCAGGTGGGGCATAGGTGTCAGGCTTGTACGGAAGTGCACTGGATGAACTTCAGGGAGCAACTGAGAAAATCCTCGTGGGCTCGGCAGAGGCGTTGGACGAGTTCAGAAGTGCTCGGGATGAACTTCTAGGAGCGACCAGAATATTCCCACAGGCATAGCAGGGGCGTCGGCCGCATTTGGCAGGGTGCGGGACGAACTTCTGGGAGCGACCGGAATATTCCTACAGGCATGGCAGGGGCATCAGGTGCGTTCGAGCAGGGCATGGAACAAACTTCTGGGAGCAACCAGAACATCCCTGAGGGTGTGGCAGATGCTTCCTGTGCGTTCGGCAGCATGCGGGATGAACTTCTGGGAGCAACTGGAACATCCCCGCAGGCATGGCAGCGGCCTTGGGCATGTTCAACAGTGCACAGGACGAAACTTCCGGAGCGATCGTAAAATCCCTGCAGGCACAGAAGAGGCATTGGACGCGTTCGGCAGTGCTCGGGACGAACTTCTGGGAACAACCAGAACATCCCCGTGGGCGTGGCACAGGCTTTGGGCATGTTGGCAGTGCTTGGGACGAAATTCCGGGAGCGACTGGTATATACCAGTGGGCAAGGCAAAGGCACAGGTTGCATTCAACAGCATGCAGACAAACTTCCAGGAGCAATCAGAGCATCTCTGTGAGCGTGGCAGAGTCATCTGGCGCATTCAGCAGTGCGTGGACAAACTTCCAGGAGCGGCCGGAACATCCCCGCGGCACGGCAGAGGCTTCAAGCGCATTAGGTAGTGCACAGATGAACTTTGGGAGCAACCAGAACATCCCGCAGGGTGCAGAAGAGGCACTTGGTGCATTTGGCAGTGTGCAGGACAAACTTCCGGGAGCGACCGGAGCATCCCCGCGGGTGCGGCAGAGGTGTCTGATGCATTCAGCAGTGCTCAAGACAAACTTCTCAGAGTGACCAGAACATCCCCGCGGGCATAGCAGATGCTTTGAGCACATTTGGCAGAGCACAAGACTAATTTCCAGGAGTTAATGGAACATCCCTGCAGGCGCAGCAGATGCTTTGGGCACATTTGGCAGTGCGCAGAACAAACTTCCGGAAGCAGCTGGAACATCCTCATGGGTGTGGCAGCGGCATTGGACACGTTCGGCAGTGCGTGGGGCGAACTTCTAGGAGCAACCAGAACATCCCAGCGGGCGCAGCAGAGATGTCAGGCATGTTTGACAGTGGACGGGACGAACTTTCGGGAGCAACTGTAACATCCCTATGGGCACGGCAGCGGCATCAGACACTGCAGTAGTGTGCAGTAAGAACTTCAGGGAGTGACCAGAACATCCCCAGGGGCATGGCAGAGGCATTGGGTGCATTTTGCAGTGTGCAGGACGAACTTCTGGGAGTGACTTGAACATCCCTGTGGGCATGGCTGCGGCGTCCGACATGCTTGGCAGTGCACGGGACGAGCTTCCAGGACTGACCAGAACATCCCCATGGGCGTGGCAGAGGCTTCAGGTGCATTGGGCAGTGCGCGGTATGAACTTCCCGGAGCGACAGAACATCCCCACAGGCGTGGCAGAGGCATCGGGCGCGTTTGGCAGTGCGTGGGACAAACTTCTGGGAGCAATTTGAACATCGCCATGGGCATGGCTGCGGCATCCGACATGTTTGGCAGTGCATGGGACGAGCTTCCAGGACTGACCGGAACATCCCCATGGGTGTGGCAGAGGCTTCGGGTGCATTGGGCAGTGCACGGTACAAACTTCCGGGAGCAACCGGAACATCCCCACAGGTGCGGCAGAGGTGTTAGGCGCCTTTGCAGTGTGCGGGATGAACTTCTGGGAGCTAGCGGAACATCCCCCTGGGTGCGGCAGAGGCTTCTGGCACGTTCGGCAGTGCGGGGTCAAACTTCCGGGTGCGACTTGAACATCCCCGCAGACGAGACAGAGGCATCGGGCGCTTTCAGCAGTGCACAGGACGAACTTTCGGGAGTGACCGAAACATCCCAGCGGGCTTGGCAGATGCATCGGGCGTATTCGGCAGTGCACACGACGAGCTTAGAGGAGTGACCGAAACATCCCCACGGGTTTGGCAGAAGCTTCGGGTGCATTCGGCATTGTGCGGGATTAAATTTTGGGAGCTTCGGAACATCCCTGCAGGAGTGGCAGAAGTGTCAGGCATGTTTGTCAGTGTGCGGGACGAACTTTTGGGGAACGACTGGAACATCCCCTGCGGGCACGGCAGAGGTGTCAGTCGCATTTTGCAGTGCATGGGACAAACTTCGGGGAGCGACTAGAACATCCCCGCTGGAGCAGCAGAAGCGCTGGCCGTGTTCAGCAGTGCACAGGGCAAACTTCGGGGAGTGACCAGAACATCCCTGCGGGTGCAGCAGCATTGTGGGGTGCGTATGGCAGTGCGTGGGACGAACTTTCGAGAGCGACCGAAAAATCCCCGTGGGCACAGTATAGTTGTCGGGCGCATTCAGCTTGCATGGGATGAACTTCTGGGAGCAACCGGAACATTCCCATGGGTGCAACATCGTGTGGGACGCACTCGGCAGTGTGTGGGACGAAGATCCAGTAGCAACTGGAACATCCCGCTGGCATGGCAGAGGCTTCGGATGAGTTTGGCAGTGGGCAGAACAAACTTCCGGGAATGACCGGAAGATCCCCTCGGGTGTAGCAGTGGCATTCAGTGCAATTGGCAGTGCATGGAACAAACTTTTGAGAGAGACCGGAACATCCCCTGTGGGTGCGGCAAAGGAATTGGGCGCGTTTTGCAGTGTGCAGGACGAACTTCGGTGAGCGACCGGAACATCCCAGCAGGCGAGGCAGCTGCGTTCAGCACATTTGTGTTGAGGATCTTAGGAGGCAAAGGGAGCGTGAGTGAATGCACGCGAGGCGCCAAGCAGCAAGAGAGGCAGCAACAGGCCAGAATGTGCACACAACAAGCTTGCACGCAGCATGCAGTGAAGCACGGCCAGGTTCTGACTCTGTCCTAATTGACTGCAGAAATCCAAGCCAGGAAGAACACCAGCATTGGCAGGACACAATCCGAGCAGGAGAAGGACATGGACGGCATGAAGAACTCTAGCAGCAGCAGGACGTCATGGCAGGTTTGACTTCAACAAGATGATCAGCTCAAAGAGAGTCTTGGAATGGAAGGACACACCCTATGGAAGTCCTAATCCTAGAAGGAAACAGCAAGATGAAGGTCAGCAGCTGTAGGAGAGGAGATAAGATAAGGACAGAAAGATTTAGTCAAAGTAGGAATACTAGTCTAAGTAGAAATTCAAGAAAGATCAAGAATCCTAGTAGGATTAGGAAACATTTGGATAAGGTCTATCTTGATAATGTTTTAGTTGTCTTAGAAAACCCTGCTGACTTAGGAAAACATATCCTAAGTGGATAAGGAACCTAAGTACTAGTTGAATTAGGATAAGGCTGTCTAATACTATAAATACAGCCCATTATTTGTGAGCGGAAAGATATTCTCCGAATTTGTATTCTTGTCATTCATTAATCAAGAATCAAGGTTAGCATTCTTAGGTGTGCTGACCCCTAAGGTGTAGAAAAGTTGGGGAAAAAAATCAGGGACCCCAACAAATTGGTGCTTTTGTTGAGAGATCAGCACAGACACCATTCAATTGAAAGGCATCACGGTTACCATGTCATCTATGCAGCATTCACCCGCACCACAAGAACAGACAGGGGAAGACTTCTCGGTCACTAACCGCAGAAGAATCCTTGCTTGGAGAGGAACCAGAATGCGATCAATGACCAAGTAGGTGATATCAAACACCAACTATCATCTATCATTCATTCTCTTGAACAATTAAAAAGAGATACACCCTGAGTGGCCGGAAAACAAGTCCAAACCGAGCAGGGCAGAAACAACCACCTACTACAAACATCTAGGAGGCTACAATCAGAAGTCACACAGCACCAAGTGCATGAGGACGAGTCTAACCAGGAGCAGCTTCCCTCTCAAGAAAGGGGGAAAAGGCACATGAGTTTGGAAGTAGGAGGGATACTTCACCAAACGAACACCTGCCCCATGATCGCTACAATGATTATAGCGACGATGAGGAAGTGCTGGATAGAAGGCCCACATCATGGCAAGCAAGAAGGGTGTGGAATCATCCTGAGGCAGAACCATGTTGCACCACAAGGAGGGAGGATTGGCACTACGACAGCCCAAGCCATTACACACGGCCTAAGGTAAAAATCGAGTTCCCTACCTTTGAGAAGGGAGATCCAGCCGAATGGATCTCCAAGGCTGAATTTTACTTTGAGAAACAAGGTATTGAGAGAGGTGAAAGGGTTGATTTTGCATCCTATCACCTATGTGGGAGAGCCAATCAATGGTGGCATTGGCTTAAGGCCACCTATGGCCAAGAAGGAAGAAGGATAGGCTGGACAAGGTTCACACAAGAGTTAGTGAACAGATTTGGCCTGTCTAGCATGACAAATTACAAGAGGGATCTCTAGAAAGTGACCTTGAAGAATTTGAGAGGATGGCCGAATTGGTAGGACATTGGCCAGATAGGGCACTAATTGGCACTTTTCTAGATGGCCTTGTACCTTGGCTAAGCCGAGAAGTGAAGATGAGGGATCCAAACTCCCTCACTCAGTGCATTCGGTTGGCAAGACTCATCAACGATGGGAGAAGCATCACCCGCTGCACAACCAAGGTCATCAAACCCTTGGACAAATTAGGTAAGGCATCCTCATCAAGTAAGACAGTGCCCTTAAAAACAAAGGACCCTCTCAAACTATGCACCAAAGAAATCAACAGGAGAATTGAAAGAGGCCTATGTTTTAGGTGCAACGATAAGTGGCAAGTTGGCCACAAGTGCAAAAAAGGGCTGTTCAGCATCATTGAAGTGGTAACTGATGAAGAACACGAGGAAAGCAGTGAGGAAGAACAAGAAAGCCGAACGGACAGCGAGGAGGAAGCAGAGGCAGAACACTTCCCTGATCAAGCGGAAGAAGGCAAAATCAACTTGCATGCAGTAGGGGCAACCACCAAGCCTACTGCCATGAGGTTGTTCGCAACCATTAATGGGAAGAACGTTTTGGTATTGATAGATAGTGGAGCTACCCATAATTTCATCAACACAAAATTAGTCAAAACACTTCAGCTACATCCGAAAAGGATTGCACCCTTTGAGGTAAGAGTGGCAAGCGGACAGAAGCTCAAGTGCGCACAAGTTATCTAGGCAGTGGCAATACAGATTAAAGGAGTCAAGATAGGGACGGAACTGCATGTGTTAACCTTGGCAGGCCTTGATGTGGTTTTAGGCAAAGCGTGGCTTAAAACCATAGGCAAGATAATGTTTGACTACGAATCCATGGCCATGCACTTCCAATGGAAGGGAAGGGACTGCACGTGGGAGGCATCCACCACCAATGCAGCGCATCATTGTGAGGTAAGTACCCTTGAACGACTATACAGAAAAAGGGCACAATGTTTAGCGGTTCTCTTGGCCCAAAGGAGGAAAACACAGCCGAACATCATACGCACGAAGACATACCAGTGGCAGTAAGGAACCAACTGGAGCAATTTGGAGATGTTTTAGGAGAGCCACAAGGGCTACCACCCTCAAGACATTATGACCATGCCATCTCATTAATCGACGAGACCAAGGCGATTAAAGTACCACCTTACTGGTATGCACACTTCCAAAAGCACGAGATCGAAAGACAAGTGGAAGAGATGCTACAGCAAGATATTATCCAACCTAGCACTTCCCCTTTTTCTTCTCCCGTTCTACTTGTTAGAAAGAAAGACGGAACTTGGAGGTTTTGCACCGATTACCGGGCACTCAACCAAGCGACTATCAAGGATCATTTCTTGATCCCACAATTGTGATATGCTGGACGAGCTACATGGAGCGAAGTTGTTTACCAAGCTGGATCTCAAGGCCAGATATCATCAAATACGCATGAAAGAAGAGGATGTGCGGAAGACATCATTTTAGAGTCATAGTGGACATGAAAAACTTCCGGGAGCGGCCGGAACATCCCTGCCGGCGTGGCAGAGGCTTCAGGCACATTGAGCAGTGCGCCGGACAAACTTCGGGAGCGACTGGAACATCATAGCGGGCACAGAAGAGGCGTCTGGCGCATTTGGCAGTGTGCAAGATGAACTTCCGGGAGTGACCGGAACATCCTCGCGGATGCGGCAGAGGTGTCTGACGCATTTGGCAGTGCTTGAGACGAACTTCTCGAAGCAACTGGAGCATCCCCTGCAGGCACGGCAGATGCTTTGGGAACATTTGATAGAGCGCAGGGCGAACTTCAGGGAGCAGCCGGAACATCCCTGCAGGGGCAGCAGATGCTTTGGGCACATTTGGCAGTGTGCAGGATGAACTTCGGAAGCATCCGAACATCCTCGCAGGTGCTGCTGCGGCAGTGGACACATTTGGCAGTGCGCAGGGTGAACTTCCGGGAGCAACCGGAACATCCCGCGGGCAGCAGAGACTTCGGGCGTGTTTGGCAGTGCACGGGACGAACTTTTGGGGGTGACCGGAGCATCCCCACGGGCGTGGCAGAGGTGTCGGGCGCGTTTGGCAGTGCGTGGGACAAACTTCCGGGAGCGACTTGAACATCCCCGTGGGCATGGCTGTGGCATCCGACATGTTTGGCAGTGCACAGGACGAGCTTCAAGGACCGACGGAACATCCCTGCAAGTGTGGCAGAGGCTTCGGGTGCATTGGGCAGTGCAAAGTACAAACTTCCGGGAGCAACCGGAACATCCCTGCAGGTGCGGCGGAGGTGTTAGGCGCCTTTTCCATGCATGGGATGAACTTCCGGGAGCTAGCAGAACATCCCCCCGGGCATGGCAGAGGCTTACGGCACGTTTCGGCAGTGCGGGGACAAACTTCCGGGTGCAACTGAAACATGCCTGCGGGCGAGACAGAGGCATTGGGCGCATTCGGCAGTGCATGCGACAAGCTTACAGGAGTGACTGAAACATCCCCACGGGTGTGGCAGAAGCTTCAGGCGCATTTGGCATTGTGAAGGATAAAATTCCAGAAGCTTACGGAACATCCCTGCAGGAGTGGAGGAAGTGTCAGCCATATTTAGCAGTGCGCGGGACCAACATTCGGGGAACACTGGAACATCCCCGCGGGCAGTTGTTGGGTGCATTTTGCAGTGCATGGGATGAACTTTGGGGAGCGATCGGAACATCCCTGCTGGTGCAGCAGAAGTGGCTGCATTCAGTAGTGCAGGGATGAACTTGGGAGACGAACATCCCCGGGTGCAGTAAAGGCGTCGGGCATTTCAGCTGTGCATGGGATGAACTTCTGGGAGTGACCGGAACATCCCCGTGGGTGCAACATCGGCGTGGGGCACATTCGGCAGTGTGTGGGATGAACTTCCAGAAGTGACTGGAACATCCCCGCTGGCGGCACGGCAGAGGCTTCAGGGTGCGTTTGGCAGTGTGCAGGATGAACTTCCAGGAGCGACTGGAACATTCCCCGTGGGTGCAGCAGTGGCGCTCAGTGCATTCGGCAGTGCATGGAACAAACTTCCAAGAGTGACCGGAACATCCCCGTGGGTGCGGAAGAGGCATCAGGTACGTTTTGCAGTGCGCGGGACAAACTTCTGGGGCGACCGGAACATCCCCATGGGCGCAACATTGGCATGGGGAGTGGCATTTGCACCTGTTTTAGACCCTCAATTCCCTGGACACAACAAGGATTATTTGGGTTGCAGATTGAACACTAAAAATCCAGACATTCCATGCAACAGGTCAGGTGTTCTGGACAACAACCCCATTGCCAGCACAAATGCCCAAAGTCGCATGGATAGCGAGGAGGAATCTGAGGCAGTACGCTCCCTGGATCATGCGAAAGAAGGCAAAATCAACTTGCATGCAGTAGGGGCAACCACCAAGCCTACTGCAATGAGGCTGTTCGCAACCATAAACGACAAGAATATTTTGGTGTTGATTGATAGTGGAGCCACCCATAACTTCATCAACACAAAACAGGTCAAAACACTCCAGCTATGTCCAAAAAGGATTGTACCCTTTGAGGTAAGAGTGGCAAGCGGACAGAAGCTCAAGTGCGCACAAGTGATCCAGGCAGTAGCAATGCAGATTCAACGAGTCAAAATAGAGGCAGAACTGCATGTGTTAGCCCTGGCAGGTCTTGATGTGGTTTTAGGCAACGCTTGGCTCAAAACCATAGGCAAGATAATGTTCGACTACGAATCCATGGCCATGCACTTCCAATGGAAGGGAAAGGACTGCACGTGGAAGGCATCCACCACCAATGCAGCGCATCATTGTGAGGTAAGTACCCTTGAACGACTATACAGAAAAAGGGCACAATGTTTTGCGGTTCTCTTGGCCACAAAAGAGGAAAACACAGCTGAACATCATACACACGAAGACATACCAAAAAGAGTAAGGAACCTACTGGAGCAATTCGGAGATGTCTTAGGAGAGCCACAAGGACTACCACCCTCAAGACATTACGACCATGCCATCCCATTAATTGACGAAACCAAAGCGATTAATGTAGCACCTTACCGGTATGCACACTTCCAAAAGAACGAGATCGAAAGACAAAAGGAAGAGATGCTACAGCAAGGTATTATCGACCTAGCACTTCCCCTTTTTCTTCTCCCGTTCTACTTGTTAGAAAGAAAGACGGAACTTGGAGGTTTTGCACCAATTATCGGGCACTCAACCAAGCAACTGTCAAGGATTGTTTTCGATCCCAACAATTGATGATATGCTGGACGAGTTACATAGAGCAAAGCTGTTCACCAAGCTGGATCTCAAGGCGAGATATCATCAAGTACGCATGAAAGAAGAGGACGTGCAGAAGACAGCATTTCGGACTCATAGTGGACACTACGAGTACCTAGTCATGCCCTTCAGACTATGCAATGCACCCTCCACCTTTCAAGCAGCCATGAATGACTTCTTCAAACCATATTTGCGCAGGTTTGTTTTAGTTTTCTTCGATGACATTTTGGTCTATTCCAGGAACCACAATGATCACATAGAACACTTAGCAAAAGTGCTAGAAGTGTTAAGAAGAAATTGTTTCGTCATCAAGCCATCCAAGTGCACATTCATGCAAGAGGAGCTTGAATACCTCGGTCACATCATATCCGAAGAAGGAGTGAAGGTAGACCAACATAAAATAGGAGCCATGCAAACATGGCCAACTCCAAAGAATGTCACAGAACTTAGAGGATTTCTAGGTTTGACAGGCTACTATCGCCGATTTGTTCGCAAATACGGTGCCATAGCAAAACCACTAACGGATTTGCTAAAGAAGGGACGGATTCCTATGGACAGAGAAGAGTAAGGACGCATTCAAGTTGTTGAAGCAAGCTATGTGTGAGACCCCAGTGTTAGCACTGCCCGACTTCAACCAAACCTTCGAGCTTCACACTGACGCATATCAAGATGGCATAGGTGCTGTCCTCAGTCAAGCCGGAAGACCTATTGCATACATGAGCAGAGTCTTAGGGCCCATGAAGAAGGAATGGTCAGTATACGCCAAGGAGATGTTAGCCATCATCCATGCAGTCAAGGTATGGCGACCTTACCTTCTTGGGAGGAAATTCCTGATCATTACAGATCAACAACCCTTGAGAAGCCTCATGGAGCAGAAAATTACCACCCCAGAGCAGCAAAAGTTCCTTGTCAAATTGTTGGGTTACGAGTATGAAATAATCTACAAACCAGGCAAGGAAAACAAGGTGGCAGACGAATTGTCCAGAAGCAATGGAGGTCAAACATTATGGACAGCATGTGAGCCTAATGACACATGCCTCACTGCCATTAGCGGAGCAGAGTGGAATGTATGGACAGAAATCAAGGAAGCAATAGAATTTGACCCTCAATGCCACGAGCTCATGGAAAAGATCAAGAATTTTGACCCTAAGGTTAGTAAATTCACCCTTAAGAATGGATATATTTGGTACAACCAGCAGGTGTATGTACAGAACATACCGGGACTAAGGGGAAAAATCTTGAATCACTTCCACAACTCATGGGAAGGAGGACACTCAAGATGGTTTTGTACTTACATGCGGATCAAGCTATTCTTTTGGTTGGAAGGATTCAAGGCAGAAGTCAAAAAGAAAGACAGCAATTGTGACATTTGCCCATGGATAAAACCAGAAGATGGCAAGACCAAGGATTGCTACAATCTTTGCCATTACCCGTACAAGTTTGGGAAGACTATAATGACATCCAGCAGCAGTTTTCCAACTTTCACCTTGAGGACAAGGTGAGTCTTCAAGAAAGGGGGATTGTTGAGAACCTAAGTATGCAGGAAAGGCAATGGGCAGAAAATGGGGCGGCAAAGGAGAGCATGGGCCAGAAAATGTGCATAACAAGAATGGCAACAGCAAGTGTGCAGCCCAGCAGTGAGGCCCAACCAGTATTTGACTTAATCCTAATCAATGAAGGATATTCATGCCAACAGAGTTCCAGCAGAAGAAGATAATCGCATCAAGAAGAACTCCAGCAGCAGTAGGAGGACATCTACGCCAAGCAGAGTTCCAGCAGCAGCAGGACATCCATGCCAAGGAGAATTCCAGCAGCAACAGGACATCTACGCCAAGAAGAGTTCTATCAGCAGCAGGACACGCATGATGAGTTCCAGTAGCAATAGGATATTCATGCCAAGGAGAATCCTAAGGGCAGAAGGATATGCATTGAGAGTCCTAGTCCTAGAAGGAAAAGCAAAGATAAAGTCCAGCTGCAGTAGAATACAAGATAAGATAAGGACAGAAAGATTAGTCAAAGTAAGAACTCTAGTCTAAGTAGGAATTCAAGAAAGACCAAGAATACTAGTAGGATTAGAAAGTTCATCCTGTGCACTGCCGAGTGTGTCTGATGCTGCTCCCGTTCCTGTAGAGATGTTCCAGTTGCTCCCAGAGGTTCATCCTGCACCCTGCCGAACGCGGACCGTTGCCTTTGCTGCGCCAGCAGGGATGATCCCGTTGGGCAGTGTTGGCAGGCACACTCCTCCCTTGTAATCAATCCTCCATGACCGGTCGCATCGAGAACGAGGACGTTATCCTAGGCGTCAGGTAGGTCTCTTATTCTGTCATCTGGTCCCTATCCCGTCCTCACACGCTCGGACCGCCGCTCCGGTTGCTCCAACTTCCATTGGGTCCCATCTTGACGGATGTACGGACGTGACCTATGTTTAGACATGTCTGCCGGCAGGGCCCTTAGGATGTTGGTCAGTCTAACCAATTGGATGTGCCGTTGGGGTGTGTCGCAACTCACAGCTTTGGCGTGTGTCTGTGTCAGCACCGAGGTATTAGACAATATCCTGGGAACCTGTATTTGTAGTGCGTTATTTATTAGATACGATCCAACATATGGCAGGGAATAAAACTTAAAATAGCAGTGTTCAAGTCGGGAGAATAATGAAGCGTGGCATGGGTGAGACCAACAGAACGACTCGGGTCAAGGAATTAGATTACGTGGGTGCATTTGCATGCGATGGCGCCATGAAGGTTGACCGCAGTGGAATAGCTACGTGAGGACCGTCGGGGGGGTGAGTGATACAACCTCCCGCACCTCAATAGCCTCCGCTGGGTCGCCTGTAGGGTCGGGGTACACAGTAATGTGAGTGTGGATATGCCAGAACAATGCTCTGGCATAGGAATCTCGCGGAGGCTAGAGTGAATGCTTAGGGAGATCGGTAAGCCTATGTGGCAGGTGCCGCTGTCCACACCACTGAAATCAAATATTAGATTACCTTAAGATCCTTAAAGACACACAAGAGTACGTGTCGTGACATAAAATCAGAGATA
>BNST01000906.1:0-137113 GCA_019650275.1 Xylocarpus granatum | reverse complement strand
CAATTACTTTAAAGGTAAAGTGTAAAAGAAAGAAACAACTAGAAAAACAAAAACAAACATTAGCATAAAAGTGCCTAAGGCAAAGAAACAACGTAAATTGCAGAATTGAAAAAAAAAATAACGACAAACAAATAAGCCAATATTACATTGCGTCAATAGACAGAGCATACAAAGTATCACGCAACAAGGGCATAAAAATCAACAAGGCAATTAGGGGCTTACCATATGTACAAATCAAAAATCACAGGTAAAACATATACAAGGAGTTAAACAGACACAAAAAACGCAGACAATAACATCATAGAAAAAAAGCAAATACACAAAAAACATGGTAGACCTAGAAACAGACGAACACACAAGAAACCGAGCATAGAGAAAACCAGTTAAACGAATATGTGGAGGACAAATTAAGGAGGAGTAATATTAATTATACAGACAAATTATTACATCTTTAAATGATTTTGACTAACATCCCAACAAGGGAAACATAGCAAACAGAAAATCATTCACCAAACTTATTAGTTTACCGTCAATAAAAAATATTACCACACGAACTAACGCTTGTAACATACATGCGGGCACAAGGCCAATCCATGGCTTCGTGGACCCCCTTTATCTTAAATAACAAAACAAGAAAAGAAGGAGGGAAGCCGTTTTCAAATGGGGGGTATGGTGAGAAAAAAAGGAAAGCAACTGCAGGGTCACTCAAATAAGGGCAAAGAGTTTACCATAAAGACGATACGTGGGAGACTTAATGCAGGCAGGGCACGGTTCAAATGCAGTAAGAGACTCGTGAAAAAGTGTAGTTATGACACCACAAAGCAATAGGTAACACATGAGAAGCGGCAAGAAACGGGAGCAAATCTGAGATATATGGAACGATACGTCATTTCTTGCAACAGGGGCGGGAAAAATCGGCTCTAGTAGAGCGTGTAATCGCTAGTATCTATGGGTAGTTGGATGACTTGAAGATGTGCTGGGGGATGTGGGAGGTGGGATTGGGGCTAGTTCGATTCGTTATTTAAACGTAGCAACGGTAGCGTAGGGCTGTTCGTATTTCATGAGACATAGCAATAGAGTCGGTGCCACAATGCTTAGACAGTCCTATGAGCAAAATTGCATCCCGTGGCCCTTCCCAGACGTGCGCCGTGGCCCTCCTCAGACTATGGGAAACACAAGGGACGAAGTTATACAAAGCACCCTCCGGAGAGAGGACTGCCTGGAATCGACGCTAAGTGGGCAAATACATTCATCACGTAAGCAAAAAAAGAAATACCAAAAGGCAAATTCAAGATATATCGAAGCGCATAGCCCACCCGGAACTCTCCCTGTATGTGACAATTTAGTGACAGAAGAGTATACGGATTCATTACTCATGAAGAAGGGAAAGGGAGGGGGGGGTATTCGAGCAAGAGATTTGTTCAAATCGAACAAATAAGGGCTGGGGTTAAACATTCTCCACAGATTGAGTATTTGCAAGTTAAGTCATGCCGGCAGCCCCACCCACAATACTATAATACTCAATTAGTCAATGGTTCAATAGGGTAACTCCAAGTTGGTTATAGATTTGTAGAAATATTTTTTTGGGTATGCTGGTGGTGTTTGATTTTATTAAATTGAACTGTTTTTTTTTGTGTTGTTGTTTTATTTTTATATAAGGCGACTAATATAAACTATCCGGTGACTATCTATGGAGGAGATTAGTATTGATTGTTACAAAGAGGGATGAGTACATTTTAACCCTTAATGAAGTTCAATCTATGTATGACAAGTTTCTTAAATGTAACAGACAAACTAGAAGAACTTCACCTATGTGAACTTTGAAATGGTGCCGCTTTAAATGGGAGTTGAAACTGTTCTCATAAAAGTTCATGAAATAAGATAAGCACATGGCCATTAAACATACTAAGCGAGTGTAATATCGAATATAAGAGCATATCATTGTTTATGTGTGTGGTGTTGCTAGTTTTGTCGAAGGATGAACTGGTTCAAAGTAACAAGCTACCTAGGATTTTGACAAATACTTTGTGGCATTTACACTAAGGTAAAATTCAAATCGAAAGATATTTTATTGTATTCATAAACATTGATTATTTTTGGAAAGAATTTAATTATATTTAAACAAGTGGGGGATTGGTGGAATTTATTTAAATATAATTATACATGGAAAAAGGCTTGCATGTGATTATATACATATAAGCTTTGCACGAGATTGACATGAAGAAGACGTGCATTAAGAATACACTTATTAAAGCTTTAAATGGAGATTATGGCATTAAATATAAGTAGAAATCATGAGGCTAGTCTTTGCAAAGACGAATATGTACGGATGTGTGCCAAGTCAATGACTTTGGTGCTTTGGCTCTTGGCTGAGGCGCCCAAAACTTGGAATATTTAGAAGCCAAGGTAGAAGCCTTGGTGCCACGGCTCTAGGGCATAGCCCTAGCGTTGCAATGCCAGACTCTCTGTTTTCAACCATTTTGGATTCTATGTAAAGTCACAGCATGGGGCTGTAACATGGACTGTAAAATTATGACTCTTAAGTATGTTGTTTCCTAATTTGATTCAATTTACGTCATTGTTAAATTCAAACTTAATCTAATTATTAAAAATAAAATGATATAATAAAAAAAGATATTCCTACAAAGAGTTGTACACATATTTATAAATAAAGACATGTAATGATTTTATAACGTATAACACATATAACTTTTACCCTCTTCTTCTTTTCTTTCAAGAAATAAATTTGTGCTTTTATTTTTTTTTAAAAAAAATTCTTCACTTTTGCTTGATGTCAAATTGTGTAAGGCTTGACATATCCTGCAAGCGATTTGTTGGTGATATCCCAATAGCAATCTCAAATCGAGAGGGGGTAAATGACACTTTGAGGAAAGTGAATTTAGTATTTGTTTCAAGTCTCCATTCAACAAGTTTTTTTTCCAGTAGATAATTCTGCTCAAAGTTCTATCCCTTATTGTTGATTTATTCATGGAAGAAGATACCCATCATTCAAGTTACAGAATTCTAAGATTTTGAACCAATATTTGGTAAGAAGCTAACTACTCTATTTGCATTAAAATTTTCATTCTAACCACAAATTGATTTCTTTCCATAATGTGAAAAATAAGAAGCACCGAACTCACAAAAGACTTATTGTTTAGAAGAAAAATTCATAACACATAGGTATAATCATCAATGAATGGAACAAAGCAACGAACCCTATATATATATATTATAAAATAATAAAAGTCCCTAAGTTTAATATATATATATATATATATATTATAAAATAATAAAAGGCCCTAAGTTACCATTATGGATGAATGAAAAAGAAACAGATGTTATTTTATTGCCAATGAAAAAAGAGGCATGCTTGTCTTAGTAGATGTCTGTATGAAACTTGAGGTCGTCTAATGGGTGTAAGAAATTCCAACTTACTTGTAATATGCATTTTTAGGTTTTAAATGATGCATTTAAGTGTTTTATTGAAGTAAGGTCATCTAATACAAGATGACAATGGATATTTGACATGTAAGGTCCTTCATTGTGTGCGAAGAATTTTCATGACTTATTGAATTAAACTGAATTAAAGTCTTATTTGATGCAATGATTTATGAAAATAAGATCATGTAGTATAAGTATACTAAATGCATGTTAGTGTTTTATTAAGGTAAGGTCATCTATAATAAGTGAGCTAAAAGATATTTGACATGTATGGTCTTATATTCTGTATAAAAAAAAATGTGTCTTATTATAATATGGTTATCCACAAGAAGTAAGATCCTAATAAATGTATCCTTGACAATAAGTGTCTTCCGTAAGTAAAACCATATGCTAGAAGTAAGGTTCTAGTAGATATTTGACCAATATAACCATGTTTAGTATAAAGTCATATGCTAAAAGTAAGGTCCCACCAAAGTTACATTACTGTGGGTGATATGTTGGTGTCTTATTGAAGTAATGTCTCACACTTAAGTAACGTTGTTTACTAAAGGTAAAGTCCCACTAAATTTTGACCATTTACTAGCAGTAAAATCCTAGTAAATGTCTAACATGCAAAATCTGCACATGTAAAGCCATTTACTAGAAGCAAGATCTTAGTAGCTATGTGACATGTAAGAAATATTAGTATAAGGTCATCTAAAAAAGTAAGGTCTCATTAAAGTAAGGTTATTATAGGTGACTAAAAAAATGTAAGTGTCTTGTTGACGTAAGGTCTCAAACTAACATAAGGCTAAAATGAAGTAATTTACTATAACTAAGGTCTCACTTAATTATGATCATTTGCTAGTGGTAAAGTCCAAGTAATTTCTAACTTGCAAAAGTCTAACATGTAAAGTTGTTGGTATTTTAGTAACGTTCGTCTCTGAAATGTAAAGTTCTTGACTTGTAAAAAATGTGAGTTTTACTAAAATAAGATACTAGTAGAATGTCTAGCATGCAAGAAAGTTAGTGTCTTAGTAAACTAAAATCCTTAAAGTCACTTACGCCATATTATATTTGATATTAAGAAAAGTCACATTAAATATTTTTGGAAGACAGTAGATGGACATTCTAGTAATAATTTTTTAATTATAGTCCATAGAAAATTCTTTTTGTGGTGTGGTACATATGATAGGACAACATCAATAGCCATTTAAAACTATATGGGTTATACATTGATTGTCAATGTTTACATAAAAAATCTACAAGGGATCGATATTGAATGAAATAAATATTTTAAAATGTATTAACTAACGGTATTAATGCTTTTTATTTTTAAATTCTCTCCTTTTGTTTTTGTACAATATGAAATTGTATAAATCTCTTATTTTAACAATTTTTTTAAAAAATTTTATAACTATATTTATTAATTTAAATTCTAAAATTAAAATAATATCTTCTAATAAAATTAAATAATATGCATATTGCCATATTAAAGATCGTCAAATTATATTTATTTTTAAAACTTTAACTATAATATAAGACATACTCATTAAGGTATTATAATTTCTGTGAACCTCTTGTAGATTGATAAGAACAAAAAGAATTAAATGATTGAAAAGTAAAAAATTATCTTAATTAATTATCAAGAGAGAGAAAAAAGCAAAAGAAAAGGGTGGAGATTTAAAATAGGAGATTCAAATTAATATAATATTTAATTTAGGTCTTTAATAAATTATTAATGTAAAAGGGTGAAAATCAATATAAAAAATTATGTATATTGTAGGTGATACATTTAAAAATTAATAAAATCCTCAAGAGCTTACATCAACTTCAAAGACAAGAAGATCAAGTTCTTATCATTGTATTTGTTAGCAAAAATAGTAAGTTATTATTGCTATTTATATCAAAATTAGAATAAGTTGTAGCCGAGGAAAAAATAAATATTACGTCTAAAAGTGAAAAAAATTTGAAGTTAATTTGAGAGGAAAAAAATAATTCATGATGATAGAGTAATATTAAATTGTGAAGGCTTTTAATATAAATATTTAATTATTAAAAATAAAAATAGTTTACAAGTATTACCACATTGTGAATTTAAAAAAAAAGAGATTTATTTGAGGGTAAAGTTACAAAAGTGAGAATATATATTTTAAATATAAAGAACAGGTGTCTTAAGCAAGTTCAAACCAATTTATTTTTAATTTGTTAAACTATTCAATTTCATAATTTCTTTATTGAATAAGTCAAATAACAAATAAAGTAAATCTTATAGCCGAAAACATAAACACACTCTCTTTTTTCTTTCTCATCTTCTCTTTCTTTACTCCATTTCTCATTTATTTTTAGACAAAATGTTATAATTTTGTTGGTTGTGTTTGGTTGTAAGTGAAAAAAATAAAATAAAATTCAGTGACCGGAGAGTGATCACCAATGAGGGGGTGGGTGGTAGAGTCATACAATTTTCGGTCACTATTGTGGTGACTTGAGGTCACAATATGGGGATTGAAATTGGAAATTTGTTTGCCATTACGATGGTTGAAGTTCTAATTTTAGATTTTTAATTTTAACCACTACGAGATTTCAATTTTGATCTCCTTTCAACCTTGGATTTTATTCAAAATCAAAGCAAAATCAACTCACAATTCATGTTTTACCGATCAAGATTACTCAAAAACAACAAGTAAAGTGTACATTAACAAGTAAAAATAAATTTTACTTATTTTAAAATGTGAATGTTAACTTTAATCTTTTTATTTATGTAAAAAGAAAAATTAATAAGGAAGGTAGAAAATAAAATTATAGCTATGATTTAATTATAGAAGCATTTTTTTTATAAATATTATTTTTATTTATTTAATCAAAAGATTGTGAAAGAAATTAATATAATATAAAATCATTAAAAAAGGTGATAAATTTAGAAAATTTTTCCCACAAATTGTTTTAGAATACTTGCGAGGGAGGGTATAAATAGCATAACAGGTTACGGTTCATTCCTTATCTTCTACCCGCCGTCCTTGAGAATTACGAAAGCAGAGAGAGCTGAAAAATGGAAGAACTGAGAAAGCTGGAACAAGTACAGAGAACATTTTCATTTTTGCAATCGCGCGGCGCTGTTATTTCCTCCGGTAACAGTAACCATGACTCTAGTCGCTTTCTCGCTAATTTCATCCTATTCCTGGTAATCATTTTTTAGCCTGACTTCACTTTGCTTTGCTTTTTCGTGTTTCATACTGAAAAATCACTGATTTTCGTGCGCTCAAGGTACAACCTTGCGGAAAACTCGACATGGACGAGAAGTGCAGCTTAATTTCAGAATACGTACCGAAAGTGAGTGTCAATTTGATTTCATTTCACTTTCTGTCAATTGTGCTTATGCCCATGTATTTTTTTTTATCGAAGCTTTCGGCTTTGTTTCTTGAGGAAGCATCACTGTGGCTTAGTCAGGGAGGTAGGTGGACAGAATTTCTTCCTTGCATAAGCGTTAAATAAAGCGAAAAGAATTTTCATCAAACTTTCACTTTCTTGCAGGCTCTCTAGAAAATTGTATTGGAAGTGATGTTGTAAAAGGGAATGATTGTGATTCATTGCATGGTAATTATGATAATATGGCTATGGTTGGACTTGATGCTATGCAGAGAGCAAATTCTACCCTTGAGGATTTTGTGAGTACTTATTTGCTATTAAATTATCTTAGCATAACTTTGGGTATGATTGAGATTGCTGTGCGGCTGCTTAATTTTGAAATCACTAACTAAATGTTTGTAAAACTACTTTTTACTTTTTCTTCACTTACCCTTTTGGCAGAGTGATTCGATTTCTTAACAGTGGTGGATTGATTGTCATAGCACTTCAATTTTAAGCATACCCTTAATCAGCTTAACTGAATTCTTTATTCCTATTAAATACTTTCTATGATCACTTCATAATTTCTATCTGAGAATTAGATTCATGGAATATCATATCAGGTCGAACCCTGTTAATTTAGCAATGTTCTTTTCTTAATCAACAGTGCAGATCTTATTTCATGTTTCATGGAATGGATGCAAACAATCCACAAGCAATTTTCAAATACTTGCCTGTGCTTTCATTCACAGAAAGTTTCATTTATCAGGTACATTTGGATGAAAGTATCAACTATGATAATAATAATCTGTTCAATAATACAAGGAAATTTTTAATTTTTTTATGCCAGTGATAAGGCTGTCAAAATATCAAATATTAATGCTGCAAATTATTTATATGTGATTCTTCTATGACACATTTGTTGCTTTGTCGTAAAAGACAAATGAGCCTAGCCTGGTCTGTGTTTTTCTCCTGCTATACTCCCATCTAGAGAATTATTTATTTTTCATTTATGCAAAGTAAAAGGAGTTTGTTCAAGTTGGGTTGAGTATACAGTTAACTTGTTTCCTTTTATATTAACAGCTATCTTTTTCTTAGTGCAGCTGGATAGTTTGAATGAGAAGATTGTTGATAGCCCTACTAATGGTGTTGCTGTTTTAGAAAGAGGCTCTGAGGAGGTAATACCAAGAGCTTTTGAGCGTATATAGGCGTAATCTTGTAACTGGTTAATGAAATTTTTGTTCAAGTATGTAATTCTGTTTGTAATGTCAGAATGAAGCTTCTAAGTTATTGGATGTGTTCAAATCTGATCCATTCAGAACACTTACGAGTCTGCTTGAACAGCATGAACTTTTGACAGAGAGGTATGATTGCACAGTGTTTGACTGCATTCTTTTGTAAAAATATTGAAGTTATAAATTCTGTTGACATTGTCTTTGCTTCATGGATTAAGGATCAGAGAAGAATTTAGATGTGGTGAAGAGTATTGGGGTTTAGAAAGAACATTGTGTTGTTCATTGAAGTGCAACAAGGAGGTACTTTTGTTATAGTGTTCCTATTTTATTAAGGTATAAAGCGCCTTCTATATTAATGTATTTTTATATTTACTTCTTTACTACTAGTGACTAATTTCCCATTAAAACTTTTTGCTGACATTTCCTTTCTTGAAAGATAGTATTAGTTCATTAGCTGTACCGGTCTATGGCCTTGTTGTTAATCAAATATAGTTTGAACGACATTGATTTCATGTTCAATTGAATTAAGAAAATATTATTTGGGCCAATTTTACGGGTGCATGATTTGAAATTATTGCTATAGAATAGGACTGCAAATTCTCTTTTGTTTTGTGGGTGAAATTTAAGTTCTTGAAGTGCATTAATTTGTTTTACTTGCTGTGGTGTGAGAGTTGTGGTTAAAAAAACAAAGATGGGACTAGAGTAAAAATTATCTTCTAAATTTCACAAATTTCCCATGGTCAGTGCAGTCTGTTGATCCTCATATTATATCATCACATCTAGAAGTGTTCACTGGAAAATTGTGCTTGAACCAACAAGACCTAAGATCAGCAACAACTGAATAAGGCTTGCAATTTGTACAATCTAAGAATCAATGATTTACCGATGCAAAATGTAGAAATTGGTGCAACTCAAGGTCATAATAAAGTAGATGGAGCCCCTCAAAAATGTCAATCATACATGTTGTCTTATCATATCATGATTTTTGGGTAGATTAAATTGTTGGCATGAACAATTGATACTTGTTCTACTATATTTCTTAACTCTTCAATCAGGATTTCGAGTAAGATATCCCTATGCATGTGGAAATAATTTTGTGGATTTCTTTTGACTTTTTCAAATTTTGAAAAGTTGTATTCTCTATAAGATTTGAGCTGCTCAAGAATTATCTACCAAGATCTTTATCAAAAGAAATGATTGCTTGTCAGATCTCTGTCGAAAAAGTGATGAGGGCAATTCATCTAAAATCTTTTGATTATCGGGTGCTAAATCTTCTTCTGTATCAGCTGAGAGGAGAAAAGGTAATCTTTTCTTGCGTGTTTATATGTTGGGTGTACATGTGTTTTATGGACTCACATATTCTGCTGACAATATGCCATGCCCTGCTGATATGTTAATCCAAGACCTTCATTCATACTTTTAAACCTGCACCTTTTCATAGAGCTTCAAACTACTAAACACAATTGGGATAACTACACTACATCAAGCTATTATTTGTTGATGTCTAATGGTCCTTAATAACATAAAATTGTTTACCCTTATCTTCTCAAATTGATATGATAGTTACTATTTTAGAATAATTAGTTTGTTTCAAACTATTTTTTCTTTGTTCTTTTGTCCTCACCATTTTATCTCAACAAAACAGATCTAGTGCTCCAGTAGATGGTTCTGGAACTATAACATTCTGACATGACTGAAATGCTGCTGCTTCCATGATCTTAGTATGACATATTTTGTTAATTATTCATTGAAGTCTTGTGGAGCTAGTATATTTCATTACACTAAACTTGTTTCCTTTGAGGCAACTGTCAAGGTGAATGAATTGCACATGGATTTTCTGTCAATCTCAGAATTTCTAGTAGAAATATCTGATGATCTGTAAGTACTTCTTTCTTTGTTTTTCCACCAATTCACTACAATTCCATGTCATTAATTTTTGTTGTTACCTCATTCTCAACTATTTATGCTATTACTGGAGTTGTTAACATTTAATTCAATCATTTACAAATGCTATAATTCATGTGGCGAGCGTGATGTTGTTTTGGCTCAGACCAAATTCCATGATGATGCTGTAGGTTTGACTATGAGGTTAGTTTGTGCATTGATTGGATTATCATTACTAACAACTGTTATACATTTAATATAACCAACTCTAAATCCTAAACAATGGTCCTTATAGGATGATGTTTTGGAGAATAATTTCAACATTCTGCGCATGTTTGTCAGAATATATGGACCATCAACAGCACCAACCATGCTGGTCAGATGCCAATCTCTTCATCATCTAATTTAATGATTGTGTCACTTTGAAAATTGATGTGCTCTCTGTTGATTCACTATTTGTGATTTAATTAAACAAACTCTGAACCAAATCCAAACTCATGGCACATTGGGGTTATGGATTGTTAACTGCCTGTTAGTTGTTCCTATATGTTACCTTTTTTTTTCCCCAATTATCAATATAGTAAGTTTTGTGTATTCTGCCCCAATTCTATGTTTATCCACTCTATTAGTTCTTCCATTTCTCCACTCTTTCACCATCCTTCCATTCCTTTTTTCTTTCTGCTGCCTGTTATTCCTTATTGTTTTCTTGGTTCTTGAACAATTACTTACTCCTAGACCCAAAGCTGTGGTTCCACTTGTAATATTAAACTTGCCTAACTTGAACAGCAATGCAACCCATTTCAAGAAACAATTACTATAGTAGTTAGTATTCTAGAAACTGGAGGATGATAAGTATTGTTTCAAGATAATTGTACATGCTTTTACTTGATTAATCTTTCTTCTTGCCTCAGATTATTTGAGGAGTGTTCTTTTGAAAATGGAAGCATTGTCGGCAAGAATCAGAAATAATTATCTCGGTTGTCATGTCCGTCATGTAACATGCCACCTAGCCTACCCCCTAATGATTCAGTAGATCTTTTCCCATCTAAATGTCAGATCTGTGTCTTTCTTCTAGTTCTTATGGTATGTTGTTAAGACTCTTAGACTCGTACAAGTCGTCAGTACAAAGATTAAAATTTAAAATTTGTATCACTGCATCCGTGACTATGTGGGTAGTACTTGCAGTAACCTAGATTCATGGTCTGTTGTTATTGTTATTGAGTCAATGGCTAATGATGATCAACTTGTTTAATTTTTACTTCTTTCCTCTTAGGCAAAATATATCACTGAGGCCGAAGAAAAGTGCAACAATTTACTGAAATCTTTGGACCACCAACTATCATCTAACTACCAGAGAAGGTGTGAAGAAGCAACTAGAGAGGGTAATTTATTGAAATCCAATTATATGAAATTTGACTCGCTTCTTTCTGACCTCATGTTTTATTGTATTTTTATAAATTTATGCATATAGGTGGGAAGGTTTACGGACATCCTCTTGGAACGTGGAGCATACCTCCCTTAATAGTTGACGAGGAATCGTATAGATCCAACTTGCCGAATAGGAAATGAATAGTAGTGGTAACTGTGGAGTTACGTTTTGGTGCTTTGTGCAATTTCATTCTAGTTTTATCTAGGACAGAAAAGCTTTAATGTCTCAAATTTAGGATTGCTGAACGAATGAAGCCGGGAAAATAGCTGAAGTCAAAAAGTTCACGTGGTGAATCCTTTGTCGAGAGAGATTATTTGAACTACTAGCAATCAATTACAAATGTTTGCTAAATATTAATTTTAAAAAAAAATCAATTAACTCTGGAATATTGTTATTGTTGGCATAAAATCTCGATATAAAAATTAGTGCATTAATGTAAAATTTAAAGTTATTGTTAGGATAATAATCGATCACTACACAAAGTAACGTGATGTCTAACTCTCTACAGTATCTGGATGCACAGATAATGATTCCATTCGGAGGGATTTGCTACAAACCTGATTCCAGTTGAGCTACTCAACATGTTCCACAACGCAGTTACTACACTGGATTATCTCCTTTGACAATTTCATAACAAAAGTATAAACAAAAACAGCATTAGTTTTTGATATTACAAATAATAAACCAATATCAATATGTGCCTTGTCTTTATAAATTCACTATTTTAACGATGAACATCTCTCATTTTAAGATGTATACGGAGAACCTAGGCATTGTAGTTTGTCATGATTCTGAAATCATAATTATTCTGAGGTAAAATATTAAATACAACGACAAATTATATAATCTTTATATATAAAAAAAATAAGGATTATCGTCATGTTTTTATTGCTATGCTCCTAAAATTTAACTGAAAGCGCAACAATATGTTAATTGATTTTTTTTTGTTGTAAATACACCATTAATTCATACATGTAGAAGATAAATAGAAGAAGAAAAATAAAGAAGAGAGAGAACTTTGTAGAGAGCAAGAAAACAAAGGAAGAGAGAAAACTTCCCAGGGAGAAATTACATAAACTTGAAGAGAGAAAACTTCCTAGGGAGATATTACACAAACTTTCTTTAGAATTTTTCTTTAGTAATTCTTTGTTTTAGAAGAATATACAACGCTAATTATAGAAAAGAAAAGGAATATAACACAAGTCTTACATAGGTCTAGCAGAACACGTCATGAGCCAGAGAGATATAGATTTCTCATAACATAGCATGGTAATGTATTGCTCGTAGATAAAGATAATAAATCTACGACCTATTAAGAAGCAATAGTAGACCCAGATTTTGAGAAATGGCTTGAAGCTATGGAATCTGCAATGGAATCCATGTATGTTAACCAAGTATGGACTTTGGTTGATCCACCTGAAGGAGTAAAACCCACCGGCTGCAGATGGGTCTTTAAGAAAAGGATTGATACAGGTGGTAATATACATACCTTTAAAAGGCAAAAGATTTCAAACAAATTCATGGTACTGACTATGATGAGATCTAGTTGCCATGCTTAAATCTATTCGAATTTTACTGACAACAACTGCATTCTATGAATATGAAATTTGACAAATGGATGTCAAAATTGTATTTCTTAATAGAAATCTTTTAAAAGACGTGCATATAACACAACCTAAAGGTTTTGCTATTCTAGAGAATGTTAGAAAGGTTTGCAAGCTACAAAAATTCATTTATGGAGTACAATAAGCTTCTAAAAGTTTGGAATTTCTTTTTGATGATGTAATCCAAAAGTTTGGTTTTATTAAAAATGAAGATGAACCTTGTGTTTACAAAACAATTAATAGGAGTAGTGTTGTCTTTATAGTATTATATATAGATGACATGCTATTTATTGGAAACAATATCCCAACTTTACGATCTATAAAAATATGATTGAAAAATACTTTTTTCAGTAAAGGACTCAAGTGAAGTTACCTATGTGTTAGGTATTAAGATCTATAAAGATAGATCAAGAAGACTACTTAACCTAAGTCAGAGTACTTGCATAGATAAAGTGCTAAAGAGATTTAACATTTAAGAATCTAAGAAAGGATTCTTACCTATGTCACATGGAATAAATCTCTTTAAAGACTACTATTTTATGACATAAGATGAGAGAGATCACATGGGTAAGATTCTTTATGCATTTGCTATAGAATCTATCATATATGTCATGTTGTGTACTCGTCTTAATGTTTCATGTGCTCTATGCATGACAAGTATATGAGAGAGATCACATGGGTAAGATTCTTTATGCATTTGCTATAGAATCCATCATATATGTCATGTTGTGTACTCGTCTTAATGTTTCATGTGCAAGTATATATCAAGCAGATTCAGGTAAGCATCATTGGACAACTGTCAAGATTATCATTAAGTACTTGAAAAGCACCAAGGATATATTCTTGATATACAGAGGTAAGGAAGAGCTCATTGTAAGGGGTTACATTGATGCTGGTTTCTAAATTGATAAGGATGACTCCTAATGGCAATCAGGTTTTGTGTTTTACCTTAATAATAGTGTTGTGAGTTGACAGAGTTTAAAGTAAGGGAAAGTAGCCAATTCTATGACACAAGTTGAGTATATTGCTCCTTCCTCCGATGTAGTTAAGGATGTTGTTTGAATCAAAGAGTTCATTATTGAACAAAATTCTATTGTGATAATAATAAGCTATTACATAGGCAAAGGAACCTAAATTCAAACATATAAATCTCATTAGAGAGATGCCTAAATCTAATAATATTTTATATGTTTGGCATTTTTGTATCATAATATTTTGATTTATGTATTTTATTAATTATTATTTTATTAAATATTCGTATATTTGATAAATGTAAAAATGCCATTAGAATACTTAAGTAGTCACGATATTTGGCAGTTTGTGTTCCCTATCCTTCGCAAGGCCACGTCACTCCAATGATGCAGCTTGCAAAGCTCTTACACTCACGAGGATTCCATATTACCTTTGTCAACACTGAGTTCAATCGCAGACGCTTAATCCGATCCAAAGGTCCTGACTACTTTAAGGGTGTTCCTGGTTTTCGGTTCGAAACCACTCCGGACGGTTTGCCGCCGTCTGATCGTGATGCAACGCAGGATGTTCCGGCGTTATGTGATTCAACAAGGAAGATTTGTTTGGCTCCGTTCTGGAGCTGATATTAAAATAATGACAATAATAACATTTAAGATTTCAAATGATGTATGCAATTTAGAAATTTGTTTAGTGATAGAAATAGAAAATAAAAACTTTTATAAATGAGGTGAAAATTAACCTAATGATCTTTTTATATTACTTAAAATAAAAATCACAAAATTTAAATAATAATTTTTGTAATTATATTTCTATTAAATTATAATCTCTTTATAATAAAAATTATTCGTCCCAATCCTACGACTACAAAGATATATTATTGAGAATGCAATATATGTGTTTTTATTTTTTATTATATAGTGATTAAAAATTAATTTCACTTATAATAATTTTTAGAGAAAGAATTTGTTCCAACACTATTTAATAGTTTTTTTTATAAAAGAAGTTTGTATTTATATATGAGAAATTTTTTTAAAAAAATTATATATTAAAAAGGTGAGATTTAAATATTTGAAAATCTATATTATACACTTGTAAGTGTCTTTTTGTATGCATACGCGTGTGTATATTTGCAAACATACGTATGCTATTGTTAAATAATCTTTGCAAGTACTTTTTTATTACAATTAAGTCTCGTAGATTATGACTCATCCTGCGTTATTATTACAATCATTATTTTTTTTTATATCATATTATATTTTATAATTTATTAAATATAATTATTATAATAATTATTTTTTTTATGTTACATCATATTTTATGATTCATAAAACGTATTGTTATAATAATTATTTTTTTTATATCACGTTACTTATCAAGATATATAATGTGATATAAAAAATTTATTTTTTAACTTATTTATAATTATTATATTTTTATATTAAATTATACTTTATAATTCACCAAAATACTTTTATTACAATTATTACTCTCTTTTACGTCATATTGCTTGTACATCATTTTTTTCCTTTAAAAATCTTTCTTAATTTTGTGATATAGTATATTTTGCCACTGTCGATCGGAATAAAGTATGTTTTTTTTTATATATATTTAATATCTAATTGTCAGTTTATATTTTATATATATATATATATATATATATTTTGTTTAATTGCAACAAAATCTTAAGGAAACCAAAGTTCAGCAATAATCGATTCAGGGAGCAGACACTAGCACGAGATGTGAAAAGTTCAATCCCACGCTACTACTGAACGACGACTGACGCCTTTATCTCATGACTTTTGCTTCCATCTTCTTCTATCTACTGAACTCAAAAGGAGACCCGCCGCTCAGGGGTACAAGATAAGAGACAGCTGTGCCGAGCAATAAGACAAGAGACCGCTGTTGTACCACTTGACTGGCAAAAAAAAGCTTACGTAAGAACTGGAAGAGTCTTGGCATGTACGTTAGTGATATCAGATAACCCCACCACACGAAGGAAGGCCTATTAATCTAGTAATAATCAAACCTACGAGAGGCCAAGTCCAGCTGAATTTGGCCGCTCAAATAACGACAAAGATAGCATCGTCCAAAAGATTAGGTTCTGAAGAGTCAGCATTCTAAGAGCCACAAATTTTCTATTCTTTCGGCTCCTCGATGTTTGCCTTATAATAATAATAATAATAAAAGCACAGGTTGTTTTATACAGTTGGAAGAGAATTAAAAACGAAGAAAACAAATTTCTTTGAGAGAGGCGAAGGAAAATTGGGTGGGGTTTCAACTTTCCTTTTTATAATGATTATTACTGAGACTCAAAATGCTAATATTCAATCATGCCTAGAAATTGTAAAACATCAAATTCGTAACATTACACAAACACATAATTAATTCGTCGGTGAAAAACAAAAGAAGATGCGACTATGAGGTCAATTATATAGTATTATTATCAAACAATAATACCATCATTTAATTAAAACAATTTTCTTTTTGTATAAAATTAATCTCCTAGTTTAATGTTCAAACTTATAAACCAATAATCTCTAATATTATTTATATTTATATTAATTCTTTTGATATAATAACGCATATTAAACATTATATTTTACAAAAATAAAATAATGTTTACTCAATAATCAAACTTGTGGGCAAAGTATACAGAATTAATGTTGAAAAGTTTTGTTTTTAAATTATTGACATAAAATATATATAAAATATAAATACTCCCTTTTTTATTGGACTGATCCCATGATTATTCACAACCATAGCTGATATCTCATTAGTCTCTGGCCCTGACAAACATCGAGTGTTGCATCCCTTTGATTTCCTGTGCCAAACATGGGTTCAATTCAAGAACTTCAAGCGGCAACTAAAACTCATGCAGTTTGTGTTCCCTATCCTTCGCAAGGCCACGTCACTCCAATGATGCAGCTTGCAAAGCTCTTACACTCGCGAGGATTTCATATTACCTTCGTCAACACTGAGTTCAATCACAGACGCTTAATCCGATCCAAAGGTCCTGACTACGTTAAGGGTGTTCCTGGTTTTCGGTTCGAAACCATTCCGGACGGTTTGCCGCCGTCTGATCGTGATGCAACGCAGAATGTTCCGGCGTTATGTGATTCAACAAGGAAGAACTGTTTGGCCCCGTTTCTGGAGCTGATAGCTCGGTTAAATTCATCGCCGGATTTGCCACCGGTTAGTTGTATAATTTCCGATGGAGTCATGACCTTCGGCATCAAGGCAGCGGAAATAATCGGCATACCGCAGTTTGAATTTTGGACGGCCTCTGCCTGTGGCTTCGTCGGATACTTGCAATACAGTGAACTCGTCAAAAGAGGGATAGTTCCATTCAAAGGTTTGTTTTTATTTTACTTAGAATATTTTTTCTTTAATTTCCAGAGCTAAGATAAGAACTGCTGCCACCTAAAGTTCGTGTGAAATTAAAGATATTATTTTTTTTAATTTTTAAAAATATTTATTTATTGCTATAAAAATATAACATTATAATTTCAGTTTATATTAATAAATTTGTATTTGAGTCTCTGTACATGGCACTGGTGTCTACTTTTATTCCTGATATATTAGTTAACTGCCCTTTTATCCATTGCCTGTATTTTGTTAAAAGTGCAAAGGCTCTTGGTTCTTGGCGTATATATTGCTGGCTTCTTGCCAACAAAATTTTAAAAAGGAAAAATTAATTTTGTGAATTATAGCCTCTTTTAATTATTTTTTTATTAAAATAAATGCAGATATTTAATATAATTAATAATAATTTAAATTATTTATTATTAATTATATTTTGTATTATTATTTTATTAAAAATGAAGAGATTAAGAGAGGATCTTATTTATTTTTTCTTTTTAGGACGAGGCCATGATTTCGCCTTCTCCTAGCAATGTTTCTTGCCCGTACAATATTTTGGCTAAGTCAAAGTTATTCTTTCAAATCTATTTGTTTCAGATGAAAAATTCCTTACAGATGGAACTCTTGAGAAAGTTATTGATTGGATCCAAGGCATGAGCAACATCCGGTTCAGGGATTTACCGAGCTTTGTCAGAACCACTGATCCTAACGAGATCATGTTCGATTTCATGGGCTCAGAAGCACAAAACTGCTTGAACTCTTCTGCCATCATATTCAACACATTTGATGAATTAGAAAAAGAAGTGTTAGATGTTATAGCATCCAAATTCCCCAATATTTACACTATCGGTCCTCTTCCCTTGCTCTGTAAACATGTAGACGAAAGCAAATCTCAGTTTTTTGGATCAAGCTTGTGGAAAGAAGACTTAGACTGTCTGAAATGGCTTGACCAACGAGAGATTAATTCAGTTGTGTATGTGAATTATGGTAGTGTGACTCAAATGACTGATCAACACTTGAAAGAATTTGCATGGGGCCTTGCAAATAGCAAGCATCCATTTTTATGGATAGTTAGGCCCGATGTAGTGATGGGCGATTCCGCAGTCTTGCCTGAAGAATATTTTGAAGAGATTAAGGATAGAGGAATAATAGCGAGTTGGTGCCGCCAAGAGCAAGTATTGTCACACCCGTCGGTTGGTGTTTTCCTGACGCATTGTGGTTGGAATTCTACAATAGAAAGCATATGCGGCGGCGTCCCTGTAATCTGTTGGCCTTTCTTTGCCGAGCAACACACTAATTGTAGATATGCATGCACAACCTGGGGCATTGGCGTGGAAGTGAATCACGATGTAAAGCGGGATGACCTTGAAGCACTTGTTAAAGAAATGATGGATGGGGAGAAAGGGAAGAAAACGAGGCAAAAGGCTCAGGAGTGGAAGAAGAAAGCTGAAATAGCTACAGGTATTGGAGGTCAATCTTACAATAATTTTAATAGATTCATTGAGGTGGCTCTTAATCATGGTAATAGATGAATTAAAATATGTGACAAGCAGAGTGAAGTATTAGATGAATACTTCCGTGGCTTTTGAATTAGCTTTATTGTTATTGTCTTCTGGTGCTTGAGTCCTTGAATACTTTTGACACAATGTTGTCTTAATAATGTTGCTATTGAATACTATATGAATTCAAAGAATAAATGTTATTGATTTCGTTCAACTACAGTTACCTGTAGCTTAAAAAAGACAACAGAAATCATAAAGAAAAGTCGATTAAACATAATAATTTTACTTTGGATATCTAAATCCAAACCTACTTTCCTGCTTTTGAAAAAGACGTAATTACGAAACTGGAACCATTTATACAATTTAACACATTTACCCTTTGGATATCCAAATTCATTTTGGGCCAAGAAAGTAACCACTGTTGATATCTCTAACTAAGTTTTAAAAGTAATCTTGCCATTAGGAGTTAACATATTTTATGATTTAACGCATTTACCCGTTAGGATATTCAAATTCAAGCTGTAAGTATCTAATAAGATAGGATTTTATTAGATAGTTAAGTATTGTACAAAGATTTCTTTAGCTATGCTCATAACTTGATTAATTAAAATATTAATATTTTTTATTTTTTTATAACTGTAAATTTTTTTCATTTAATTTTAAAATTGTCAAGTATTTTTTAAAAAATAAATAAAATAATTTCTATACAAAACAAAACAAATTTAATTTTTTAACAAATTAAATTAAAATTATTTATCATCTCATATAAGATTTATAATTTATATAAAAAATAATTAATTTTATTAAATAAATATTTAAATATTATAATTTTTATTATACGGAGTATTTTTATACCACAATAATTGTATTGTGGTATTTTAAAAATGTAATATAAATTAGTAGCTAATACAAATAAATTAAAAAATAAAAAAAATTAAATAAAAAGATATGAGGTTAGATTTTATAAATAAAATTAAAATATATTTATTTTAATTAACTAATTTATGATTAGAAAAAATAAATAAGTATATTTTTTAAAATATATTACAAAATAAAATTATGAACGATAGAAGTAGATATGAATAGCAATACAGGATTATTTTATTATTCTCCTAATATATTAAAATCCATAAATGACTTAAATATTTTACAAAAACAAAGAATTAAAATAGATAGTTTAATAGAAAATGTTAGAATAATGCAGTATAATATAGAAAAAGGACAAAAGGACAGAGTAGTAAAACTAGAGAGGATAGAAAATACTATATTAGAAAAATTAGAAGAAATAGAATTAAAGATAAAAAACTTAGATAAAAAATTATCTGCTTTAACAGAATAATTTTAGTATGAGTTGGTTAGTAGAAAAAATATTACCTTTAGATTGTAGAGAATGTAAGCATAGTTGGAATAATACCTATAGAGAAAAATGTTTTATTGTAATATGATAATAGTAAAAAATTGTAAAAAATGTAAGAATTGTAATTTAGTATGTTGTCCCTATGGATATAGCAAGATTTGGAGAAATAGTAGAATATGGTGATGAGGTTAAAAAAGAGGTAAAAGAAATAGAAATGAAGAAAAGAGATATAGAGTTCATAAAATTAGAAAACAATATTTAAAAGAAAAGGTAAGTAGATAGAAAAATTAGAAAAAGAATTATCAGAATTAAGATAGAAAAGAGACTAGAAATTAGTAGACTAGAAACAAAGAATAATAGATTTAGAAAAGGAGAATAAACTAAAACAAATAATAAAAGAAGATTTAGAGACAATAGAAGAAGATGATTAGAAAAAATAGATAAAGATAAAAATCTAGATAGTAAATTATAATGAAATAAAATAGAAATAGAAAAAGATGATAATTTAGAAATATAGCTAGTAATACAGTAAGACCTGCTAGTATAATTAATAATTTATTAAATTGTCAAGTAGCCATAGAAATAAATAATAAACAATATAATTTAAATGCCATTATAGATACAGGAGCTAGTAAATGTGCTATACATGATAAAGCTTTACCTAGGGAATGTTTTGAAAATTTACCTTCACCAATAAGAATAGCAGGAGTAAATAGTGTAACAGAAAGTTATTTAAAAGTAAAAACTGGTAGTTATTTGATATTTAAGACTCAGAAATATTTATTACCATTTTGTTATGTTTTACCATTACAAATTCATGATAGAACTCAGTTAATAATAGGAATGAATTTTATTTATAGTATGCAAGGAGGAATAACTGTAGAAAATAGAAAAGTAACATTCTTTAAGAAAACAGAAACCATAGATACATCTCCCATAAGTAGACCAGTAGATATTAAAATATTTGAAGAACAGGAAGAGTATAATAAACAGGAAATAGAAGAATTATTAGAAATCAGATGTAATATTATATAATTATGGTAGATTAGAATCAAACTATAGAACATACTTAGAACCAATAATGAGAAGATTAGAAGATTTATCAGTAATAGGAGAAAATCCTTTAGCATTATGGAATAGGAATAAGATCACTTGTAAATTAGAAATAATAAATCCAGATTTAACTATACAGGATAAACCCATAATACCAGATCCTAGAACTAAAGCAGAATATACTAAACACATAGAAGAATTATTAAAAGGAAAATTAATTAGACATTCTAATAGTAGACATAGAACTGCAGCTTTCATAGTACAAAAGCATAGTGAGATAATTAGAGGAAAAAGTAGAATGGTTTTTAATTATAAAAGGTTAAATGATAATACTTATAAAGATCAGTATACTTTACCAGGATAGATTATTTATTATTAAAAATAAAAGATAAGGAAATATATAGTAAATTTGATTTAAAATCAGGATTCCATCAAGTAGCAATGCATCCAGATAGTATAGAATGGACAGCATTTACTTCACCCTTAGGACAGTATGAATGGTTAGTAATGCCTTTGGATTAAAAAATGCTCCTAGTATATTTCAGAGAAAAATGGATAATATATTTAGGAATTAGATGATTTTATAATTTGTTATATAGATGATATATTAATATTTAGTGATGATATAGCTCAGCATATACAGCATTAAAAAGATTTTTTAATATTTGTGAAAAAGAAGGATTAATATTATCTAAGACTAAAGTTAAATTTAGGACAACCTAGAATAGAATTTTTAGGATTAGAAATAGGAAAAGGCATAATAAAATTACAGCCTCATATAATTAAAAAGGTAATAGATTATAATGAAGAAATAGGTACTAAAAAAGAATTAGAAAGTTTTTTAGGATTATTAAATTATACTAGAAATTATGTTCCTAATTTAGGAAAACTAACAGGACCCTTTTATAATAAACTAAAAATAGGAGGAGAAATTAGGTTTAATAATGAGGATAAAAAATTACTTAGACAGATAAAAAATATAATAAAAAACTTACCAGATTTAGAATTACCCCCAAAAGGATAGTTATATAATAATAGAAACAGATGGTAGTTTAGAAGGATGGGGAGGAATTTTAAAATGGAAGCCTAATAAAGAAGACCCCCGTAGCTTAGAAAAATTAAGTAGATATACTAGTGGAAAATATAAGACTAAAGTAACTAGTATAGATGCAGAAATATTAGCATGTATAAATACCTTAGAAAAATTTAAAATTTTTGTATTTGATAAATTAGAATATACCTTAAGAACAGATTGTAATGCGATAGTAAAATTTCTATAATAAAATAAATTCTAGTAAATTAAGTACCAATAGATGGATAAAATTTCATAGATTATTTAAAAATAACAGGTGTAGAATGTAAAATAGAACATGTAAAGGCTAATGAAAACTTTTTAGCAGATAAATTATCTAGGATAATTAATAATGATACTTTTGATTAATTGATATCATTCCAAAATTGCATGTAGAAATGTAATTTCATGTAGAAAGTAACAATGTAGAAAGATAATATGCATTCATGCATGGTGGCATTGTACAAAATTCAATTTTGTTGTGGATACCGACGTAAGTCAGGAGCCCACTAAGCCCACCAACATAACTGTTCATGCATATGTAGAAATATAGACATTGTAGAAAGATTTGTAGCACTAACCCATTCTTTGATTATTTAAATTTTTGCAGCAATGGCAGGTACTTCACAAAGCCCACAAAGCCCAAATTCCTTTTTCTTTGGACCCTATACACTAAAGTGTTCCCCATTGGAACAAATCTCTCTTTTGATTCTAAAGCCCAGTTGAAGCCCAAACAAAAATGTCTTGTTGATAATCTGTGGCATTTTAACCCCAGATTAAAGCCTGATATTATGCATGCTCTATGCTGTTATTTTGAGTTAAAAAATCAAGAAGAGCAATATTTAAAAGCTTCTGTAGGCTCTTCTCCTTTTTCTCAAAAAGTTTCCACTCTAAAAGAAAAAATAGATTTTTTACAAAAGCAATTGAGTGAGAAAAATGAAAAAATAAATGAGCTAGAGCAAGAGATAGAAAAGATACAAAAGGGGCTCAATGAAAGAAAAAATATGGAGAGAAAAATGAAAAAGGAAATTGAGATTTGGCAGCAAGAAAATACAGAAAGGTTTTCAAAGAAAAAACTATTGGAACCTATTTTCAACACTCCTGCTGAAAAGAAGGTTCTTGGTTGGGTTCTGAAAGAAAAAAGAGAAGAATAGTGAAAGAAAAAAGAGAAGAATTAGTAAGAGCCCAAGACTTCCTAAAGACAATTGCTACCAATGAGCAAGGCCCCACCAGGAATGGGAATCATAAGTTTTTATTATAAAACTAAAGGTCATGATCTTCCTGGAATTTGTATCTGTAGCAAAGGTTTAATCCTCTTTAAAGCTACAGCCCATTTGAAAAAGATGGAGTGATTCTATGACTCCTTTCTCATTACAAAAGCTTTTTGAAATGGGTTTTTTAGCAAGGATAGTGGTTACTGATCCTTTACAGGTAAAAAGATTTGTTGAACCACTCTCTTGGAGGTTGGCACATATCCTGTATGAATATTTTGAGAGGAAATCAGGTGGGAAAAGAAGGATTTTCTAAATCTGCAAATTTCTTCTATCCCAGCTAATTATAATACAGGATATCCTGAAAAAGCAAAAATGGAAGTCCTTATTGATGCATACATTTTCTCAAAGCCTTTCAATATAAACATAAATTCCCAATGGAGCAGAATGCTGGCTGAAGAAGCTACTTCATCCACTGAAGAAAATATCAGCCATTTTCGGAATTTATTTTTATCAGCCCAAAAAACTGAAGTCGTGGACACATCAATATGTCATGCATATGGAAGATAGCAGAATGAAGGTGTTCACCAAGACAAATCACTTCAATATTTATGTTCCTTTTTTGGGCCAGATCCATGAGAGTCTAAGTATGGAAGATCATTTTTCAAACATCAGAGCTCATCTCAGTATCAAGAGCTTTGGAGATCACCACATTCTTCCAGAGCTTATCTTTTCTTCTGATGATAATGACTTTTGGGACTCCAATGAAGAAGACTAAGCTGCCAAGGATTCAGAAAAGACATCCGACAAAGCTGCCTCAAGATTCCTTTACTTTTGTACAACTTTATGTAATTATAGTTTCTTTTTCTTAACCATGGTTCTATCTAACCATGATTTAGTTTGCTTTTATTAACTATAGTTTCTTTTTGTAAACTATGGTCTTACTTGACCATGGGTTAGCTTACTTTTTGTAACTAGAGTTTTCTTTTTAGAAAGTAACCATGGTTATTCATAACCATGGATATTTGATAAAACCTCCTTCAAAATAAAAACAATAAAACCTTAATCACTTAACAAAAGATATTTTATATAATCGGTTGCACACTATGTTATACATTCTGTTTAAGCATATTAAACAAAGGTTTGAATCAAAATAATGATGGGTATAAAATAATCTAATTGACAACAAAATCAAATAAAATTTTTTTTTCCTGCAAAACTCGTTGCAAAAATAAGATTGAATCAGCCAAGAAATTTCATTTATGTTACAACGAATTTTATTTTTATAATAAAAAAGAATTTTATTGGCATTAGGAATTATTTTAATGTAATTTTGATATTATTATTTTAATTAAAGTGCTCCCCCACAGTGTTACAAGCCTAGGTCTGGCATAACCCATGTCTAGTGGGCCAAGCTTCTAACAACAGAAGCCGAAAAAGCGACAACCGAAGGGCAAACCAAAAAAAAAGATGGGTCGAAGCGTTAGACAGTAGAAAACCTATTTTAGCCTTCTAGCCAAGTCAAGGCAAATAGGTACTGAATTGATACGGTTGAGAGTTGTCTACCCAAATTCTTGCCCGAGTTTGAACTAATTATTAAAGGTAGAATTGTCAAATTATATAAAACATAGCAACATCATTGATTTGGATCAGGTGAAAACGAGGGTAAAATTATTATTAAATAAAAAAAAAGATATCAAAAGTAAGAGTGAGGGTGATGGAGAGAGCATTAGAAAGATAAGAACAAAAAGGAGTAGATAATATTGTAAAAAGAACTAATGCATCTAATTTTTTTTTAATCAATATTGATTACTCTTTTGTCATAATTTAAAGTGTCACAAGTCATGCACCATATTTTAATGGTTTAGCACTAGCGATGTACCACTTTTAATTACATGTATTGTCCAATTAAAATGAAACCATTGTAAAAATCAATTTTCCTGCACAAAATTCAAAGGCATGTTTAATTCCTATGTAGACATAAAAGGACTTATGCCCACTGGCGACTTATTTCTGGACAAAAACAAGGCCGTCCACGTTGAAAATCGGCTCACGTGTCCAAAATATACATATTTATTTACATTTCTGTTAACTATTTTTTTTTCAAAAGATTTTATTTTCATCTAATATCAATTTTTACTCGTAAATTTATTAATATTTAACTCTAAAAAAAATATAAATTTACAATAAAATTTAGTATAAATTTAAATATAAATACAAATAAATATTAACTATTACAATTAAATTTGTTTTTCAGATTGGCTAGCTGAAAAACTAATGTGGCATGTTTGTGAAGTAGTCTGTATGTGGTTCTTGAAGGCCAATAGATAGTGTGCACTCGTCTAATGATTAGAGTATAAAACGTACACTTGCTTTATAAAGTAGCTATTGTATTCCTGTCAAACAGATTCAAAAAATAAAAAAGCTTTTCTCACTAACTCTTTTGGGCATTCTTTCTTGTTCTTCTCGGTTCAATTTTTCGCAGATCGCTGATGATTGGTGAGGGAATATGTTTGTAGGTTCGAAAAGAAAGAAATTCTTAAGAAAGCCTATAGTGCAATTGTTCTATCGTTGGGTGATGGAGTCCTACGTGAAGTGTCAAAGGAATCAACGGCACTTGGTCTCTAGAACAAATTAGAGACACAATCTATGAGAAAATATTTTGCCCATTGGCTCTACCTAAAGAACTATTTATATGCCTTCAATCTTGAAGAGGAAGGATCGTTGTGAGAGCACCTCGACAACTTTAACAAAATTATTTTGGATCTTGAGACCATAGACATCAGATATGAAGACAAAAGACCAAGCTCCTATGGTACTGACCTCTCTTCCACCAAGCTATGAGCTATTCATTGACACATGATTTTATGGAAGAGACACAGTCAGTATGGATGATGTGAAATTGGCCTCAAGTTCCAAAGAGTTGAGTGAAAAGGCAGAGTCGAAAGATGTGAATTTAAAAGGACTAGCTGTTAGGGGAGGATCGGAAAAGAAAGATTGGAAAGGACACAAAGAAGATAGGTTAAAGTCTAAAGGTAAGAAATTTGAAAATTTTTGAAAATAATCTTATTTTTATCCCTCTTTACATTTATGACCAACCTAATTCATTCTTACTAAACTAACCATTTTAGACCATTTTGCTCCCAAACCCTAAAACACAATTTCATTTTTACCCTCAAAATAACCAAAAAGTAAAAACAAACATCTTCTCATTTTCTTTTCCCATTTCATCACTCATCTTCTTCTCATATCGTCATCGTTGCTTTGCTAATCAATTGCGAATTGTCTTTCACAGCATATAAAAAAAAAGGTGAATACAAATATATTGCATAGAATTTTACTTTATTTGTGTGTTTAGAAGTCATATTATGTAATTATATAAAATTACGTTTTTGATGTAATAATTCACTTCTTTCTTGTTGTTTTTAAAAATGTTGACAAAATAGTAGAGAAGTAAGAGAGTAGATAGTGTAAAATATAGTAAATAGGGCATTTTCGATGTGTTTGGGTGAGAAAATATAAAAGACAGAGGAGGGAAAGGGAAGATGGTGGCGCGTGATGCTTGCGAAAATGGCCCTGGGTCCGCGCGTGATGCTTGCGAAAATGGCCCTGGGTCCACGCATTTCGCCCCAGGTCCCCGTAAACCCGGGTCAGGGTGCAAATTTTGCCGGGTCTTCAGGGACTGAAGGTTATAATTTTTGAGTCATTAATTTCCCTATTAGAAATATCGATTCATTAAAAAATTTATAAATGTTATAAATATAATATAATATTAATTAATGTTTATCTATTAATTTTCAGGTATATGGCTGAAATGATAGTTGTCGGTGTTCGCTATGGAGGATCATGGATTACATTATCTGACGGTTCAGAAAAATACTGCGGTGGAAGGGTCCGACTTATATCTGTTGGAAAAGATATTAAGTACCATGAATTATTGACCGTAATATACGAGCGTACTAGAATTAATCCAACAGAATTTAACATTCAACTAAAAACTGGTTTCAAAGATGCAGAGACAGGGTTTTGGATATATGTTGATATTGACGACGATTATACTATATTCGCTTTTATGGATAGTATTAGGCCGGAATCGAATAAAGATCTTTCCATACTTTATTGCTCTACAGAGCAAGTTGTTCCCAGTGAGCCCAGAGTTCTTGAAAGTAACGTGCCAGCTTGTGGTGCAGAGGTTTCTACACAACTAGTTGTATTTTCTTGGGATAGTAACCAGTTCGACTATGGTCAATATTATACAAATCTCATACATGCTTCACCAATACAGCGTGGAGCTTCAGTTAGCCATAGCGAATATGAGTTTTGCCCAATAAATGAAGAGCATGGACACGAGTTCTTTTCAGGCTCCAACATTTGTGCAAGATGAAGGTGTTGACATGGCTAATGAAATGCCACCTCATACGTGGGGGAATGATTACGAGGCTGGCGATACTTACCCAATTGGGAACTTGAGTCAGCAAGCTCGCGAAAGCGGCACATCTACGAGGGTTGGTGGTGACATGGCTAGTCCTTTCAAGTCTTCCACACAGTGGTCGTTGTGTGCCACTTATTCCACCAACATTTTCTTCAGGCGAGGATGCAATGTCCGTGTCTACAGGTAACTTCATAGATGTTGGACAACTTTTTCAATTCAAAGAAGGAGTTACGAGATGCATTGGGTGTATTGGCATTGAGGAATAATTTTCAGTTTCGAGTTGCAAAGTCAACAACAGATCGATTTGAGGTTAGATGTGTTGTTGACGGCTGCAAATGGCGAATGCGAGCAACAAATACAGATGGGGGTGGATATTAGGGTGTTAAGGGGTTGAAACCGACCATACTTGTAGAAGCGACCAACTAAATCCAAGCCACCGCCAAGCCACTAGTCGATTTATTGGTGAATATGTTGTTGACAAATTCCAAGACCCTAGCAGGATTTATACTCCAAACAACATTCGTGATGACATACATCGAGAGTTTGAAGTCCGGGTATCTTACCACAAAGTGTGGCTAGCACGAGAAGAAGCACTAAAATTAGCATGCGGGGACCCAGCTGAATCATTCAACTTGTTACCACAATTTTGTTACGTACTTGAAGAAAGGAATCCAGGCATGATCACGCATATAGAAACTGATGATGATGCAAACTTCTTGTACTTCTTCATGGCACTTGGAGTTTGTTTGAGCGGTTTTCGTACGACAATTCGTCCTGTGATCGCGGTTGATGGAACATTCCTCAAGGGCACGTATCGAGGCACCATGTTTGTTGCGGCTGCTCTTGATGGCAATGATCAAATCTATCCTGTCGCATTCGGAGTTGGGGACTCAAAAAACGATGCTTCGTGGGAATGGTTTTTAACGAAGCTACGAGAAGCGCTTAGGCCTATTGAAGATCTTGTGTTTGTCTCTGATCGCCACGATAGTATTATTAAAGGTTTAAGAACAGTCTTCCCTGAAGCATACCACGGGTTTTGTGCATATCATATTGAAGGGAACCTTAAAACAAAGTTCAAGTTTAAAGACCGCAAAAAGGATGCTTTTCTCATGAGTTTCTACCAAGCAGCTAAGGCATTTGTGTTTACTGAATTTGAAAAGCACCTGGAAAAGATGCGGTCGGTTCACAACGATGCTGTAAACTATTTGGAAAATGATGTAAGATTTCATTGTTGGGCAAGATGTCATTTTCCCCTTCGGCGCTACGACATAATGACCACAAACATTGACGAAAGTCTAAATGCATTGTTGAAGGATGCACGTACTCTGCCCATCATGGCCTTAGCTGATTGGATACGTTCAGTGTTGCAGCGGTGGTTTTATGAAAGGAGAGAAGAAGCTGCTAAACACGACGATAACACATTAACTGATGCAGCGTCCGCAAAAGTTAAAATAGAGGAATCATTGTCGCTAACTCTGAAATGTTTATCCTGTTTCGCACTATGAGTTCGAAGTTAGGGGTCGTGGGGAAATTGCAATAGTTGATCTTAACGCGAAGACATGCCAGTGCAGACGCTTTCAACCTACAACAACTACCGTGTGCTCACGCGATGGCAGCTATTAGATTCGTCAGGGGTAGGTATGGAGAATTTTGCTCCAAATATTATCACAACAGTACACTATTGGCTGCGTATGCAGCTGAGATTCATCATGTTGGTGATCCTATCTTTTGGCAAGTCCCCAGCGATATTCGGGCCACCATTGTCAAACCACCTGTAGGTCGTCTCCCATCCGGTCGACCTCAGAATACACGCATCCCATCTTCTGGTGAAGAAGTGGCTGTTCGGAGGTGTTCTTGTGTAAGCAGCGTGGGCACAATCGCGCAACTTGTAGAAACCCCTTGAACTTAGGGGACACCTAAGATGGTTAATTTAGTTTCTACTATACACGATCTGTTCACTTATGTATAATCTTTTTACCACTGTTTATATATGGTCATTGTCAACTTCAGTTTGTGATTATGAATTGTCAATTATATATATATTTTCTGCGTCATATCTTGTTGTATGATGATTGTTTACTTTATTGCTGATGAAGCACATATTATGTTATGTTCAGACACGATTGCCATTCAGTTTGACCAACTTCGCATAGCACACCAACCCGATCAATGCATCAGAAGAAACAATTAAACCAAAAGAAAATTTTGGCCAACGATCAACATATAATCAACATCAACGCAAACAACATTGTTTTTATATCAGCGACACAACTACAACAACTTCGTTGCAACACCCACCACCCTACAAGTCAACGCAACAGCACAACAGAAAAAACTTCGCAACTCATGTACCTATTAACTGCAACACTACAACAAAAACTGTACTGCCAACACCCACCACTGCAACCCAAGACAAACAACACAACCACAACAAACGTACACAACAATAAATATCCACATACATAAATTAGAAGTTCAAATCAATAATTTATTTACATAAATAATGAAAATGTACAACATCAATGTATTCGACCTACAAACAGGTCTAATGCAATTTTAATTCTAAAAAATTGGTCGTGATCTGCGGTGAAATCCCATGGACGGCCTAGCATAACATATTCTACATATTTATAAACGAAAATATCACAATCCCCTACTATTAACATGTTGAGTCGGTATACCTTGAGCCATACAGGGACTGGAACGGCATCTTCATGTTTGTGCAGTCAGGTCGCTCTGTCGAAAATCCTAGATCGTGTAGTGCCATCGGGAGTAGCATACGAATGGGCTTCATCGCATCACGCAGCTCGGTACTTGAATGTCCTCTAGGGGAGGAATCGTACACTGTTATGCAATGTCTCACCAAGTCCACCAACATTGCCACCCAATGATCTCCACAAATTAGCGCAGGCAGTAAGACATAATCCACCGTCTTCCAAGGCTTGTAGATACCCAATCGATCACCTCGGATGTGTATCTCAAGGTCGAAGTAGTCGGGGGGCCCATCAGTCCTGCGTCGCCATTTGTAAAGCAATTGAGTCTGCAAAGTTAAACAACGAGGATTAGGAACCGAGTAAGTAGATAGGTGTATTAAAATAAATCGTAGGGAAGTTAGGAATTCATACGCACATATAGGTGAGCATATGCGATGGTAACATCCTGCCGAACATTGTTGGGTAACGCCAGCTGTTGATGCCCCAACAAATAACAATACTCAAGAATGTGCTGCATTAAACAAAAAGCAAATTTTAGATCTCATATTTGTATATTACCAACTAATGACCAAATTGGTGGGCAGACAACTTACAGTATCTTCTAATTCAGAATTCGCAGATGAAATAACGCGCATCCATCTGGGCGTGATAGTGCATGTCCGCGTCTCAATGGTCGCATCCGGTTGATCCAACCAACTCATATACGCAGTATGGACACTCTCATCATACAAGCCAATAGGGTTTATCACAGTATCTGGTGGATACTGTGGCAATTCCCTGTTCGGTTGGATTGTGCGCGACCGCTTATCTGGGTTCGTGTACGAGCTTCTTTCTTGCGGGCCGCGCCTGTAAACCCGTCCGTACCGGCTACAACCAACATCACCTTCGCGCTCAGATTCTGACATTATGATGTCACCGTCAGATGGCATGCTAGATGATGGGCCCGCTTCAGCACCTTTGGAACACTGCAGTAACAACGTAATCAAGTTATAGCAATAAAACATAAAGAATAGTGTATATCATAGGGTAAATAAACTAACCTGTGGTTGTTGTGTGCCACTTAATGCCATCCATGCCTTCAGGTCTGCTGATAGCTGATCGACCTGACTCATAACTTCACGTTCTATTCGCTACATGTCATCGCGGATGCCACGCTCTATTCTATCGACATCATCTCGTATATACATGATGTCCTGCCGCATGTAGTGGACCTCTGAATCTAAGGAGTTGAACCGATCTTCGACAAATCTTCTAAACTCCTCATGATCGTATGCTGGTCCAGCGGGTGAATAATGAAATGGAGGCGGCGATGATGACCTGATCGGTGATGATGACCTCACCGGATATTATACCGGTATTGGTGATGGATGATGCCCGAAACTTGCCGAGTGATGGGATATGACTGGCGAACGATGATGTGATGTAGGTGGGGAATGATGTGAGGCAACTTCTGAATGATGTGAGGCTGTTGGCGAATGATGAGACCTCGCAGGAGAAGACTGACGTTGAAACGCTACTGGTGAATGATGAGACCTCGCAGAAGAAGACTGACGCTGAAACATAGGAAAAACATATGTTAGACAAATATACAAGGTATAACACTTATTATCAAAACATCAACACAACTGTGAAAGCGTACCTGCACATAACTCGATGTCGTTAGCACGTTACCCCTCGTACGCACCTTATGGTTGAATAATCTCCATCAATTCAACCACATGAGGCAATTCCAGCTCTACACCGTCAGGCTGTAGCGAAGGAACTACGTGAAGCGTCTCCGATTCAAACAAATACCGTTGCAACATCGCAACGGTCAAACTCCGCTTCACTTTCTTCCAGCAGATGATGCACGGGACACCATCACGTACAATAGAAGCAAACCTCTGCTGCAGGCTAGGAATACTCTCGTAAATCCACACCTGCATGGCATAAGTTATGGCATTAGAAAACCAAAAACACCTTAAACAAACACATTTAATTTGTAATTGTTTACCTGAAATGCAATCGCCATCCCGCTAATGTTATATTTGCCCTTAAATTGCTGTCCACTAGCTGCCAATCGTGCAGCAGTGCTCCTGTATTTACCGTGCTGGATGTCAATGAATCGGTGCAAAGACTGTATGACGTATAGATGGGCGGCAGGTCCCCATGGGTATCTATTAAACTCCTCTAAATCCTCTAAAAAATGTCTAATACCCACAAATCGGCTGGTGATCTACCATTCTCCCCAAATAAAAACCTCTCAACTAAGTAAAAAAGGAATAATCTAACAACATCTACATCCGAAAGAGATGAAAAATCTAATACATCAAATACTAAATCTAGATCGTCTAGGGTGATGACATCTCTATCCCCAAAGATCATATCCCTAAGACGAGAACTATCCTCCAAATGTAAATTAGGAAAATGCCCACACCTAAGTCCGGTTATCAACCCAAACTCAACCCGTGAAAACCTGATCATCTGGCTACCAACTAAAAACCACATCTCGTTTGGGTCACCACCTACATCTATCTCATACAACATCATATAATGAATTAAAATAGGTGAATGATGTAGACTATCTATGTCTAACAAATGGCCTAAACAAGTTTGCCTAAATATACCTAATTGTGTCTCACTTAATTTACCTCGTATTTGGTCTAGCACTGCAAATCTCGCCAGACAACACGTCTCTGCGTGAAAGTGCTCATCTATCGGAATCCTCAAGCGAGGTTGAGTTGTCATTTCTACCGGCACAGATTTAAAATAAATAATAAAATAGTAAAATAATTTATGAAATATATAAATAAATAATAAAAATAAATTTATTAAAATATCAAAATAAATAATAAATTTAAATTTAATATTATTATTTATTAAATTTAATAAACAATAAATAATAATATTATTATATCAATAATATAATATAATATATTTTAATGAAGTAGGTAATATAATATAATATAAATAATAACAATATATTATTATATTAATAATATAATAAAATGGGCCCTAGGTCCGCGCGAACCCAAAGCAAAATGGCCCTGGGTTCCCGCGAACCTAGGGCTTTTGGGCTCTGGGTTTGCGCGAACCCAGGGCTTTTGGGCACTGGGTCCGCGCGAACCCAGGGCAAAATGGCACGAGATTTCACGCGCCCAGGGCCGCTTTTTTTGCCTGGCCGGGTGGAAATCACGCGCCTAGAGAGGAGTCCTTTTCTCTGGGCGCGTGGATTTCGCACGCCCAGAGAACCTCTCTTTCCTGGGCGCGTGGATTTCACGCGCCCGGAAACCAATCTCCATCCATCTTCTTCCTCCTTCGTTTTCTGCATTTCCTCACCCAAAACACCTAAATCAACCTATTTCCTACAATTTTCCCTCTCTACACTCGTACTTGTCTAACATTGTGTCAACATTTTATCAACAACGAAGAAATAAACTACCACAACAAGTTTAATTTAGTGCTTTAATAACTACCATTCATGCCAAATTCTGTGAATTGCTTGTAAACACACATGGAGAAATTTATTCCAATGTAAGTCAAACTAACCTTTTTTCTTGTTGTTGTTGTATTCTTGACTGTCGGAGATGATAAAATTTAGTCGGAAATTTTACGCTCTACAGAGGAAATGAGAACGAAATGAGAAAAAAAAGAAAATGAGTGTAGTCTGTTTTTAGGGTTTGGGGGCAAAATGGTCCAAAGTGGTTAGTTTGGTAAGAATGAATTAGGGTTGGTCATAAATGTAAAGAGGGATAAAAACAAGTCTATTTTCAGAAATTTCCCAATTAAGAATTGTTTTATGATTTATGAATGATAAATAGTGGTAGTGTTTTAATGGGAATGACATCATGTGAAGTTAAAGGGATTGGAACCATTAAAATGAAATTGCATGATGGAACATACAGAAACTTACAACAGGTTAGATTGGTTGTTGAACTTAAAAGAAATTTAATTTCTTTAAGAATGTTAGATGAGGAAGGGTATGTAATTAAGGCTTAGAAAGGAGTCTTAAAGGTTGTCAAAAGTTCTTTGGTTGTAATGAAAGGACTAAGACAAAATTGACTTTATGTGTTGAAAAGAATTCCAATAGTTAGTGAAGCTGAATTAGTTAATAATGAAGCTGTAGACAGAATGATTATTTGGCATCATAGGCGAGGTCATTTGGGAGAAAAAAGATTGCTTGAACTTAAAAAGCAAGGTTTGATGGATGATGATTTTTATAATGATTTAAAATTATGTGAAGCTTGCATTCTTGGTAAACACCATACATTCAAATGTATTGGGGCCATTTTAGGTTATAGCTCTAGGTGAAGCTAAATACTTCATGTCAATTATGCATTTTGAAAAGTAAAGATTAGGTATTTGGTAAATTCAAAGGTTGGAAGGTTTTAGTTGAGAATCAAGAGAGTAAGAAAATTTAGGTCCTAAGAACTAATTATGGAATAGAGTTTTGCAATGTAATCTTTGATGAGGTTTGTAAGAAAAATAGAATTGAAAGACATAAGACAATATGGCACATACCTCAACAAAATGGTTTAGCTGAAAAATTAAATAGAACTTTGATGAAAAGAGCAAGGTATGTTGATTAATGTAAGACATTCATAGCTATTTTGGACATTAGCTATTACTATAATTTGTTGAACAAGTGTCTTGCTATTACTCTTATTATTATTTCAAAACTCTTAATGAAAATTAAGAATCTTTGGATGTATTGCATATGCTTACTTGAAGGCAAGCAAAATTAGATCCTAGAGCTAAAACCACAAACCAACCCAATTCAGAAGCACAAAATAATAATGCATATAAGCAAACAACTACAATACCTCCAAACTTAAAATGGACATCATCCTTAATGTTAAACAAAAATATAAAAGTTTAAGGAATAGAGGACTCCCATGAATTATGTCGTTACAAGACTCATCTTCAATATTGTCATCATTGGCTTTAGTCAGTGGTATCAATTATAGCTGAGGCCGTGGTACTGGGTACCAAGGTCGCGGCACTAGGCATTTTGGAAAGTGGTCTTTATGTGCTATTCTTTAGAGCCATGGTGCTAGGAATTGAAGCCGCGGCACTCCAGTTGCTGGTTTTTGTGCTTTTTTTTTGAGTTTTTAAGGCTTGACTCTATTTGTGAACCTTGTAATAGTCCTCACACTTGCTTTTAACTCCTCAAAAAGAAAATGTATCTCATCAACAAAGCTTCCTAAAAATAAAACTAAAAAGACACTAATAAAAATGAAATAAATATAAATTAAAAGCAAAAGTTTAAAAATGCTTGGGTTGCCTCCCAAGAAGTGCTTGTTTTATAGTCTTTTAGCTTAACTATTTGTAAAGCTTATTAGTCGAGGTCTGCTACAATTATTGTAGACTTCTAGCTATTCCTTTTTTAAACTATATACGAGTTAAGTCATTGTTTATTCATGTTAAACCTCTTAGCATTACTTTATTATTCATATTTGTAATTTGCTTGAAATACTTCTCTGCTGCAATGATTAATCATATCAATTCAAAAACAACTGACATTAAATGAGACTTGTTCATCATAAACTTTTAAAGTAAGGTCTCCTTTCTGTTCATCAAAAAAACACTTTTGATAGCTAAGAATAGTCAACTAAGAATTAGTGAAATTTCTTAATCTTCCGCCATGTCAAGAACATGAAAGTTGGCTCAGAAGATAAACTTGTCTACCTCTACTAGCACATCCTTAATAATTCAATTTGGATATTTGATGGTTATATTCACTAATTACCATGAAACCGTCATCAGTTTTACTTCTCCCAAGCCTAGTTTCCTAAACACAAATAATGGCATCAAATTGATACTCACCCTAAGATTACATAATGCCCTGTCAAAATTAGAATCTCTAATAATGCGTGGGATAATGAAGCTTTCTGGATCCCTCAGCTTTGGCAATAATTTCTTTTGAATGATGGCACTCCACTCCTCAATAAGTGCAACAGTTTCATATTCCTTTAGATTCCTCTTATTTGAAAGGATTTCCTTCATAGACTTCATATGGCAGAGAATTTGTTCCAAAGCATCCAAAAAAGGAATGTTAATGTGTAATTTCTTAAAAGCACCAAGAAATTTAGAAAATTACTTATATATTTTCTACTTTTGGAACCATTAAACGTATGGAATAGGTGGCACATTAGTGGAAGATTATATAAAAGAAACTTAGATCTTAACATTTTTCCTTTTTGTTTACTAGAACCTTTAAAAGTTCTACCTCTTTAGATTGTGCACTTAGCTTGACATTTTAATGCTTATCTTGGATGATATATCCAACTGATTGGCACTACAACGTGTGATAACATTCACATGCTCTTTGAGATTCATTTCTATATTACAAGGTAGTGTACCTTGAGGCCTATTGCAACACCTTATTTTCTTTTAATATATGTTATATATTTATATGTATGTAATAAGTTATGTTTTTGGGGATATGTGTATTATATAGAAAGCAATTATATATTTTAGGAATAAATTATAATTTAGGGGTTAAATTGATAAAAAGAGTCAAAGCAGAGATTGAATTGATATTTTAAAATAGTATAAATAAAAGTGTTTATTTGTTTTTAGAGTTTTAACATATTTGAGAGAGCAAAAAAAAGAGAATAATAGAAGAGCTAAAAATAGGAAAAAGATAAAGAAAAATATCAAGTGTTTGTTCTTTATTTTTTATTAATTTTTTCATTAATAATTTATTATTAGTAATAAATTATTTTATTATTAAATTTTATAAAATATGATGATTGAAATATATAATTAGATTATAAAGTTATGGTTAAATTTTTATGATTAAAAATTAAAAAAAATTTATTTATGAAAAAATAGTTAGGAAAAAATAAAATTTCTGTACAGATAATATTATGACAATAACTCGATTTATAAATTTTATAAAATTATGTATTTTAAATTTGTTAAAATTGTTTGTGGATAAACTAAACATGTTTAAGATTATTATGAATTTTGTTTGATAAAAAATTACTGTGTTTTTAATTCTTAATAATTTTTTAAATTTGCCTCTAAAATGCAAAAAATTTCTCGTTTTTGCAGAAGAACTTAATAACAAAATTATTTTAACTAACCAAAAAATTTTTAAAAATTATAAAATTTCATATACTAATTTCTAATTATGTTTAATTTATCATACTAAAAGTTAAGTAAAATTTTATATTTATGATTTGTTTGTTAAATTTTGAATAAAAATAGTTCACTACCAATTTCTATTTAATAAAATTTTATATTTTTTAAAGTAAAATTTATTTTGAATAGTTAAAAAATAAATTTAAACTCAAAAATTTTAATAATTTATATTTACATATTTTTATTATCTCTACAAAATTTTATGATATTTGATAATGTATTGTATTTTCTAAAAATTAATGTTTGAGAATTATTCAGCATATGATATAATATTGTCCGGAAAATGATTAAGTATAGATAATAAAAAGACTTTATTTTGTGAGGAATTTGAGGTCTACAAAGATCATGTGTGCTTTGTAGTAATATATAGGAGTCTTGTGGATACTAATTTAATAATGTTAAAGTGTTTAAATTAGACTTTATTGTAATTGTTAAGAGGTAAGTATACTAGACTTTTTAAAAGAGAATTACAATAAACATATATACATATTTGAATATGTTTTAAAAAATTTTTTTAGTTATAAATTTTTATAAAAGAATGTTTTAACATTATTATATATTTATGTGAATATTTATAAACATATGTGTTCTTATGATTGTAATTATTTATGATCGTATTATTGTGATTACTTTTATGTCACATGCATTAATATTTAAATATAAATATGTGCATTGTATTTAAAGTAATAAAAAAGTGCTTTTACAATAAAAGTAGTCATAAAAGTTAAATTTTGTGTGTTAAAATATCAAATTTATTACTTTCTTAGTAGGCAATTATAAGTTATGTGAAGTCTTTATTGTTTAGTATGGCTATTTCTTCGAGTTTTATATTATTATTGTTGTTCATTGTTCTATATGATATTAGATAGGCCTTAGGGGGTACTCTTGGTTATAATGATCTTCATGCTCATTCTGCATTTAAGAGAACTCACCAATAATTAGAGTGAGGTTGTGACTCTTACGTTTAGACATAAGTATTTATTATTTTTTAAAAAATTGTATACCTCATTTGCACTTATCCTATATACAATATGTTATTGATGGATGATATTGGCTCAATTAGTAATAAGTGATATGTAACTTTCTACTAAGAAGTAATTGAAGGAAGATATTCTTAGAAAATTTTTTGAAAAAATTTTACTTAATATTTAAGTGTTGCGAAATTTTTTGAAGTAATATAATTTTATTTTATGCTATATCGTATGCATGCATTATATGTAAGCATATTATATATAGGTATATATGTATTTTATGTATATTAAAAAGAACTAGTATACTTACTGAGCTTAAAACTTATTATAGTTTATTGTAATTTTATTGTAATTCTAGATGATTAAAAGATTTACTCTTAGAAGATGATTTTGGCTAAGGTCCTACTATCACTTAGTTTTATGGGTATTAAAACTTTTGAGAATTTTTTTTGTTCTATTATTTTTAATTTAAGGATTTATTTTAAATATTTATTGCTATTTATTATTAAAAATATTTGACTAATTGATTTATTTATAAGTTGCTTAAGATCATTTAAGTGTTGGAGAGAATTTTCAAATGCTCGACCTTTTAATCATAATATATTTCTTAAAATAATATTATAGTAGTTTTCAAATGAATTAATATATAATGAGATTATATATTAATTTTTGAATTGTAATATATATATGTAATTATATATTTTATCAAATAATTAATATATAATATGATTATATATTAATTATTAAAGTAAATGTGTGTAATTTATTAAGTAGACAAGTGACACAATTACAAGCTAGCACTTGGCACAATTACAACCAAATGGGTGTAATCTGAGATAAAATTAAATTGTTTTTAATGAAGTCATGTGACTTGCATGTAAATGTGTTAGTTTAACATATAAAAAATGAGAAAGTTAACAGAAAACTTGAGAATTTCCTTAAATTCGTAATATGTTTTTCTTACTTTTGATGTTTTGAATATCAAAATTTTACTTTTTACCTCAAATATATATATATATATATATATATATATATAAGTTTAAGTACATTCAATTAAGGGTGTACTAAAGAGTTGAAGTTTTTAAAAAGTTCAAGAAATAAGCACATTGTTTAACTTTCAAATTTTAAATTTTATTTATCAACTTTTTCAACATAGGACCTTGGGTATTAAACATACTAAGAATTTTAAAACATTTAGGAGTAGCAATTTAGATTATCATATTATATTCATATTAGGTTGTATTTACGTTATATAAAATAAAGCTTAACCTAAACTCAATCTTACCTATTTAATAATTGTGTCATGAATTAAAAATTTTAACTTGGTATGATCAATAAGTAGTTAAACGGGTTATAATTATGTTACTCATTTAACATATATATATATATATATATTTATAATACCATATTTACAAATACTAATTAATTTTATTCTAAATATAATTAAATACTTTTTAAAACATAATAAATAAATATAATTAAATTACTTTTGAAAAATATATAAAATAAATTTGAAATAAAATTATTAAATTATAAATAAATTAATATATTACAATTATTCAAATAATTAATTATGTAATAAATAAATTCATGTGTTAAAAATTTGAAACCCATATCCATTACGATCATTAATTGTGTTATGTTGCACTTATTTATTTAATAATTATATCATTTTATATTAATACAAACCTATAAATTAGTATTGTGTTCATGTCGATTAAACAAGTTATGTCAAAAATTACCACACCAATACCTACATTGTCTAAAGGAAAAGCATACAGCTAAAAAGTTCTATACTTTCATCCATTTTTCTTCAATTTAAATGGCCATGTATTACAACATCTTTAATTTCAATGCATTAAAATAGAAATGCTTGAAGTCAAGCCTAAATTGACAAACTTTGAAGTTTAAAGTTTTTTGGTAATCATAAAATTAATTGTAAATTAGAACGAAAAAGTTCTCTAACTCTTTTCGTTTTGAGAGCCACTAAAAATTTTAGGCTTAGACACCTTAATCTTCGAAGGACTCTCCTCCACTCCAATTTCGTCCTCTAAATCATTAATGTGTGCTTTCAACACTACCAGCAACAAAGCCACATTGTCCATGGTTGCCTAAAGTTTCATTACAAAGTCCTTAGCAAACATACTCAATTGATGTTGAAAATTCTTGATCAACATTGTTGAAGTCCACCTGATCTGCCAAAAGTTTTGCATGGGTAGACTTGGACCCAAAAATGCTCTTCAACTGAGCAACTCTATCTTCTAATGTCTCCTGGACATTCTTGTGCCAAAGAAACGTAGAAAAGAATATTTCAACAACCTGAACTTGCGGGTTACAAGTGATCTACTAATACTATTAGTACATCTATATAAATCTATATGTGTTGTAAAGATTCAAGAAATCATGGACACACAAAAAAATCTCTAAAATATTTAACTGTAGTAGGAGATAAGACGTGTTTGACTAAAGTAGAAAGACAAAATCAATTAGTTTTGTTTTTCTAAAATAGTTAAATATGGAGTGTCCGTCTGTTCTTTTTATTTTATTCTTTTTTAAATTCATGAAGATCTGTTAACTGCAAGAATTATGAACAATAAACTTAAAAGGTTAATAACATCAAAAGCACAAAGGATTGGGAGTGTCCGTCTGTTATACTCTCGTACCAAATTATAGAGCTACAATGATACATTTAATGTAACAAAAAAGCAAACAAAATTTTAGAATTATATCTTTTTGTTTGTTAATAAATATAAGATATTTTTACAATTTAATCTTGTTCAGCCTATGTTATGTTTGTAAATTCAATAGAATTTGAAGTGTATTTCTTTTTACTTACAAAGCTTAAATTATGCGAAAGTATTTAAAATTTAACTAATAAGCAAGTATTTAAATTACTCATCAAAATAATTAATCAATAAGATAGTGTTCAATCTTCAAAACTTTTAAAAACTAAAGTAAAACATAACTATAAAATCACATAAACTATGGAACCAAGCAGTTCTTAAAGCTTTGATGCCAAATCCACTATATCTTTTCAAATAATGTTCTTTAATATTTAGAAATCACAATAAATTATAGTAAGTGATAATTTAGTAAAAAAATTAATTTTTTTTTGCAACTTTCAAAATTAAAAAGTTTTTATCAAACGTACAAATTTCCAATACTTACTTTGGTGCAAATGAGTTAAAATTACTTACAAACATAAGTTTGCTTTTTTTTTCACTTTTTTTTTCAACAATATTTAGCTAACTTTTATTAAGAAATTTTTTTACAATAGGGAGAGGAGTTTGAGCATCATAATAAGAACATATAAATGAAAATTTGACTATGGTGGATCAAAACATATATACTAAATTTCAATCTAGTAAACGAAAATCAAAACTTCACAAGTCCAATAAACCTTATTTGACCACAATTGTATGATAAATTCTTAATAATTATTATTAGTATAAAAAATAAGAAAAAATCTTAAATTTACCTTAATTGTTACAATTTGTTTTAGTTTAAAAGCAAACTTATGACAAACTATGTCTCAGTTATTAGGCCTAAATTGTTACAATCTACTCACTCCATCTATTACAGCAATGATTTACATTTTATATGAGATTACTTTCGCTAAGAGTCTCTACAATTTTATTAACATTATCCACACCTTACCTTACTAGTTTCAAAATAAACTAATATTGCTTTCAAAGTTTTAGAGATAAAGTTCAATTTCATCTAGATGTTTGCAATTATTCCGACAAAGAAAGAGCTTAAATTAGACAAATAAATAAATGAATAATCATGAACCGAAGGTATTAATCGCCATTAAAACAAACATCAAGAGAGAGAAATTAGTAACTGAAAATCAAAGAGGTCGTCTAATGTTAACAAAAGCTAAAAGGTCCCGGAGAGAAAATTAAATTATAGTTATTCAATTTTGACACTACATATATGACAACACCTCATAACAAAAGTCTAGGCCATTAAAATATAATGTTGAAAAAGATTAAATAAAAAATTTTTTATGCAATTTATAAATAAATGTAAATATGAAATATCTACAAATAATATAATAACAAGAAAAAGAATAGAAAAATATAATGTGATTAGACATGCATTGATATGGATACAATATATGTACGAATGCTTATTAAGAGTGTGCAAAATTTAATTCAATTTTACTTTCACGTGGAACCAAAACTTAAAAGGTATCATATTTTTCAGTTTTGATTCAATTTCGATTCTAAAATAAAGTGCTCTATTTATTAGTTAACTTAATTTTATAATTTTAACTCTTAAAAAAATTTAAATTAATAGTGTTAAATTATAAAAGTAGTAAAATACATAATGAAATTTTTAATGATTGAAAAATAATAAAAATAATTTATATATAATTTTATGTATGAAAATTTATATATTATTCAATTTAATATTACATATCACAAAAAAATTATTTTTTTTAATAATATATATTTATATATCAAATAATAATATTATAAAATATATATATTTATAATAATTTATTAACTTTATTAAAATTTTAAAATAAATATGTATATCATAATTTTATTAAATTATTATATAAATTATTAAATTAAATATTTTAAACACATTAACTAATTCAATATATATATTTCAATAAATAAAAAATAATTTTTTAGTAAATTATTTATTAAATTAATTTTTACATAAAATTATATTTTCAAAAATTTAACATACTATGTTTAAATTTAAAATTAATTTTTTTATAATTTTAATAAAAAAATTTAAATATTATTTTTTATTAACAAAACAATTTATTAAATATAAATTAATATTTATTTTATTTTCAAAATATTAAAAAAATAAAAGTTTGTAATTTTAAAATATAAATTAATTTTTTAGTTTCTCAATTTGATTTTAATTCCTCAATCTTTTGAGCCAAACCTACCCAAAAAAATCGATTCTGATTCATTACCATTTTTTTATTTAATTTTTGATGATTTCAATTCTACTCGGCAGCACTACACACGCCAAATGCTTATTGCACAAAAATCTAGTTTATAACTCGTGCAATCGATGGACAAAACATCATCTGCCCTTTCTCCTAGAAATCTCTTTTTGTGGGACAAAACTGTCAGCTTATAATTTTACCTACACAACCACTACAGAAGCCTGCAACCTACAACCACTACAGAACCCTGCTGCTTACGTTCCTCACCTCCACGCACTGAGAATCGCCACGTTCATAATTCCTCTAAGATGGACTCTGAGACTTAAAAAAGTGCAACCCACAAATCGGAGAAGTTGATTATGGGGTTAAGCAACATAAATTTGATAAGCACAAAAAAGGCCTAATAATCAACAACTATCTCGTGCTTGCTGTCTTTCCCTTGCTCAGATCAGCAAACTCCTCGACAAGTTTCTTCTCTTCGCTGCTCAATCTCTTTGGGATTTCGACTTGCACACGCACCAGTTGGTCCCCTCTCACGTTGCTTTTATTTAGAACAGGAACCCCTTTCTTTGCCATTATGAGTGTTGTGTTTGGTTGGGTCCCAGCTGGGATCTTCGAATCAACCATGCCATCCACTGTCGGAACCTTGACTGTAGTCCCCAAAATTGCATCTATGTATGACACTTTGCAGGTGTATAAAATGTTGGTATCATCCCGTTTTAATACAGGGTCTGGGATAACGTCAATAACGACAAAAAGGTCACCAGGAGAACCACCTTGCTTTACAGCATTCCCTTCTCCCCGTACCCTTAAACGGCAACCAGAATCCACACCAGCTGGAATTTTTAGACTGATCCGCTTCGTCCTCCTTATACGTCCATCCCCGGAACACATGTTGCAAGGGGTAAACACTTCCCCAGTACCAACACATGAAGAGCACGTCATTACCTGCTGGAAGACACCTAATGGTGTCCTGGACTACCTGTCCCTGCCCACCACAGGTACTACATTTAGATGGCTTGGTCCCCGCTTTTGCACCAGAACCATTGCAAGTCCCACAAGCCTCGAGACGCATTATCTCAATTTCTTTCTCAACTCCAAAAACAGCTTCCTGAAAATTTATGACTATGCTGTAATATTCATCTTGTCCATCAACTGCTCTGTTCCTGGAATTTCGGCTCCCCATGTCACCCATTCTGCCCGTACCGCCCATGCCCTCAAATAGGGACTCAAACAAACCAAAAGGATTGCTGAAATCCTGACATAATCAAGTAGTTGATCAAAACTTGAGGTAGAGAAGGTACTGAGAACTAAGGATATATGGCTGCATATCTTAAGATATATAATTCATCAACTTACCCCCATGCCCATACCAGTACCTTTAAGTCCAGCCTCTCCATACTTGTCATACAGGGATCGTTTCTCATCATCTGATAGGACCTGCAGAGGAGAACAGTTGTATTTCATGAGATCAAATACTTTTCAGCATGGCTACTAAAACTGTAAATAAAAATCACAAACGAAAATAACCAACATAACAGAACTTTTACCTCATAAGCATTACTAATTTCCTTGAATTTCTGTTCTGCACTGGGTTCTCTGCGGTGTAGAATTAGATGATCCCAACAATAAGAAAAACTAAAATATAGAGGGTTCACTTAAAGAAATGGCTCAACTAACAAAAGACTTAGCAAGTTAGGGAGAAATCATGCGTATTAGATATAGTAACTTCATTTAGGAATACATAAATATATAAATACATATATATTAGCCCTTCTCTAAAGTGGATGTCCACACTTTTAAAATACAAACAGCAATTCTTTCTTCAAAGAATGCTAAAAGACAAAAACTCCTTTCTCTTATTCTCCATACAAAAAGATAAGCAAAATTATGCCTTTCAACAATAGTACGCACAGAGAATTGCCATTTCTCTTTTTAAAAGAGTGTGGACATCGGCACCTGAGAGTTTCCAGAGGGAAAGAGAGACTCACTTGTTCACATCAGGGTGATAACTCCTGGCAAGCTTTCGATATGCTGCAAAAAAATATATAAAAATGGTTAATATTGCTAAATGAAGAATTTACAAGTGAGGTGAGGATTGGGATGCCTTATGCAGCTGAACCAGAAAAAGAAATGTATATCTACACAAAAAACTTCCGACAAAACATAAGTGATTACTTAATACAGCAGGTATTATGCTAATAGTTCCTTTGCCCGGGTTTTGCAATAGCTTTATCTACTGGTAATAAGAACTCTTAAGCAAGTTCAAATAGACTGTAGACTGGAATCCAAAAGGAAATTTATAACCATTAAACATTGGAAAAGGTTTAATGATGCTCTATGTAATATCCTCAAATTCAGGTGCCCTATTTTGGAATATTTTAATGCAGTGTTATTGTTTGTTATTGTATTTTTATTGTATTTTTGTTGATGATTTGATTAGTGAAAAATAGAATAAAGAAAAGTCTTGAAATACGATTGGAACAAGTTATCGAAAATAAGTCCAAACAAAGAGACAGGATAAAATTGTCCATTTAAAAAAACGATGGATAAGAATTAAAAATTAATGGTTAAAGGTTGTATGATAAAGATTATTAGAGGACACAAAATAATTGAATCAACCTTTGACAATGGCAAAAATTAACATTCTTTTGGTCAAAAATGGCGAAATTGTTATTTCACCAAGAGCTTAAAAGGTTACATTGAAAATACCCAACACCCAAAAATCATTAAAATATCTTAAAATAATTATGGTATGAAGAAATTGAAAACTGTGAATGTTGGATGTAAATTTTTCTTAAAAAAGGATGGAAGAAAACAAAAATGTAGCTTTTTATATTGCATCAAGGGTAAAAAAATCATTTCAAAAAAATCATGGAATAAAGGTGGAAGCTAAATTTGTAAAAGACAAGTAAAGGGAATTACCCTAAGATTAGCATTGGTAGCGATGGGCCCTCTCGCACAAAGATGACCATGCAACAAATCGAAAAAATCTTTGTCTGAAACAATAGTTTTAGGTACTCCATGCAGCCTCACAATCTCCTTAATGTAAGTCTATTTCAGTTAGTCGTATTGGTGGTCTTTTTACAAGAATATAAATGGGTTATATCAATTGACTATTACCCATATGGCATTAAACCCTTTACGTACTCTAGGAAGTCCAACAATAAAATCCATGAAAATCTCTTCCCATTTTCATTCTAGAATTCTTAATGGTTTTGGTGCAAGTCAGGAGGGTCTTTGATGTTCAGGCCTTCACTATTGCTAGCAAATTAAACATTTTGACACATAATCTTCCAATATTTTTATATAAGCTATCAATCACACAATTTTACTACATCTATTACACTATTATTTATCAAAAACCCATCACAAAATTCAACAACCCATAAACCTTAATGTTTATCAAAAAGTTGGAGCTTCTCATTTCTTATCTTAATAATGCAAAATCCTTCCTAATTATCAAGCTTTAATTTTCTCCTCCTTCACTCTATTTTCTATCTTATTAATACAGCTTTAAAGACTCAATCATCAAAAATTTAAAAGAGTACTATAAACTAATGCAAACATAGTAACATAAGAAAATTCTCACCTTACTTAACAACTTTTCCTCAAGAAACTTCTTAAAATTGCTTATATTTGTGAGATTTTTGTGGGCGTTGGAAATTCACAAAATTTTGAAAAAGAAATTGGGGAAGCTTTGGTTCGGTCAAGCAAGAAGAAAGGTGGAGAAAATTTCGGTATTTTCCATCTTTTTATACTAAATCCTTTATTTTTACCATTTTAGCCCCCCCTTAACTTTTTGACAATTTCATTTAAGTTCTAGTGCACTTACCATGCTACCCATGGTATCTTAAAATAATTCCGCTTTTGTCCTTTAAATCTATTTCCCAAACTCTTGATTCTTTTTTAAATGACCATTTTATGCTTTGGTCAATAAATATTTTTTTTTGTGGTTTTCTTTCATCTTTTTTAAGGAAATTTACATCTAAATCAAGTTCTAATTTCTTCCTAAATATTATTCATGATATGTTCAAGAATTTTTGGATGGTTGGATTCCAATATGACCCTTTCAACTCTTGGGTGAAATGACAATTTCAACGAGCCTTGTTTGAAGCAAAAATGCTCTTTTATAACAAAAATACAATTTTTACCGTGTCTAGGGTTATTCAACCACTCTGTTCCTCTCTAATAATCTCTATCATGACGAACTTTTAACTCATTAATCTCTAATTCTATACATCGTCCTAAATAACAATTTTTGCCATTTCTCTCACCATTTAGATCCGTTTTCGCCAACTTGTCTTCCATCACGTTTTCAAGACTTTGCTTTTTATATTTCTCTAATCAAATGATCAATAAAATATATACGCTAAGGTATTCAAATAACACTTGAATTTGAAGATGTTACACTCTACTTGCAAAAGGCCCTTGTTTTCATCATCAAGTCAATTAACAACGTCATAGTTCTATGTTGATTTATAAAAGTTAATTAGTGTCAGCCACCAATATATACATAAATATATCACATACATTTGTATATATACATGCATACATAAGTACATATATATTAACTGGCATGGTACCCGAATGAATTAATATTTTTGATTAAACTAATAAAATATTTTACATTTTTATTGATACACAAATAAATATATTTTATAATTTCATACATACACATTTATGTACATAAATTCACTAGCACGGTATCTTAATGATTTTGAATTATACTTTTGATTAAACTACAAAATATTTTCATCAACTATATAAGGTTTCTAATAAAATTACAGCATTTAGTAATACCACATTGCATAAAGGTGGGCAGATTTCAGCCAAACCAATCTAAACAGATTGTATGGATTAGTTTGTAACAGTTTGAAAATTTGTTTGGCTTGTAAAATATCAAACTGATAAATATCAGTTTAGTGTTTTGATTTCTGCTTGGAACTAAGCCCAAAACCAAAACCAAAACAATATATCATTTAATATAGTTTTAAATTTAATTTAATTTAAATAAATACGTTTATCTTTATTATTTTAAAGAGTACAAAGTGGTTCTTTCATATTTAATTAATGGAACGTATCCAAAGAATCAATAAAACTAGAAATAACTGTTTTTTTTTGGGTTTAGCGTATTTTCTTTCAATAAAATTAGAAATAATTGTTTATTTTTTTATTTATGTCCAAACCATTAAACGAAACCAAAATCAAACCAATATTTTTGGTTTAGTTCAATACGGTTTATCATCTATTATTGGTTTGGATTAGTTTGATCTAAACCAAAACCAACAATATTAGATTGGTTAAGAATTTGGACCAACACCGATTCAAGCCAACAATGCCAACCTTAACATTTCTTATCCATGATGCTATGGCATTACTTCCTTTTAAAAGCAACAACACTTAGTAGCAGAAACTAATGTCATCCATGGCATATAAAGAGGACAAATCTGCCTCATCCGTGGGCTAAAACAAACAAAAAAAAGGAAAATGAAACCTACAAGAAAATTGCATGTGTAGATAAGCTGAGACATGCACACAGAAGCAAAATATAACGGACAAAGACAGTAGAAATAAACTTAAAAGCAAAAAGCAAATACGAAAAAATATAATGCAATTGTGTAACTAAAAATGATGAAAAACTTGATTTTTGGGCCTTGCATTTAGATGAACCCAGAGCCCAAGTAAAATATTAAGCTTCAATTATTTGCAACAGCTATATTAAAAGATGAACTTGCAAATCCAACCATAAAAGAACAAACATGTAATGATTGTAATAGAACAGTGCAAAACAATAATAAAAATAAGTCTGCATACCACTTTTAATTTCCGATTTACTTGCATTTCTTGACACCCCTAGAACAGAATAATAATCCTGCATGTAAATATAATCACACAGGAAAAGAACACATCAATTGCATTACAAAATATGTCAAACTGTAATTATAATCCCACAAAATAATGTACACAGGCTCCACTATCCTAAAGGACAAATAAAGCTTATACTCGCACTATCAGCTCTTATGATTAACCCTGCTCCCCTACGACGATGTGAAGTTTGACATGCACCCACATAAGATAACAAAGAGAAGGAATCACACGATATAAAGCTTGAACTTGGAGCAGTCAGACAGCTTAACCTGCTTGTGACACTGCAGAAAAGTAAGATGTAAATTACACATTTCAGCAGCTACTAAAATATGAGGATGTCAATCTAACATGCTGTGCTTAAAAAAGTAGATCGCTTAAGAGAACAAGAGATTCCTTCAACGAACCAAGAAAAAAAGTTCCAAATTACATGGCATTAGGTCTCTGAAAGAGAGAAACCCCCATCCTGTTTCTATATAATACATACAAGCTGACAACCTTCTAAGGCCATACTTATACCAGTACCCAGCATATACAAAGGAAACTTAATCATAGCTCTACAGCCTACACTGGTGCCCTTTGATTTTATTATTTTTTAAATTGTAAAATTACCTTTTCTCTTTCTTAGTCTTCCTCACTTTCATTCCTAAAAAGATACAAAGAACAGAATTCTAGAATATCTAACAGGTCTCAAATCTGAGAATTTGATGGATTCATACAATTTCAATGCACTTCTTCACCTCGTTGGTTCTACTCATCATCGAGATTCTTGATAACATCTCTTTATTTCTTTTGGTTCAAAAACTACCCCCTACTTTCACTTTGAATTACCATTTTTGGGGGCACTGTCAAAGGTTGACTACCAACATATACTTCCATGGAGCCAAATTCGTGAAAAGAACAAATATTATCCACTCTACATTTCAATCAATTAGTTTTTTCTTCCCGTCTATTGACATGACTCAATAAGGTGGAACTCAATAACATGGAGGGTAAGTGACAAAAGGGATTGCATTTTTATTCTTCATTTTTTAGAGCAGCTATTTTGGTAGCATGAAGAATTTAGTATAATGAAAGAGAATTAGCAAGGAAAAAGAGAGGCACAGAGAAGATGAGTCAAACATTGACAGGGCTGTCGGCCTTTCAGCTCTTAGATCATTTATAAAATTTCATTTTTAGGCCTCCTATAAATTCAAGGGTTGAGAAACAAAATCTGCAATTTACTCCCATTCAGGCATCTAGATAGGAGAACTATACACACACACACACACACATATAATCCGAGAGAGAGAGAGAATGCTTTTCTAATGTAGACATCCACACTTCAAAAAATACGGATTTCAAGCCATACAGTAATGATTTGCCAAAATGCAACATTATAAAGCATCACATCCACATTTTATGAATTGCAAATACACATACTAGAGAAGTGTAATAACCATTTGGAAAGATTATGTCCCAACCATTTGACGCCAATGAAAGAACTATATTCAACCAATCCACTATCTAAACCTAACCATACATTTCATGCAGAGAATAGCAGGGTTTTGTCCACCTTTTTCCAATTTCCTGAACATGTAAATTGATAAAAGAGAGGATAGAAATTCTGTCATGTCAAAGGATGTATAAAATCACAACTCAAGGAAAATGGACCACTTCTCTCCAGCAAGTAGTCCATAAAAAATGTACTGAATTCAGTCAGGTACATTAAGCTCATGTTAATCAAACATATGCATGTCCAACAGAAATCAGGTTTCCCGAAATGCTAGCAGAAGGATTGAGGTCCATGAAGTTTCTGAGAAGCTCCTCCCAGAGGCTCTTAAGTCTTTCTTCTTCTGTTCAGTAGAAGAAAAATGTGAACTGGTTCACCATTCATAGATTCCCAGGTTCTGGCACTACAAGACATTTAACATGAGCATTCAACTGGTAAAATATTAATCAGTGTTTGCTCCATTACACAAGACATTTACAGTCATTTGTTTCTTCCAAAATATTTTCTTGACCAAATTGGATTGCTATAATTGGTAATAAAATTCTAGAGGTCACAGATTCACTCAACAATGCTATCTCTGTATGTACAGTAAAGAGAAAATCAACACTAAACAACTTAGAGAATTGAAGAAAGATCTTTTGTGCTGTCTAAAATTGTATACACTAGAATTTACCTCTCAGAAGATTCCTTGGTGTATATGTGGGTTTATGAATGAGAACAATCTGAAAGGTCTTCAGTTGAATACAAGTCAAACCACCATCTGAGACCCACTATTTCATAGTTAACCTGAACTCTTCTTTTCCTTTACTTCGCCATTAGTAGCTTTTTTTACTCTACTCCCATGTACTAGTGCTGTTACAGTTCATTGTTTACTTGCCTAATATATTCTAAAGGATAACTTTGAACAAAATTAAAGGTGTCAGGGAACATGTTCAATTTAAACACAATAATGTAAGAAACAAATTCCAATGGACATCCCAAAATAGTGATATCTATATGGGTAGGGTTATAGGAGTTCAAGGAGGTTCAAAACATGATGAGGAACATACAAAGACACATTCTCAGAGTTACATGCCTTTTTAATTTAGGAGAACCTTGGGCCGTCATTCTTTTACATGATACTCAACTTATGGATGTTAAATATTCACTTGAAGAAAGGCATTACAGCAAAATGTGCTGCCTCTTATCACAAACCTGCTCGAGGCCCAACCAGCAAACCACAAAGACAGTGCAAATCTATCAACTATTTGGAAGTGGAGAGAAGTAAACACTTGCAAAGAACCTAGCTAATTAATACTTACACATCCTTAAAAAAATAACATAAAATAAAATAAATCAATTAATAGAAATGCCCACCCAGATTGGCATGTTGTATCATGTTTGGGGTATAGGATCTTAGCATAGACTGAGGACAAATACCCCCAACAACCCATGTATTTCCACAAGGTATAATGGCCATCCAAGATGTTCTGGACTACAAGCTTAATCAAAATGCCCGCAAACAGAATAACAATTTTCAGATAAGAACTAGCTGAATATATTGACTTGAGATCCAATGTACGCAATAAGATTGTTAAATGAATGATAAAAGCCAAATCTGCTAGACTCTGAAAAAAAATTACTTTCATCATCTTGATTCACAAGCTAAAAATTTGTTTGGCAGAAAATAAAAAAACCTCAAACACTAAAACAACATAAAAAGATATAGCATCAGTAGCTTCATCCAGAGTGATGTCAATTCAAATAGTAGTTAATCTGATAATGAACAATTATACTAATGAGATTTACAGATATCTTATCTAGCTTACAAAATATCAAGTTAATGTCAGTAGGCTCTTTATACTAATTGAAGATGATTATTAGCTTGTCTTTGTGTGTAGGGTTTAGGGTTTACCAAATTAGGGTTTCTAAAGACATTATACTCTTGACTTGCTTTCTTCATAGCTAAGGCATGCATGGACTTGAATAGTTTTTTCCTCTCATGAATACACATAATGGTGTGAGGTGATTTATGGGATCAAATATGCTACTTTCCAACCTCTTTTTCCATTCAACTCACAAATGCAAAGGACAAACAAGTTGATATGCTATTTTCCAAGTAACTAGAGCCGAGAAGAAGAATAAAAAGCAACAGTCACGTGTATATTTGTAAACATTAACAAATAAAATAAACATATATATATATAATGGACATAAGTAACATAAAGTGATAAGCAGTTTGAAATATGAGTGGTTGCAACCCAATTCAACTCCAATAAAGAATTACAATCAATAGAAAAATGAATTACAAGATTTTAATGCAATGATTTGGCTACAATAGCCATACATAATCTAAGTAAACCACATTAGTAGATATGGAAGCTAAAAGAAGACAGATTCACATCCTTTTTTAAAGATAAAGGTCCAAGGATTAACACCTGAAATCAGATTGGTGTCCTAAGTTCACTGGTATGAAAACCATAATCTTAAAGCCATGAAGCGTGGACTTTGATACAAGTGCTCTAATTTTCCAGGGAAAAGCCCAAACATGCCTTAAATCTTATGTTTTCTTGTGGGCAAAATAAAAAGTCAACATTATCTCCAACAGTAGTAGAAAAACTAAATCAATCAACAATAACAAAATTAAAGCTTTGGGAAAAAAAATTTCTCAGCAGTCATCTACTCAGTTATATTACACCTTCCTTACACGGTGCACACACCCCAAAAAATTTGAACACTGCTCCTTTAGTTGAAATCAGGTTTATGCTCACTCAGACTGTTCATTTTTATTTTTAGTCAACTGTTTCAACAAGAAGTGATTCTCTCACCTCAAAGAAACTCTATCTTTCTTTCCCTCCTCCGTCCTATTATATTAAGATTGGTTTTTGCAACCTCAACGAGTAATATATCCTTCCTCTTTCCTAGCTATTATGTCTCAGTAAACAGGCAAAATAACTTTCATCTCTCCTATTCCCTTTCCTACAAAACTAGGAGAAAATATCCCTTGTTTTGTTTAAAGAAACATCTAGTCCCATTTTCCCTTATTAGCTCCGAAAATTTTATTTTAGTACATTTTCCACAACTTACAAGCAGCAAAATACATTACCCATTAATAGCATAGAAAAAGTTTTCCCTCCACTTTTGCCAGCCAAAAAATTCCATTTTTATTTCTCAAAATTATAAGATTTAAAAAAACCCTAAAAATGCTGCAAATTTCTAATTACCAGTGTTTAGAATCCCACAACAAGAAAACGCTAAAAAGAAATTGTATGAGAAGAAATGGCAAAGAAATTCTCGAATAAGAAGATAAAATAAAAACGCCAATCCAAAATATGCATGAATCATAAATAACTCTAACCATATTTTCACACAGTACTTTTACAATAACTGCAGAGCAAAAACTATTGATACTCGCTTATATAGTATAGAAACATGATACAAAATTAGGGCAGTTAAAGAGAGAGCTGTGTTCAGAAAAGAACCTGATTCACTGCCGTCGTTTTATCTTTCTTTCTCTGTTGTTTCGTCCTCTCTTCAGTTTGTAGGGAGAGTTTGGGAGAGAGATAGGAGAAGTATGTCCTCTAAGAAAAGCGGACAAGCGGGCGGGGATGAGCCAGGAGCTCTCTCAATAAGCTGGTGGTAAAAAAAAGGAAAAATTTTCGAAAATAATTTTACTTTTATTCCTTTTAATATTTTAAAAAAAATTTTAAAATAATTTTATTTTTATCTCATTTAACATTTATAATTAATCTTAATTTATTTTTATCAAATTAATTACTTTAGATGATTTTGCCCCCAAATCCTAAAGTACAAGCCCTCAGAATAATCAAAACGTGAAGTCATTCATTTTCTTCTCATATTCTTTACATTTCATCACCGTTGTGTTATCGGTCAATTACAAATTTCGTCTTTCAAAGTATAATGAATACAACAACAACAAGGAAAAAGATTAATCTAACTTACATTGGATAAAATTTTGCTTTATTTGTGTGTTTATAAGTAATAAAAATATTTCTGTAATTAAACGAAATTAAGTTTTTGGTGTAGTAGTTCATTTCTTTCTTGTTGTTTGTTAAAATGTTGACACAATGGTAGAGAAGTAAGAGTGTGGATAGGGTAAAATATAGCAAATAGAGCCATTTCGGTGTCTTTGGGTGAGAAAATGTGGAAGACGGAGGAGGAAGACGACGGGTGAAGAGAGTTGCCCCTGGGCGCATGCGACTCATGCGCCCAGGGGAAGTTTTAAGCCTGGGCGTGTGAGTTACACGCTCCCAGGGTAGTAGAGCATCTGGGCGTGTGTAACTCACACGCCTAGAGCCTATTTCGCCCTGGGTCTCCCTGGGTCCCTGAGGACTTAGAGCCTCTTTTTCGCCCGGGTCCCTGGGGACCCAAGGCCCATTTTTTGCCCAGGGCACGTGAGATTTACGCGCCCAAGGGTTATTTTTGCCCGGGTCCTTGGGGACCCCAGCAAAACCTAGGGTTTTTTTTGCCCGGGTCCCTAACTTAGGGCCTTTTTCGTCCGGGTCTTCGAGCGCAACTTCGCCATTTTTGGTGTGTACATTATATTATTTATTTAATTATTTTTATAATATTCAATAATAACAAATTACTATTTATTGGAATTGTATAGGTAAACATGACAACTTAACCTCGCTTGAAGATTTCGGTAGATGAGCACTTTCACGCAGAGACGTGTTGTCTGGAGAGATTTGCGGTGCTAGATCAAATAAGGGGTAAATTAAGTGAGACACAATTAGGTATGTTTAGGCAAACATGTTTAGGCATTTGTTAGACATAGGTAATTTACATCATTCACCTATCTTAATTCATTACATGATGTTGCATGAGATAGATGTGGATAATGACCTAAACGAGATGTGGTTTTTAGTTGGTAGCCAGATGGTCCAGTTTTCACGAGTTGAGTTTGGGTTGATAACCGGACTTAAGTGTGTGCATTTCCCTACTTTACACTTGTAATATAGTACTTGTCTTAGGGATATGATATTTGGAGATAGGGACGTGATCACCCTAGACGATCTAAATTTAGTTTTTGATGCCTTAGATTTTTTCAAACTTTCAGATATAGATGTAGTTAAATTATCTCTCTTTTATTTGGTAGAGAGGTTTTTATTTGGTAGGGACGATAGATCATCTGCTAATTTTTGGGTATTAGATATTTTGGAGGATTTAGAGAAGTTTAATAGATACTCATAGGGATCTGTTGCCCATCTCTACATCATGCAGTCTTTGCGCCGATCACTCGCTATGCAGCATGGCAAATACAAGAGTACTGCAGCACAGTTGCAAGCTAGTGGCTGGCAATTTAAGGGCATGTATAACATCATCGGGATGGTAATTGCATTTTAGGTATTTCTAACAAACTGAATGTAATATTTTATATTTTGACTTTTTGGTCTATATCATGTTCTAATGTTATAATTTATGCCATGCAGGTGTGGATTTACGAGAGTATCCTTAGCCTGCTGAATAGGTTTGCAATTATTGTGCACGATAGTGTCTCACGCATCATCCGCTGAAAGAATCTGAAGTGGAATTTGACCCAGGCAAGTCTTCAACGGTATTTGTTTGCCTCGCAGACGTTTTAGGTACTTTCTGTCCTACAGCCCGACGGTGTAGAGATCAAACTGCCAAACGTGCTTGAATTGATGGAGATTATTCAACCACGAGGTGCGTACCGGGGGTAGCATCCTAACGACATCGAGTTATGTTGAGGTATGATTTATAGTTGTGTTGACATATTAACAGTAAGTGTTCTAAATTTGTCTAACACATCTGTTTTTTGGTTGTTACAGCATTAGTCTCCATCGAGGTCTCATCATTCACCAGCTGCCTCACATCATTCAGCAACCGCCTCACAACATCATTTGCCAGTCGCAGTGCAATATTATTCGCCAGTCATGTCACATCATCGACGAGATCCCCACATCATCATTCACCAGTGTCGGCACAATGCCATATTTCTTCGCCATCTTTGGTTTTGCCGCATGGACATTTATCGTCTCTTTCACATCATTCGTCCCCCAAACTAGCATACATCGACGAGGAGTTTAGGAGATTTATTGAAGATTGGTTTAACTCCTTAGATTCAAAGGTCTATTACATGTGGCAGGATATCATGTACATACGAGATGATGTCGAGAGGATAGAGCGTGGCATCCGCGATGATATGTAGCGAATAGAACGTGAAGTAGTGGGCCGAGTTGATCAACTTTCAACAGACCTGCAGGCATGGATGGCAATGAGTGACCATCAACAATCACAGGTTAGTTTTAGTGCTTGTATCATCTGTACTACTCTTCATCTTTTGTTAATATAATTTTATTCTAGTCTCTTCTGTAATTAATTTTGCCCCTTTCCTTAATGTTTGATAGGATATTTTTCCGCAGCTTAGTACAGGTTTTGAAACGGGTCCATCATGCAGCATACCACCTGAAGGCGACATAATTTTGTTAGAATCAGAGCGTGAAGGTGATGTTGGTCATAGCCGATTCGGCAGGGTTTATAGGCATGGCCCGCATGAAAGAAGCCTATACACCAACCCAGATAAGAGGGCGCACACGATTCAGACGAACAGGGAATTGCCACAATATCCGACGGATATTGTGATTAACCCTATCTGCCCTTACTAGAAAACCTCTTCCTTCTCCAAAGCAATCCAAACTCGGCTGAAGGTTAATTTTGATTTTTGGGAAGTATTATGATCATCCAATAAGAAGGGTTTCAATTTTTTCAAATGAATGATTTGAAGACCTATTGATTCTAGGAGATGCATTTCTGGTATTGGTAGTACTGGACAAGCTCTCAGGGAATAATCTCTTTCTTATTTCTACCTTTCTTTCCCATGACGACTAGGAACGGAATGAGGTCTACAATGGGGGAAAAGTAATTACCTAGGAGTAGGAAACCTGGATGAAGTGGGGAGGTCAAGTCCAGAAGGCACTTAATCCTGGATGGCATTTCTTGTAGTTTACCAATCTCAACGTTTATGCTGCTTACCTGAGTTGGCTTAAGGAACTTGACACGGCCATTGAGATGGCTTTGCGGTATTTTAGATGCAGATGCACAACTAGAAGATACTGTAAGTTTTTCACCTACCCACTTGCTCATGCATTGATAGTATACCATTTAAAATGCAAAAGCTAACATTTGTTCTTTCATTAATGCAGCACATCAATGAGTATTGTTATTTGTTAGCCCATCGACAAATGACATGTCCCCACATTATTTGGCAGAATGTTACCATTGTCCATGCCCACCTTTATGTACGTATAGATTTCCAACTTGACCATAATTTAATTTAATTATATTACAATAATTGTACTTGGTGGTGACTAACCATCTGATTTAACTTTTTAGGCCCAATTGCTTTACAAATGGCGGCGCAGGTTATTTGAGCCAATCAACTACTCCGATATTGACATTCACATTCATGGCGATCGGGTGGGTAGATACAAGTCTTGGAAGACGGTGGATTATGTGCTGCTACCTGCACTGATTTATAGAGATCATTGGGTGGCAATGTGAATGGACTTGGTGAGGCATAGCATCACAGTCTACGATTCCTCCCCTGAAGGACATTCTAGTCGAGAGATACACGATGCAATGAAGCCCATTTACCTTTTACTCCTAGTGGCATTGCGCAGATTAGGATTCTAGGATGAGTGGCCAGACTGCACAAAGACCAACACACCATTCTAGTGCCATTGTTGGTGTTGTGTTGGTGTTTTGTTGCCATTGTTGCTGCTGTGTTGGTGTTTTGTTGCTATTGTTGCTGTTGTATTGCTGTTGTTGTTTTGGTGTTTGTGATGTGCAGGTGGTTTGGTGTTCAAAATGTTCTTGTTGTTAGTGTTGGTATCTGGGTCATTGGGGATCCAGGTAAGGTAGATACTGTCGTTCAGAATAGCAAAGGTGTCGTCAATAGGAAATCAAGCGATTAAGAGAACAACAAAAGATGGGTTGCCTCCCAACTAAATTATAAAATAATTATATAGCAAAATATGGTATAAATAATAATTATATAAGTCATACTCACAAACTAAATTAATAAATTAAGTATCCTCCAAATTTAAGGGGTTTTTATAGGTTGCGCGATTATGACCATGTTGTTTACACTAAGAACACCTCCTAACGGCCACTTCTTCACCCGAAGATGGGATGCATGTATTCCTTGGTCGATCGGATGGGGGACGACTTACAGGTAGTTTGATAATGGTTGCCCGAATGTTGTTGAGGACTTGCCAAAATATAGGATCACCAACAGGACAAATCTCGGCTATATACGCAGCTAATAATGTACCATTATAATAATAGTTTGAGCAAAATTCTCCATACCTTCCTTTGACGAATCTAATTGTTGCTATTGCGTGGACACATGGTAGTTATTGTAGGTTGAAGTGCCTACACTGACATGTTTTCGCATTAAGATCGATTATTGCAATTTCACCTTGACCTCTAACTTCAAACTCATAATGCGAAATTGGATAAACAAACAGAGTTAGCAACATGGATTCCTCCATTTTCACTTTTGCAGTTGCTGCTTCAGTTAATATGTTGTCGTCGTGTTTAATAGCTTCTTCTCTTCGTACATAGAACCATTACTGTAACACTGAATGTATCCAATCAGCTAAGGCCATGATGGGCAGAGTACGTGCATCCTTTAGCAATGCATTTAGGCTTTCGGCAATGTTTGTGGTCATTATGTCGTATCGCCTAATTGGAAAATGACATCTTGCCCAACGATGAAATCCTACATCATTTTCTAAATAGTTGGCAGCATCATTATGCACTAACTTCAGCTTGTCTATATGCTTCTCAAATTCACTAAACACAAATGCTTTTGCAGCTAGGTAAAAATCCATGAGAAAAGCATCTTTCTTGCAGTCTCTGAATTTGAACTTTGTTTTCAAATTCCCTTCAATATGATATGCACAAAACCTATGGTATACTTCAAGAAAGATTGTTCTTATACCTTTAATGATGCTCTCGTGGCGATCAGAGACAAAAACAAGAACTTTAGCAGGTTCAAGCGCATCCCGTAGCTTTGTTAGAAACCATTCCCACGAAGCATCATTTTCTGAGTCCCCCACTCTGAATGCAACAGGATAAATTTGATCATTTCCGTCAAGAGCAGGAGCAACAAACATGGTGCCTCAATACATATCCTTTAGGAATGTTTTGGTCTCTCTCAAAAGTTTGTTCGGAGCACTGCCGAATGCATCAGATGCTTTTGTTGAGCCCACTTGGATTTTTCGATCGCTCTCAAAGTTCGTCTTGCGTATTGGGCAACGTGCTTGAAGCCTCTGCCATGCCTGCAGGGACTGTTTAGTCACCCCTAGAAGTTAGCCTGTAAGATGCTAAATGTGACTGAAGGTATTGTTTAGTCAATAAGGATGTTCGAGTCGCTCTTAAAAGTTCACTTGTGCATTGCCGAACACGCCCCATGTCGCTTTTTAGCCAACGAGGATACTCAGGTCGCTCTTAGAAGTTTGTCCTGTGCATTGTTCAACACCCCTGAAGACTCTACCATGCTCATGGGGATGTTCCTGCCACTCTCAGAAGTTTGATCTAGGCATTGCCTAACGCATTCGATGCCTCTGCGAAGCCCGTAGGATCACTCCAAAAAGTTCGTCCAGCGCACTGCCAAACACGCTCGATACCTTTGCTGTGCGTATTGGGATATTTTGGTCACTCTCAGAAGTTGGTCCCAAGCACTGCCAAATGTGTCCAACGCCTTTGCTGAGCTTGTGATATTTTTCCGGTTGCTCTCGGAAGTTTATCTCGTACATTATTGAACGCGCCTACTTTGCTGCCGCGCTGAAGGGGATGTTTCAATTCCTCCTAGAAGTTCATCCCGTGCACTACCGAACGTGCTCGATGCCTTTATCATGTTAGCAGGGATGTTTTGGTTTCTCTTAGAAGTTTGTCCCGCTCACAGCCGAACGCGCCCAGTGTCTCTGTCGCGCTCGCTAGAATTTACCGGTCGTTCTTAGAAGTTCGCCGAGCACAAGGCTAAATGTGCCTGATGCCTCGTTCGTGCCTGCAGAGATGATCCTATCACTTCCGTAAGTTCATCCCACGCACTGCCAAATGCGCCCAACGTAGATGCTGTACCCGTGGGGTTGTTTTGGTTACTGCTTGAAAGTCATCCTGTGCATGGCAAAACACACCCAATGCCTCTTTTGTGCCCACAGTGATGTTCCGGTCATTCTCAGAAGTTTATCCCACGCACTGTACAATGCACCCGAATCATCAGACAAACCTATAGGGATATTCTGGTCGTTCTTAGTAGGTCATCTCGCATATTGCCGAAAGTGCCTGTAGGACTGTTGCACCAACGGGGATGTTCCATTCGCTCTCAGAAATTCGTTCTGCGCACTGTCAAACGCATCGAACACCTTTTCCACACCTAAAGGGATGCTTTGATCTTACCCGAAAATTCATCTCGCGCATTACTCAACGTGCCTGAAGCTTACGGGGATGTCCCGGTTGCTATTGGTAGTTTTTCCCACATAATGCCAAATGTGCCCCAAGTCTCCTCCCGTACCCACGAGGATCTTGCGGTTCCTCCCTAAAGTTCATACTGCTTACTACTGAACATGTTTAATGCCACTGTCGTGCCCTCGGAGATATTCGGGTCGTTGATGGAAGTTCGTCCCATTCACTACCGAATGCACCCGATGCCGCTGTCGCAGTTGCACAAATGTTCCGATCACTCCAGCAAGGTTGTCATACACACTGTCAACCATGCCTGACACTTCTGCCATGCCCATGGGAATGTTTCAGTTGCCTCTAGAAGTTTGTCCCAACCATTGCCCAATGCACCCGAAGCCTTTTTTGCGCCTGTGGAGATATTCTTGCGGCTCTTGGAAGTTAATCTAGTGCACTGCCGAACGTGTCTGATGTCGCACTTGCGAGAATATTCGGGTCGCTCCTAAAAGTTTGTGCCGCGCATTAACAAATGCACCTAATGCCTTTATTATACTCGGGGTAATATTCCAGTTGCTCCCTAATGCTTGTCTTGAGCGCCGTCGAACATGTTTGATGCTTCTACTACGCCCATGATGAGTTTACAGTTGCTCCCCAAAGTTTGTCTTGTGCACCGCCAAACATGCTAAATGCTAGTGCTACACTCGCGAGGATGTTCTAGTTGCTCTCAGAAGTCTATCTCGAGCACTGCTAAATGTGCTCGACACTACTGTCCTAGTCACGTGGATGATCTGGTCGCTTTTAGATATTAGTATGATGCACTGCTGAATGCACCCGAAGCCTCTGCCACTCCTGCAGGGATGTTTCGGTCGCTCCTAGAAGTTCGCTGTGCACATAGTCGAATTATTAAGGACCTTAAGAGGCAAAGGGAGAGTGAGTGAATGTGTGCAAGGCACCAAGCGGCAAGAGAGGTAGCAACAGGCAAGAATGTGCGTGCAACAAGCTTGCACGCAACACGCAATGAAGCACGACCAGGTTCTGACTTTGTCCTAATTGACTGCAAAAATTCAAGCCAAGAAGAACACCAACATTGGCGAGACATGCATGGCACAATCCGAGTAAAAGAAAGACATGGATGGCATGTAGAACTCCAGTAACAGTAAGGTGTCATGGCAGGTTTGACTTCAATAAGATAATCTCGTCAAAGAGAGTCTTGGAATGGAAGAAGAAGTCCTAATCCTAGAAGGAAACAGTAAGATAAAGGTCAACAATTGTAGGAGAGGAGATAAGATAAGGGCAGAAAGATTTAGGCAAAGTAGGAATTGTAGTTTAAGGAGGAATTCAAGAAAGAACAAGAATTTTAGTAGGATTAGGAAACATTGGGATAAGGTCTATCTTGATAACGTTTTATTTGTCTTCGAAAACCTTGTTGACTTAGAAAGACATATTTTAAATGGATAATGAACCTAAGTACTAGTTGAATTAGGATAAGACTGTTTAATACTATAAATACAACCCATTATTTGTGAGCAGAAGGTGATGTTTCGAATTTTGAAGTTATTATTCATAAGATCAATCTAGATAACTTTCTAGTTATCTTTGGAAACTTTGTTGACTTAGGAAAACTTGTCCTAAGTGGATAAGGAACTCATATACTAGTTGAGTTAGGAAAAGGTTGTCCAAAACTAGAAATATAACCCATTATTAATAGCCATTAACATATGTTCCGAATTTTGAAGTTATTATTCAATAATACAATATCAGAGGCATTTAGCCATTTTTGTTTGTTTTATTTTGGTTATCTTTTAAGAGTTGTCTTAAAATAACTTGGGTTTAAGACAAGGTGAAAAGTTGTCTTTCTTATTTAAGAGCTTAGGTTGAAGTTAGAAGTTGACTTTTTCAACCAAGGCAAGTTATGATAGGTTTAAGAGTTGTTTTGTTTATTCAACATATCCTTTACACATTAGTTAATCCTGAAGGACAACTTAGGGGATAAAAATCCAAGAAAAGAACTCAAGAATCAAACAGGACAGATGTTATGAAAGTTTTTAGTAGGCATGTTGACCCTTAAGATGTAAAAAAGTTGGGTAAAAAAATCGGGACCCCAACAGTTTGTCAGTGCACGGGACAAACTTTTGAAAGCCACTGGAACATTCCTGTAGGCATGGCAACAAAATCGGGCAGGTTGGACTGTGCGTGGGACGAGCTTCTGAGAGCAGTCGAGACATCCCCATAGGTGCGGTAGATGCGTTAAGCGCATTTTACAGTGCATGGCACAAACTTTCAAGAGCGACCAAAACATTCCCACGAACGAGGTAGAGACATCAGGCATGTTGGGCAGTGCTTGGGATAAACTTCCGGTAGCAACCATAAAATCTGCATAGGCTTAACAAACGAATCAAATGCGTTCGACAGTGCTCGGGGCAAACTTCCAAAAGCGATCATAAAATCCTCGCCGACTTGGCATTGGAGTATGATGCGTTCGATAATGCTCGAGGTGAACTTCTAGGAGCGACCATAAATTTCCCGTGAGCTCGGTAGAGGCATCGGATGCATTTGGTAGTGCTTGGATCGAACTTCAGGGATGTAACCTGAAAATCCCCACAAGCATGGTAGAGGGGTAGGTGCATGGCAGTATGCATGGGACGAACTTTCGGAAGTGACTAGAACTTTTAACAATGCTGTCAAGTGTGTTTGGTAGTACGTGTTACAAAATTTTGAAAGCGATAAAAAATTCCCTGTGGGCTTAGCAGAAGCGTGAGATACGTTTGGCAATGCCCAGAACAAACTTCTAGGAGCGACCATAATATCTCTAGGAGCATGGTAGAGGCATCAAGCAAATTTGGCAATGTGCAAGAGCAGAGGCTTCAGGCTTATCTGGCAATGAACGAGATGAATATCTAGAAACAACCAGAACATCCGCGTGAACGCGACAGAGGCATCTGATGCGTATGCCAATGGATAGAAGGATTTTTTAGGAGTGACCAAAACGTCCCCTAAGGCATGGCAGAGGCGTCCGACACATTTTACAATATTCGGGATGAACTTTTAGGAGCGACCAAAACATCCCCACGGGCATGGCAACAGTATCATTTCATTTGAAAGTGCATGGTAGAAACTTCGAGGAGCAACAAGAACATCCTTGTGGGTGCGGTAGCGGGTTGAGCACGTTCAGCATTGGCGAGGTTAACTTTCGAAAGCAATCAGAACATCCCCGCAGGCTCGGCAGAGGTTTCAGGCACCTTGGGCAATGCATAGAACAAACTTCTCGGAGTGATCAGAACATCCCTGCAAGCACAATAGAGTCATCAGGTGCATCTGGCAATGCATGGGACGAATATCCAAGAGTGACAAGAACATTTCCATGGCATAGTAGCGGCGGCAGACATGTCTGGTAGTTCACAGGACGAACTTCTAGGAGTGATCGGAACATCCTCGTGGGTATGGCAGAGGATTTAAATGTGTTGGCCTATATTTGGGACGAATTTCCAAGCGCAACTGGAACATCTTTGTAAGTGCGACAAAGGCATCAGACACCTTAAATTGTGCGTGAGCTAAGCTTTCGAGAGTGACCGAAACATCTATATAGGCGTAGCAACGGCGTTGAGCGCGTTCATGTTGAGAACCTAAGTATGTAGGAAAGGCAATAGGCAGAAAATTGGGCGATAAAGGAAAGTATGGGCTAGAAATGTGCACAACAAATTTGGCAATAACAAGTAGGCAGCCGAGCAGTGAGGCTCGACTAGAATTTGACCTTGTCTACATTGAATAAAGACATCTAAGCCAAGAAAGACTCCAACCACAGTACGACACGCATGGAAAACTTCTAGCAAAGGAAGGACGTCCAAGATAAGAAGAGTTCTAGCAGCAGTAGGACGTGCATGAGGAATTCCAGTGGGATAATCATGTAAGGAGAATTCTAAGGGTAAAAGGACACAAATTGAGAGTCCTAGTCCTAAAAGAATAAGCTAAGAGGAAGGCCAACAGTTGTAGGAAATAAAATAGAAAAATGAAGGGATATTATAATCCTTACCAACTTGATCTTGTTGCCCCTGGCAACAAACCTGCACGAACCATTTCACAAAGTATGTGTCCGGACAGTCCAAAGTCCCGATAGTTAGCTTTCGGTCTTCTAGTCGAAAAACAACGTCAATGAAGACGTGTAGGTGCACTATTACGCGGTGAGGATTGCTTTCCATGAATTTTCCATTTATCGCTTAACGACGGAACTTTGTTTATGAATTCATCCCATTGAATTTCCAAGCGAAAGGTTTATCATCTCTATGGGATTAAATCACGAGTTTATAGTTTAGGTAGAGTTCTACAATCAAGAAAGACCAAAAATCCTAATAGGATTAAGACACCTTTGCATAAGATCAATCTAGATAACATTCTAGTTATCTTTGGAAACTTTGTTGACTTACGAAAACTTGTCCTAAGTGGATAAGGAACTCATGTACTAGTTGAATTAGGAAAAAAGTTATCCAAAACTAGAAGTATAGCCCATTATTAATAGCCATTAACATATGTTTCAAAATTTGAAGTTATTAGTCAATAATACAATATTGGAGGCATTCAGCCATTCTTGTTTGTTTTATTTTGGTTATCTTTTAAGAGTTTTTTTGAAATAACTTAGGCTTAAGTCAAAGTGAAGAGTTGTCTTCCTTGCTGGAGAGCTTAGATTGAAGTTAAGAGTTATCTTCTTCAACTAAGGCGAGTCGTGATAGGTTTAAGAGTTATCTTGTCTATCCAACATATCCTTATTTCATTAATATATCTCGAAGGACAGCTAAGGGGACGAGAATCAAAGAAAAAAAACTCAAAAATCAAATAGGACAACAAGTTAGAAGAAGTTTAGAAGTTGTGCTAATCCTTAAGGTGTAGAAAAGTTGAAACAAGAAATCAGAACCCTAAGAAATTGGTGCTCTCATTGAGGAATCAATACAGACACCATTTAATTAAAAGGCAGCATAATTACCATGTCTTATAAGTAGTAGTCACCCGCACCACAAGAACAAATTAAGGAAGACTTCTCGATCACCAACCATGGAAGAATCTTAACCTTGGAGAGGAACCAAAATGTGATCAATGACCAGGTAAGTGATATCAATCATCAATTATATTCTATCATTCATTCTCTTGAGTAATTAAAGAGAGATACACCCTGAGTGGCCGAAAAACAAGTCTAAACCGAGTAAGGCAGGAGTAGCAACCTGCCACAAACATTTATAAGGCTCCAATCGGAGGTCACATGGCATCAAGTACATGAAGATGACTCGGACTATGAGCAAGTTCCCTCTCAAGAAAGAGGGAGAAGGTGCATGAGTTTGGGAAGCAGGAGGGAAACTTTACCAAACGAACACCTGCCTCATGATCGCTATAATGAATATAGTGATGGTGAAGAAGTACTGGACAAATAACAAGCATTATGGTAGCTAATAAGGGTGTGGAATCACCATGAGGCAGAACCATGGTGCACAACTTGAAAGGAAGATTTGCATTATGACAGCCCACAAGCCATTACACATGGCCAAGGGTAAAAATCGAGCTTCTTACCTTTGAAAAAGAAGATCTAACCGAATGGTTATCTAAGGCTGAATTTTATTTTGACAAACAAGGTGTTGAGAGAAGTGAAAGGATTGATTTTACATCCTATCATCTATGCAGGAGAGCCAACCAATGGTGGCATTGGCTTAAGGCCACCTATGGTCGAGAAGGTAGAAGGATTGGCTGGATAAGGTTCATGCAAGAGTTGGTGAACAGATTCGACCCATCTAGCTTGACAAACTACAAGGGACAACTTACCAAGATTAAACAGGAGGGATCTTTGGAGAAGAATTCGAGAGGTTGGCCGAATTAGTAAGAAATTGGTCGGATAGTGCACTAATTGACACTTTTCTAGATGACCTTGTACCTTGGCTAAGTTGAGAAGCAAAGATAAAGGATCCAAACTCTTTTATTCAGTGCATTCAGTTGGCAAGACTCATTAACAATGGGCAAAGCATCACCTGCAGCACAGTCAAAGTCATCAAATCCTCGAACAAACTAGGTAAAGCATCCTTGTCAAGCAAGGCAGCACCCTCAAAAACCAAAGACTCTCTCAAGCTATCAACCGAAGAAATTAACAGAAGAATTGAGGCCTATGTTTTAAGTTCATGATAAGTGGCAAGTGTAAGAAAAGACTATTCAACATTATCGAAGTGGTAAGTGATGAACACCACAAGAAAAGCAGCTAGGAAGATCAAGAAAATATCATGGACAATAAGGAGGAAACCAAAGCAGTACACTTCCCAGATCATGTAGAAGAAGGCAATCAACTTGCATGCAGTAAGGGCAGCCATTATGCCTATTGTCATGAGGTTGTTCGCGATCATAAACGAGAAAAATGTTTTAGTGTTGATAGATAGTGGAGCCACCCATAACTTCATCAACACAAAACTGGTCAAAACACTTTAGCTATATCCGAAAGGGATTGTACTCTTTGAGGTAAGAATAGTAGGCGGACAGAAGCTTAAGTGCGTGCAAGTTATCAAGGTAGCAGCAATGCAGATTTAAAGAGTCAAGATAGAGGCAAAACTACATGTGTTAGCCTTGGCAGGCCTTGAGGTGGTTTTAGGCAATGCTTGGCTTAAAACTATAGGCAAGATCATCTTCGACTACGAATCCATGGCCATGCACTTCCAATGGAAAGGAAGGGATTGCACATGGAAGGCATCATCCACCAATACAATGCATCATTGTAAGGTAAGTACCTTTAAATGTTTATACAAACAAGGGGCATAATACTTTGCAATTCTCTTGGCCACGAAGGAAGCAAGCACAATTGAACAGAGAAGGGCATAACATGCACAAAAACATACCAACGATAATAAGGAACCTACTAGAGTAGTTTAAAAATGTCTTAGGAGAGACACAAAGGCTACCACCCTTAAGACATTACAACCATGTCATCTCATTAATCAAGGAGACCAAGGTAATTGATGTAGCACCTTACTAGCATGCACACTTCCAAAAGAATGAGATTGAAAGACAAGTAGAAGAGATGCTACAGCAAGGTATTATCTAATCTAGTACCTCCTATTTTTCTTCTCCCGTTCTACTTGTTAGAAAGAAAGATGAAACTTGAAGGTTTTGCACCGATTACCGAGCACTTAACCAAGCGACTATCAAGGACATTTTTTAATTCGAACAATCGATGATATGATGGATAAGTTACATGGAGTAAAGTTGTTTATCAAGCTAGATCTCAAGGCCGAATATCATCAAATATGCATGAAAGAAGAGGATGTGTAGAAGACAGTATTTCAAACTTATAGTAGACACTACGAGTACTTAGTCACGCCTTTCAGGCTATGAAACGCACCTTTGACCATTCAAACATCCATGAACATCTTCAAACCCTATTTGTGCAGGTTTGTATTAGTTTTCTTTGATGACATCTTGGTTTATTTTAGGAACCATGATGATCACATAGAGTACTTAGCAAAGGTGCTGGAGGTATTAAGAAGAAATTGTTTCATTATCAAGGCATCCAAGTGCACATTCATGCAAAAGAAGTTGAATACCTTGGCCACATAATATTTACAGATGGAGTGAAAGTAGCCAACGCAAGATAGGAGCTATGCAATCATGGCCGACTCTTAAAAACATCACAAAACTTTGGGGATTTCTAGGCTTGACGGACTACTACTGTCAATTTGTTTCCAAATACGGTCTATAGCTAAACCATTGACAGATTTGGTGAAGAATGATGAATTTTTATAGAGAGAAGAGTGAAGATGCATTTAAGTTGTTAAAGCAAGCGATATGTGAGACTTTGGTGTTAGCATTGCTCGACTTCAACCAAACCTTGGAACTTTACACTGACGCATGCCAAGGTGAAATAGGTGCTGTCCTGAGTTAAGCCGGAAGACCTATTGCATACATGAGTACAGTCTTAAGGCCCATGAAGAAAGAATGGCCAATATACGCCAAGGAAATATTGGCCATCATCCATGCAGTCAAAGTTTGGCAACCTTACCTTCTTGGGAGGAAGTTCTTGATCATTACGGATCAACAACCTTGAGAAGCCTCATGGAGCAAAAAATTACCACGCCAGAGCAGCAAAAGTTCCTTGTTAAGTTGCTGGGATATGAGTATGAATTAATCTACAAATTGGGCAAGGAAAACAAGGTGGTAGTTTGTAGTATGAAATAATACTACATGCGGATCAAGCTATTCTTTTGGTGGGAAGGATTCAAGGTCAAAGTCAAAAAGAAAGATAGCAATTGTGACATTTGCTAATGGATAAAATTAAAAGATGGCAAGACTAAGGGATTTCTACAACCTTTGCCATTACGTGTACAAGTTTGGGAAGACTATAATAACATCCAACAGGAGTTTTTCAATTCCAGCTTGAGAACAAGGTAAGTCTTCAAGAAAGAGGTATTATTGAAAACCTAAGTATGTAGATAAGGCGATGGGCAGAAAATGGGGCAACAAAGGAGAGCATGGGCAAAAAAATGTCCACAATAGGCATGGCAATAGCATGTAGCTCAGCAGTGAGACCCGACTAAAATCTGACCTTGCTTGCATTAAACAAGGACATTTAAGTTGAGAAGGACTCCAACCACAATAGGACATGCATGGAGAAGTTCTAGCAAAGGAAGGACATCCAAGATGAGAAAACTTTCAGCAGCAGCTGGATGCGCATGATAAATTCCAGTAGCAATGAGATAATCACACCAAAGAGAATTCTAAGAGCAGAAAGATACACATTGAGAGTCCTAGTCCTAGAAAGATAAGTCAAGAGGAAGTCCAGTAGCTATAGGAAACAAGATAAGATAGGAATTCTAGTTTAGATAGAGTTCTACAATCAAGAAAGACCAAGAATTCTAGTAAGATTAGGATAGCTTTGGATAAGGTCAATATTGATAACATTCTAATTGTCTTAGTAAACCTTGTTGACTTAGAAATTCATATGTATTTGTCTGAGAGAAACCCAACCTATTTCTTTCATGGTCTGTTTTTATTTTGGGTTATTGAGATTATCCTTATATTTCACTTCTTTATGTAACATCATAGAGATCTCTTCATGCCCAACAACTCCCCTAGGATGTAGAGAGTTCTTCCATCCCTCGCAAATGACACTTCGGTCTTCCCTGCAACACATACAACACTTCCAATGCAAATATCTCGCCTCTACAATGGTGCATTACCATATTCAATTGCATGCTTAAAATGGTTTACAAATGCATCATATGCTTTAGTGTTTGTGCATGAAAATCCTAAATTTTATAATCCATCCACTCTTATCATGAAAATAAATTGTTTTGTGCTTCTGATGGCATCCTAATGAGTTTACAACTAAAATTATTATTGTGGAATGCACCTTTTTGTATTCGGAGGTTGAGTGAGTATTTACAATGAATTATGCTAGAAATGTATTGATTGTAAATAGTCCAGGCTCTCATGCACATGCATATTCATGTATAGAGTTGAGTTTATGGTTGCATATTCTTTATGTTAGTTCACAAAATTGTGTTTCAATGTGGTGTGTTGCTTTGTGGACATTCAAAGAGTAAACAAGGCGATAATGATAACAAGGTCCTTTTTATTCTCTGAGGTATTTCCTGTGATTGGTCTCAAGCACTTTTCAGCTGCATCACTACCGGATAAGATCTTTCATGTATCATTGTGACATTCTGAAATCTTCCAATAAATATCTGCTTACTGTTGTTGTCATCTTTTGATTCGGAACTTAGCATGTGTTTTTGTATTTGGAATGTGTATTGCATAGGAGTCCGGCACTTTTACTTGCATTGCTAGTGACTTCAACTGTGCAATGTATTATCTGTGTTTCAAATTGATGGTCTTGTTAGCAGCATGTTGTTTGGAGTGTATATCTTTAGATAATGCGGAAGCAATAGAATTGGAAGTACTTCTGAGGCTTCTGCTGCTGAAATGCAAGCTTCGATCATTGCCATGACAAATGCTGTTAGATTAATCCTTGCTATCAAAGGCTGTTTGTTAAGCCGTGACTGCTTTTTATAATTTTGGCCCCCAGCCTTGTCCTTTCCAGGGTTTTTATCTGAATCATAGAAGCACATGCAACTAATGATTCATCCCTGATAACGTGTAAACTTAATTTTCCGGTGTGTGATGCGTAAATTAGTTACCTATGAAGTTTCTAACACAAATGAAGGCTATGGATACAGGAACATTTCTTGTAATGAAACTGGAAAAGAGGAGTTCTTACAATGGATGGCTTATGATGGCTTCCGAATTCCGATATTTGTCCATGTACTAGAGTGATAATCTCATAAAACCAAAGTTTACCGGCCATAATCTCTAGGACCCAAAATAATAATACTACTAATAAACCATAATCTCTAGGACCCAAAATAATAATACTACTAATAAAGCAGCCGCTGATTTAAACGAGAGAAGAAGACAGACAAAGGCAAAACATCTGAGCCACCAAATGAGAACTGAGTGCTTGTTAATGTTCAACTCGGCGAGAAAGATGCTGCAAATTCTTTCTTTCTTTTCCATTGGACATGAAGAAAAAAACATGAAAAATAAAAGGAATATGATGGGTCAGCCGTCAGCAAGCATTTTGCATGCTATCACTGTACATCCTAGGGTGTTCTGTAGAATTCTGGCACCAGGCGCCGACAGCTGTTCCTCACGCAAGAATCTTCAAGAGAATTAGATATTGGATTCTCCACGCGACCAAAAAATCCAACGCTGGAGAAGAGTCTTTATTACAATCTTTGAAACTTCGAACTCGCAGTAGAAGATAAAAACTTCACCAATGGACATGGAAGTAGCACGTGTTCGGTTCACAATGCAAGCGGGCCCATACTTGAGAGAAATAAAAGCCAACATCGGAGTTATTAATGGGGAATTGCGTTGGCACGACTTCGAACGTTCAAACATGAGACTAACACTCATGTAGTGACAACGCCGGCCAATATGCCACGAATCTTCTGTTTCCCACGCTGCATGGTATATAAACGAGAGCAGGCAGTAACCTCTCCAATGAACAAGCAAAAGTTTAATCTTAAAACCAAGTTACAATGGCAACAACCAGATTGTTGCGCACCTCTAAACCCTCGCGTCGTGTAATTCCTTGTTCTAGTTGTTCATCTTCATCGGCAAAGATAGTAAGGTGTTTAAGTAAGGTAGGGTTTAACGGAGACACAAGAGTTTGTGGGAATGGTCGTCAGAGGAATTTGGCGGTGCCCATTAAGGCATCGGGGGCCGCATCAAAAAGTATGATGATCACAACAAAGCCAGAGATTGATTGAGGAATTGATCTGGTCTATCTGTTGAAAAATGTTACTGGCTCTTTTCTCAAGGTATTAAGAAGGCCAATTGTGAGACGAAGACCTTGGAAGCTACAGATCCAGATAATCATTGAAAGGCTATGAGAATCTTTCTCTTTTGATATTAGACTTCTTTTGCGTCTTCCTGGTTTATGGCAGATTTCTTCCAAGTTATACTCTATTAACGCAAAATGACTCTCCTTGGTAAACATAGCTATCCAGAACCATTAAACCTGCACAGCTTCTATAATTTGCAATGATGCGCAGGCTATAATCAACAGTCTATTCTCCACATTCGCTGCTGTTGCGGGATCCTTAGTCGGTTCAATATTGTGCCATGTGGAGGTAAAGTTTCTTATTATTTTCAGAAGAATATATGATTGGTATTAAACAATCATGCCTTATAATAACGAGAAAGACAATGTTACATTCTATTTGCAGGGTTGCGTTCTTCTATTAGAGTCATATTTCCAGTTCTTCAACACCTTATCTCGAAAGGTAGATCAAACCACCCATATCATGCTTCCATTGATAGAGGCCATAGGTAACCTCTCTCTCTCTCGCTCTCTATATATATATATATACATATTTATATATATATATACAAATATATATATTCATATTCCTTGATATGATCTTGTAATAGTGTATACTTTTATAATTGAACTAAATATATGTCAGTCAATCTATTATCCTGCAGACATGTACTTGGTAGGAACCGCTCTGCTTATATTTGGGGTAGGATTGTATGCCATGTTTGTGGGATCAAAGAATATAAGAGAAAAATCTCCACAGCACACAGGGTCAAATTTATTTGGTCTCTTCCATTTGAAAGTAAGTTGATCTGTCTCTTTACTCTTCTTACTCTTCTTATTCAACCATAGTAATAATGCAAGCAGAGCTCTTTTTTTGAAAAAAAAAGGTTTTTTAAATCTTATCTCAGACTCTACCGAAATGGGTAGAGATGGAGTCAGTTTCTCGAGCTAAATAAAAAATGGGGCATGCCGTGTTGATGATAGTGCAAGTGGGGGTGTTGGAAAAGTTCAACAGCATACCTTTAGTTACTAGTTTGGATCTTGTTTGTTTTGCTGGAGCAGTATTTGCTTCTTCAGCTTGCATATTCCTTCTCTCCAGGCTTTCTGCTGGCAGCACTGTGTAAGATAGGCAGCACAGGAGGGGTTATGTTAATACATTTGGGGCAACTTTTGCAGCACGTACTACATAGACTGTTATTTACTGGACTGAATTGTAATAAATTAAAATAGATACAAATTAATATACTATTATATTTGATATTAGATTATTGGATTGGACTCTAGGTAGACCAAATATTATTTTTTATTTGTTATATTAATTTATAATTTATTTATTTAATTAAAAAATTCAAAAATAAATTTATAATAATTTATTATGTTTTATTTTAAAAATAATTAATAATATAAATAATTTTAATACATTATTATTATTATTATTATTATAAATTTAAAAAATAAACAAAAAATATATAAATTACAATTTAATTATAAATTTATAACATTTAAATTTATTAATAAATAATTTATAAACATTCTAATTATAACCCTTAATTTTATATTATATTTTTTTTAACTCTAAAATTTAAATTTAAAATATATAATCATAATATTAAGTAATCGTAATACTTTCACTGAGCGTGAGAATTTTTTGATAAAAAAATTTGATAAATTGAGAAGTGTTTTATTTTGCAAAAGTCTTTAAACTCAAAATTCTTATTAAATACCATCTTGTGAGGATTTAAAGAATTTAGAAGATTTTAACAATATTCAAAAATATCAAAAAAAATAACAATAAGAGATTAATTATTTATGATTTTTATAATTTAATTTTTTAAAATATTTTAATATTATATACTTACAAAGCAAAAAAGAAGGCTAATGTAGATGCAAATCCACGAGTGGATTCAAGCCTGCTCCAAGTGACTGGCCTGCAAAATAATGCAAGGCAACCCAGTGAAATGAAAGCCAAACACCGTATACAAACTTAATTTTGTTCACAGAGATAAGAGTAAAAATAAACCAGTCCTGACTAGTCAAACAAATGGATCATTGATGTTAAACACCTGCTTGCATTTTATGTAATATTTTATATAACGTTTAAGATAACGAAAAAGTTACCATATTTTTATTCAAGAGCTGTTGCTACAAGTAGTAAGAAATATGCCACCTTCCTCGTTCGAAAACAAATGCTCGACATCTATGTATATTTAAAATAAATATTTGAAACTAATTTGGATTGAATATAACTTTGATTATTAAATATTTGATATTTCTTTAAAAATAAATAACATTCATTAAATTATAATAAACTTACCTAATTTTTACCTTATGTTACAAAAATAAAGAAATATAGTTCTAATTTTTTTTGTTTAGAATATTATATTATTATTTAATATATTTTTTTATACATTAATATTTTTAAATTGAATATTATATTATAGTTTAATTTATTTTTAAAAGTAAATTTTTATTACAAATAATGATAAATGTTATTTGTTATGTGATTGAAATATTATTTTTATTAAATAGATTATAAATAAAATTTATATTAAACATGTCAGAACTTAATCTTAATAAAGGCATTAAAACTCAATTTTGTATTTAAATTTTGACTTCGATATATACAATATATTTAGTTAATTTTTGATTATTTTAAATAAATACAAATATTTAATTTTTTAATTAAATATAACTATATATGTATATATAATTTTTAACTATTATAAATAAGATAAGAATACTGAGTATGTCAATGAATATTTTAAAATTTTTTGAATACCTTATCAGTCATCTCTGCTGTATTTCTTTGCTGTGTGATCACTCAAGCTGGCACGCACTGGGCTGAATCAACTTGATTCTCAAACAGCAGCAAACTTCACCGATTTAATAATGGCTGGATTAATAAAGGAGAAGCTGTTATCTCACAACATAACAAACCGAAGGAATTTCAGGAACAACTGGAAAAGAAAGAACACACAACAAATCATCCATTAACCCATGGGCTTCTGCATTTCTTGCAAGTTCTAACCAACTGTTCATACATCGTTTATTCGTGAACATCACACAGGCCAGAAAGATAAAAATGGCAAATATCATTACATTTGATGATGGAGTCAAGGATGGCAATTACAGGGATGGCATTCTTCCAGACCCAAGTATCTGAACAACTACTATACTGCTGCTACTACTACAATATATTCGGCAAAATGATACAATAAGAGTTGCACTACACCATTTCAACTAGAGATACCATAAAATCGTCCAATAAATCAAATAAATGGGAAAAATTGCTCGAGCAAAAGATAAATACAGCAGGCTAATGCAGCTCTTACTCCAAGAAGTACCAAAGATTGTACAAGATATTTTTCTTTGTTTTTTTACGAGGAAGCTAAAAGATCTCTCATTTCTGCCACAGATGGAATATTCTCGTTGGGGTAGATCTTAGCAACAAGTTGTGCAAAACTTGTCTAAAAACTCCTATCAAATTTAAAAATCACAATTTCAATAACCTGAGCTTCCATACTGCTATACTAGCTACTCCTACTCAGCTTATAATCTCATTATTTAGGATAACTTTGATATAAATTTGACCCCAAAGAACTCAAGAGTTCAGAATTATTTTATATCTGTTTGCCATGCAGTTAACAGACTCGTTAGAATTACCAAGGCCCGAGCACTTTTGACCCCTATTTTTTTATAGAAAATCAGATGGTTTACCTTGCATTTATCCCATAAAGAAGGCAACAGTTCCTCTGAGGTTAGGTTCTTCTGCAACTTCTTGTACATTGCAGCAATGGATTTGTCAACTTAATTTATAATTTGACATAAAAAAATGCCATAATCCAAGACATTCAGTAAGACCATTAATCTGCCAACTTAATTTATCTGCACAAACAACTACTAGACAATAATGCCAGTGTTAGAATTACAGCTGTCACTTGTTAATGACTGTATAACAATATTCCAAATTACAGAGCTCATGCTAAGGCACATATGCATTCAGATCATAGTACAGTGGACTTAATGTGCCGCCAAGAGATGCAATAACTACTGCTGAAACTTGAGAGAACCTAAAGATTTATTAAACTTGTGATGCTTACATTGTATAATGATCTCCAAACCAAAAAAAAAGGTCACTTTTGAAATGGAAACAAGATGTTGAACACTGCAACTCTCAGAAAATCCAGAGAGAAGGCTATGGCCACAAGGCTTAAGACAGATGATATTTCTATTTGTATTGATTTCACTTCAATGGAAATACCAAAATGTGTGGCGTGACAGAATCTTTAATCAAAAAGTATTTAAGCCACTCCAAAAAGTATTTAAGCCACTCCAAGAAACCATCTGATGGAAAATGCATACTGGTACGCAACCATATATGATCAACAATTCACTGACCTCTTCTGGTGCGATTGTGTACATCAAATCCTCAATCCTTTTAACAAACTGGAAAAGTTGCTCAAATTGCTGTAAAGGACAAAATTAAGAGAATGCATCATAAAACTAAACGGCTTATCAACACCTGACGAAATATTTAGTAGCTTCCACAAAAAGTGATTCTGGAAATACCAAGGGGGAGGGGGAGATGGGGGTAGAAAGACTGATTGCTTACATAATATATGATCATGCTGATATGACGCGTGCAAGACTGTTCATAAACCTCACTTGCCTGGTGATAAAATTTGGCTAAAGTGGGCACAACATTGGTTAGGTCATACAAGCTGCAAATAATTGCTCCTGATCAGCAGAATGAACACAGTAACATTTTTTTTTGGATAAAATATAACCAAATTCTTTCTTGCTTTTTTGAAAACAAATATGATGATCAAATTCATATCCAAGAAAAATTGCTTTGAAAAAGACCTGTTCTGAAATGATGCATAGCTCTCTAAAAGCAAAATATCAGCATATTTTGGATCTGTTTGTGCAATTTTCTCCAACGTCACAAACATTATGCTAACCTGTAAAGCAATATTTAGAATGCAAAGTTCAGAATGTAAAGAATCATAGATCACAGACGAATTTCTCCATAATTCCAACAAAAAACTTGAACACAAACTCTTTCTATGATCCACAGTTGAAAATAAGAGATGCCAGCATTTAAAGCATCCCAGAGGAGACCTATTTTTTAATTAATGAGGCTATCTGCAATACAAATTATTGAAGACCTCAAATCTAGGATATTTCTTGGGTAAGTTAAAATTCAAATATAATAACAGGAGAAGAGCAAGATATAAAATGAATTAAAAATATTAACCTAGAGCCCAAAATCAAATCAAGTCAGTCAACATTCCATTTGGTTCTGGATGTTTCATCATTGTAGACTTGCGCCATACAAAGTCAACAATTATATGACCTACAGTTAACATAGTCTATGACTGAGCTTTCTGGTTACATAATGCACACAAACATTTCCCTATACCTTCACATATCACACTATTGTTTGATCATTATGATAATTTAATAAGTGATAAGAACAACGGATGCAGAAGGAATTAGGCTAATTTTGACATTATTTTATTTTTCTTATCTTATTCGGATTAAGTTTTAGATTCTTGTAAGAGTCTATAATGGTACTTATTTTAGTTGGTTTTGGTTTTCATTATTTTTGCCAGGGTAGGATTTTTATTTCTTAATGGAACTAGATTTCTTTCCTTTTTGTTTAGGTTTATGGCCTTAATTTCAGTTCTTGTGGTAGACTTTGAACAATATTGAATAAAAATTATTATGCTTTCTAGCTATTTCTCTCTACATTTCCTCCCCCTTTTATTCATCTGACTCGTGCTGCATCAACAATTCAGTACATGCTTTAGTAAATTATATTGACAAAGCCAGCACAGCACTCATTACAAGATAAAAAAACCCACTGTGACTCAGCAAGACATTGTCTGAACTACTGAACTGCAAAATTCTATTTCCTCATATGATATGGTCACATCACATTGCATAAAGCACTATACCACTGACAAATCAACTAGCAGAATATTTACTGTAAAAGCTGTACTCACAAATTTTGTGTACACCTGATCAACCAAATCCCTAGATTGTCCCTGAATATACTGCTCCATTCCGGTTGCAAGAGTTGCAAATCTATCCAGAAGTAGTGATATTAATATAATGTCAAACCACAAACTGAAGTATAGAACACGCACACACATCCCAAAGCATGGATGAAAAAGACTTAGAACAGCTTTATTGAAAAAATAAAATTTGCTCAAAATATAAAGCTAAAACACTGCAACATCTTAAACCACTTCTCCTGCTTGCGCATACATAACCTGAACAGACCTTTAGGATCATTCTAAACCACTTTTGCTTTTCTGCATGAATATTGCACTCACTTTTTCATTTTTCTTTTCTATTTCATTCATTTATTAACTTATATCTAGCAAATTGCGTTAGAAACAAAAGAATCAGAAGCAAATGCACATGCACAGAACAATAGAATTCACCACCCAATATATGTAGGCTCATAGAGCACTTGAGAGTCCAATATTCTTTAGAAAAATGACTAGGCCTACAACTCATCGCATTCATCTGGCAGCAAAACATTCTTCAATGAAACTATTATTGCAATAGCCAGCCAGCAACTTCATTATGTGCAGAATCTGCAAGTTGTGGTCGCATAACAGTTTATGTCTATGCCACATTGCAGTAGGTGACAGAAATCTAGGTGATTGAGGAAACTGTCAATATAACACCATTCACAACAGCTATTGTACATTGAATACAACTCATGGAACCTTTTGATTTAGGGACCTTTAAAATTTTGAATCCATTGATCAGAAAATACAAGCTTCTTAGTTAATCTCCTTTCTCTGTATACTTAATGTTGGCTAATAATTTGCCAAAAAACTGACCTTGGGATGTTTGATAAGATGTTAAAATCAAAAGGTACCCAAAAATAATCATAACAACCCCTCTGAATATTAACTATATTCCTCAAAAACTCAAAAACACGTCACTGTAAACAACAAGACCAACAACATCCATAATAAATCCAAAATGAAAGACCAACCATAACTTGAACTTCTTTATACAAATAGGCATAGAATGAGAAACTAGGAAAAAGACAATGCACTCTTGACAAGGTTTTGTGTGGACCATGATCCAGAGTCATCCCGGCATTTCTTGTACCAGAGTTCCCACATTAGACATGAACAAGGTGAATGCACTTTGGAGGAGCAACTAAAGCTTTGGTCCGCTGACCCTTGGCTTTTTCTGCACACACAACATATTGTCAGTGATGAGGCCACACATATGGTTTGGATATAAAATGTTAAACCCACTATGAGCTTAACAAAGATTTGGTATTAAGTTTTTGTAGCGGATGCAAATGCGGGTATGATAGTATCCGTCCCAAGCACAATCTGCTGCAATCCTACTCTTATGTATCAGTCAACAAAAGCATTCGCACATGCAAATGGGATTCAAGCAACCTACTAGACGAAGAAAGAACTGGAACTAGCAAGTCTAGAAAAATGATATATTGTACCGCAATGAAAAAGGCTCCAGTGTTCTGATCATGAGGCACTAACCTTGTGCAAAGTTCCAATGGAAGATCAGAGACTTCCTCATCCAAATTATCAGTTGAAGTCAAAGCATCCACCATTGGCTGAAGTCCATCAGAATTTGCACTAGCACCATTCTCATGAGTGTGGCCATGATTAATTGTGTCCATCATCTGCCAGAAGGAAACATGCTGGGTACAATCCCGGTTCTGCAGAATTTGGGAACATCTTTGTAGGAAGCTAACCAGACGCCCTTTTCACGCACCTAAACACATAAAGAACGAAGTATATCATATGCAATTGACAATTGTAAAGTAGATCACAAGTGGATAAAAATGAAAAGCAGTAAAACTTTGTTAATGAGACCATATCTAATTATTTTGGCTGCATGCAACAATATAATAGCTTTGACTTTAGGTCCCAAGACCAAAAAAACAAAAATTCTAGCCCACAAGGTCTTACAAGGCTCAAAGAAAGCTTTCAAAATGCTTTTATTTTTTTAATGTTACCTCCAACCAGATAGAATCTCGACACGGCAACAAGGAAGCTGAATACTTTGCTCCTTATTTAAAGCTTCACAGATATCACCATTAACAACAGTGAAACATCAATTCTGGATATTAAAAGTTGGATCTTAAAGTCATTAAAGATCATTTAACCAACTATGCACTTTATATTCATACTTCACACATTTACCAAGCTCTCTTATAAATTTGGACAAAAGCAAGAATCCATGTCGTGTTTAAAGTTCCAGCAATGTTAATAACTAGTTGACATAAATCATAAGAACAGAATTAGGTTGTTCTAATAAAAGAATGAGTACCGAGAGGAAACCCCAGAGACAAAAGGCCTAGACACACTTTGAAAGGAAAAAATCTGACAGCATTAATAATTACTTTCCTGACATAAATTGGATTTTATCATACACTCTTCCCATATATACCATCAAGTCAACCTTCCTTTGGTCGTAGAGGACTAATCTGGAAAAGTGTGGTAACCCATGCTATAGCCTTTTTAAAAAGGCAGATCACAAGGAAACACAATTCTTATGGTGTAGTACTAGATATGGCTCAAATATGTTACTCCCTGTCCTTGATATAGGAAACAAAAAAATGTTCCTGTCAACATCCTGTTAAGAGTTTATAAGCTCATGCACAAACAAACCACCATACGTTAACCAACATCACTTCAGTGTACTTAATGTGGAGCATGTATCATCTTCTATTGACAACATCCAGAAACATACAAGTGCTTAGATTCAGAATTCTGGGCAAGGGAAAGTCTTTTGATTTTTTCATATAAGTTTAGTGATAGCAAGGCAAAATGGAGGCTTACAAGTGCTACAAGGAAGAGCATAACCATATAGGACGGTATAGACAACAAACCTGTTTGGAGTAAATTTTTACTCCAGACAACATTTTAGAGGACAATCACGATTATAAACAAAACTATTTATGTTTTACCATAATTTTAATGATGATAAAACAATTTAATAAAAGTTTCCCATGTGACCAACCCCATTTGGAGTGTCTAATCATAAATACATCCCCTCAGCAACCACAGCCTCATTCTCTACTGGATTCATGGAGCAGGTTGAACAAACTATTCTTCCACCCAATTTGAGCAGAGATATACCTACCAAAACAAAAGCACTTTCATAAGTGTAACGTGCCCAACTAAAGGGAAAAGGAAAAACTGCTTCTAGAAAAGGAAGAGAGCCTAAGTATCTGAAGCCAAGAGCAGACTTATAGAGATAATGGAATGATACTCTTAACGCCGTGATTATCAAGAATTTTCTTGACATTCTCTTCGAAAGGATTGTTTTTTTTCGAGAAAAGTTAAATATGTGTCAAACAAAATCTACTTTTATATCAGCTGAGAAACTGCATCAGAATTAAAATTTTAGGACATCAAAGAAGAAAGAAACAAAGAATATGTCCAATTATTGAACCTAGTAACTTCACTATAATGGGCTCACAGAGATTATCGAATGACTTGTCAACTTCAGGAATGTTGTGGTCAGACAGACTAGGGTTTTCCATCAGTTTTCTGGACTTTATTAGTTGATTTGAAAGCATTCATTATCAGCCAATTAACTCATACACCTAATATGCTCAAGTTGACCTTGAACTCGTAGGGAATGCTAGACATGATCTAGCATGATTACAAATCCAAATCAACCTCAAAAGCATGAATATCTGGCTCTGCTACTCCCGTTGACGTTTATCATAAATAAATTACCAACCTAGAAAACCTAAAAGCATAGGACCACAAAATCCTAAAGAAATTTCAATTAGATTATTTTACATAAGATAACTCGCATGGCTATTTGAACTTGTAGGCTATGGAGACCATTGCCCAAATCCTACATTCCCGCATAATATCAATACAAAAACTGATTCTACATGCAGTGTAAACAATCAAATGAAGATTCAAAGGATTAGGGATAAAATATCCAACCATTTCCACCAGATATCTGGAGCTTTGTGCGGTGTACCATCTCCAGTGCAAGGAACATCACATAAGATACGATCAAATAGAAGCTGACTAATGTACGATTTGGATCCAATTCCTTTATCAGAAGCACAAGAAAATTTTTTGTTTTTTCGGCAGACAGGGAAGTGTTGAGCTTCATGATTTGTGACAGTCAAAGTTTGCAGTGCACATCCTTTTTTGTTTGGTGGATTAGAAGATTCCATCTTTGGACATCGAGATCATTTGCTACAACCTATTCATGCAATCAAAAATTAAATTTAAAAATAAAATGAAAAAAGGGAGAAAGTGACAAGATAAATCAATTTAACATACATAATTAAAAGAATGAGAGAACTCCACACTATCAGGAAAAAGAACTTGCCTTGGCAAATTAACAATAAGATTGCTTGCTAAAATTTACAATGTAATTGAAAAGAAAGAGAAGACAGAAGAAATGAAATGAACCAGAAAGAGAACCTACTGGCACAGAAAATAGTTGAAGTAAAACAAACCATTCCAATAGGTAGTGCTCCTGGTGTTGTTGATTGATGTATAATCTCTAGCAATTGGAATGTTTTTGAACCTGGTGCAGCACACACTGAATAAAACAAGAAAGCAGTGAGGAATACTTAATTACCTCGTCTTCTATTTTTGGATGTATAATGTGTCAATATTTCATGCCGATAACCTGCAACTTTATAACCCATTTGACAATTGGGGATCTATACAAGATGTAAAATTGCTATGAGAGAGTATTACACCTCCTAGAGACCATCATTTGCTTAAACCAAAGAAATCAACATTTCTAGTGGATAAAGGAAAGTAGCCAGCGAGAGAAGCTTTAGATGCACATAAGTCACTTACTATCAAGTGCAAAATGATGTGGTTGTACGTCAAGGAAGAGGGGAGGTACCAAAAAAACCAAATCCTAAAGGAATAACTACAGACATTCCACACCAAACAATTTATAAATAACAATATCATTGTTAAATCCCAATAGGGTTAAGTTGGCCCACCATGCTGACAGCTTCCTGTCTGGTGATGTTCCCAATTTCATTTTCTGGCTTCAGGAACTCATGGAACCTGGAAAAAAGTTCGATCAGAATCAAGAATTGGGAATTTAATTAATGACAACTAATTCAAATCTAGTTGAATGATCAAAATCAGCAGATGACAATACAGACAACTAGCACAGTCAGTATGAAAATAGCAGATTCCCATGCCAAGGAACCAACAGAATAGCCAAAAAGAGTAAATCACATCCCCTGCACTAAAATTATTCATATCCTAGTTTATATTTGAGAACACACAGAATAGCATCATCAATCATTTATAAAACAAAAGAAATGGGTGCATTTCTTTCTCAGCATCGTCAGATTATAGTCAAACAACTCTCAAGTTTTGTGCGCATGCACCATAAAGAAAGTCTTTAGAAAATGAAAACTAAGCTTAAGTGTTTAGTTTTAGCATTGATGAAGAAAGCTAAAACAAGAAATTTAGTGTATGGCTATTTATAAATATCATCCCTGCAGTCTCCATACAAGAAAACTTATATTGTCAACTCCTTTCTGGTTGCAAGAGTTGCAAATCTATCCAGAAGTAGTGATATTAATATAATGTCAAACCACAAACTGAAGTATAGAACACACACATGCATCCCAAAGCATGCAGGAAAAAGACTTAGAACAGCTTTATTGAAAAAATAAAATTTGCTCAAAATATAAAGCTAAAACATTGCAACATCTGAAACCACTTCTCCTGCTTGTGCATACATAACCTGAACAGACCTTTAGGATCATTCTAAACCACTTTTGCTTTTCTGCATGAATATTGCACTCACTTTTTCATTTTTCTTTTCTATTTCATACATTTATTTACTTATATCTTTAGCAAATTGCGTTAGAAACAAAAGAATCACAAGCAAATGCACATGCACAGAACAATTGCATTCACCACCCAATATATGTAGGCTCATAGAGCACCTAGAGAGTCCAGTATTCTTAAGAAAAATAACTAGGCCTATAACTCATCGCATTCATCTGGCAGCATAAACACTCTTCAACAACACTATTGTTGCAATACCAGCAAGCAACTTCATTATGTGCAGAATCTGCAAGTTGTGGTCTATGCCGCATTGAAGTAGGTGACAGAAATCTAGGTGATTGAGGAAACGGTCAATATAACACCATTGACAACAGCTATTGTACATTGAATACAACTCATGGAACCTTTTGATTTAGGGACCTTTAAAATTTTGAATCCATTGATCAGAAAATACTAGCTACTTAGTTAATCTCCTTTCGCCGTATACTTAATGTTGGCTAATAATATGTCAAAAACTGATCTGAATTTGCATTCGAGAAAAAGGCATAGACTTATAAGGTCCATATTACCTTGGGATGTTTGATAAGACACCCATCTGCCGTACACTACGCTCATTTCTTTCAATTTGGCGACAAGCATCATCGACAAACTGCACACTTCATGAATTAAATGATTAGCACCGCAATAATCAATATGCATATAGCAACTACAATCTTTCTGCTAATAACAAAAACATACACGACTGAATTGCATAGATATTCTTGACTCGAGGTCACCAAGCAACAAACGCACGAATCCAGCTGCATCAGCTTTCTGACCAGAGAGATAGCGCTCTGTAATTCCATGCATTGATATGCAGCGTAAAGGGTCAATTTTGTACGCCCCAATCCACCACAGCAGAAAAGTCTATCTAGAATTCAAAGAATAAAAAGTTGGAACCTTCTGCTTGTCAAAACAGGAACAATCAAAGTAACATAGGAAATCCAACATTGGAAGACTGCAACTGCTAAGCAACGAAACCAATACAAGAATAAAGATAGTGGAGAAGGAGGGACAAGCACTAACATTGCAATAAATAAAATCCATATTGAAGGTAACATATTTGGCATGCATTACCTGGATACCACTGAGCAACTCCTGGAGAGATTCATTTAATGCTGCCAGATCTGCAGAGCTTTTACCTAAAAAATCGATGAATCTCACTGAATTGTCTCGGCATCAGAACTACCAACAAGAAGCAAAACCAGTTGGCATACACTACTGAAGAAATAAACTTGAAAGAAACAGACAGAAAAAAGAATTACCAGTTTTGCTGTCATTCTCATCTATGTCCATAATGCCCAAGTCATCATCATAGGAACCACCTCTATTACCATTAGCAACGCCTCCCAGGGGAACAAGTGCAGGAACTTCAAAGCACATGAAGTGTGCGAAGGAAGAACTCTGCAACTTGAGCCATGGAGCAGAATACCATTGATATAATGGTGATAACAGTTATTTAGAATATGAGAATATGAATAAGGCTTTAACCTCATCTACAAGGAGTGGAATAAAAATTGTCAGCATTTTGGCATATGCATCAGAAACTGAAGAAATGTCTGCATTGGAGCCATGACTGGATCCTGAGGAGCCTTCAAGCCAGACAGATGGATTTCTGGACGCTTTTGTACTAGCACAAAGCTCATTTGCAAATTCGCAGGCCTGTCGATGTATAAATTAATATTTGACCGTGAGTTTAAACATACAAACAGCTTTTAATGTCAAGGGATTTGCGACTAAAATGAGACCAAAATCTGAATGGAATTATCTCCACTTGCTAACACAGATGAAACTTTAATCTGTCCATACCCTACGTAGCATTGAGACAAAATTAATCACCATAAACCAAATAAAGAGACATTATATTATGATTAGATTAACCACCCTCGTCATTTTACCATATCTCTAACCAAAGCTTTTCTTCGAGTATTTAAATATTCCACTGGAGGAGTTCTTGAGGTATTTTCTTCAAGTTATTAAATTTATGATGACTAAAAAATATTGAATAAAATTTAATGTTTTTTACTATATGAACCTTGGTTTAATGACAGCCGAAAAACATCTTTACTAATGCCTGAAGTCTAGGATAAGCTTCTTATCTTGACCTTTGGGCTAGCTTGGTCACTGCTGCAGTTTAAGATGGATTTTGTTATAAGATATAGAAGCTCAGCTTTCTCTCTGAAATACTTGCTTGGGTAGAGCATTATAGAAAGATGAATTTTTCATCTAAGGATCCAATACTTCAGGCATTTTGGAAAAGAAAAGTTAAGTCTGCATGAAAAGTGAAGCAAAATCACAAACTATTCCCAAAACATTGATTTCCTATTGGTGAATAATACTATATAAAACTTGTGCGTTTTATGATTATGATTTTAGATCATTTTGATATTGTTGAAAATTTTCTTTCACTTGCAGCCTGTAAAACTGTATAAGCTTAAGCATCACTCAAAAGTGGAGGTCATAACTAATGACCCTAGTGGATGTACATTTACCTTGGTAATACTCTATCTAGTAAATCCTATCTATACTTTTTTTCTCTCCTCCACTGTAGGCCTCTTTTTTTTCAGTTCCTGACTGAACTTCTTGTAGAGATTTGATAACCTTAGAAACCAGAGTGTATCCCCACCTCAGTGGACCATGCGCAATATTGATGACAGGTAATTTTTCCTTTTCTTTTACCTGGGGAACTTCTTACAACTATTGATTTTTAAATACTTGTTTTCTTTTCTGATTTTCTTGTAGGAACCGCCTTTTGCTTTGTATTCTAAATATAGAGAGTATTAATGATCATAGATTATACATTAACTTTCAACCCTCGACAAGAAGCGGATTGCTAGAATGCAGTGAGAGGGTTATCAGTCATCAAATAATCTGAATACGAAATCCCGCACCATCGAGAATCATTACGTGATAATCCAAATTTCCCTATCAAATAAATATCATTCACAATTAGTCCTGCTTCACACGCCAATGAACATACTAAACCCCAAAATATGCCCATACGAGAAGTCGTCATATCCCCACAATAATCCATTTTGAACTGGAAACTCAACAAAGGATTCAATATAGTTAAACTCTTAACATCTTAATAAGTCCATTTTCACAAAAGAAATTAGCGTAAATTTCAGTCACTTTACTTCAGGTTTCTTGAATTTGAAATAGTGCTACTAATATCAACAAAAAATTAACAGCCCTATCTTTTTATTATATCTTTAACCAATAAAGCACGATACTACTTTGAATTGACCCAAAATGAGAGAACAGACACTAAAATGTGGAAAAATCATAAAATCAGTAATAAAAGATGAATTAGTTATGTAATAAACAATGCTAATGATGATAGATCATAAATACGAAAGAATTAGATAATAAGCGATAGGTAAAAAAGAACTATGCGTACTTGAGAGAGCAAGAACCCTAGGCTTGACCATATGACGTCCTAGTTTTACCAGATTTTCCCCACATCCCGCGGCTTTTAGCCACGCGAATCTACATTTCGATCTTTTGCTTTGTTCCATCGATTGCAGCCTCGCACGCTCGACATAGCTCCTGGTCGTCTGCGCTAGACTTTGCCATTTCTTCAGTCTGATCGCAGCGAGAGAGACGTTAGTTAGCTTCGCCAGGAGAGAGAGAGAGAGAGAGAGAAAGAGAGAGAGAGGAGGGGACAGGAGAGAGATCAGCGAAGCATAGACCGTGTGGGCTGTGAAATGTGCCAGTGTTAAAGTAAATCAGAATTTTCTTACCGTTGGGATAAGGCTAGATTCGCCCGGATAATCCGAATATTTATTTTGATTCGCAGCGAGAGAGACGTTAGCTTCGCCAGGAGAGAGAGAGAGGAGGAGGAGAGGAGAGAGATCAGCGAAGCATAGACGGTGTGGACCATAGAATCCAATTTGAAACAAAGACATATGTGGCCTGCAAATTAACCTGTGTAATGTTCATTTCTCTGCTTCAATGTGAATAAAATCCCTGAGGCTAGTGTGAATATATTTCAGATTATCAAATGTTCATAATGCAATGGTAAATTCTCCAAGCATGCATTCTCAACAACCGGAAAAGATTAGTATTCTTGATGCCTTCCCCAAATGCTATTCAAGTTAAGACGCTTCAGATTATCAAAAATGCAGACTTGTGAAAATCCGACATTGTCTTGAATAGAAAGGGGGGAAAACTCGACATAACGGCAAAACCAGTTACCAAGCGCTCTATGGGCTGAACCTGAAGAAACACCTTTAGATACTGTTAATCCAGCACCGGGCAGTCTCCCGACTGTTGCCTTTTCAAATCAGCAAGTTCTTTAAGATGCAGAGGATATTTCTGATAAGGAAGAGCTGGGCTAATATACCTGGCATCCGTTCGCCCTGGATTGTGCACGGGTTGGACAATGGCACCAGTGGCTTGCTTCTTGTTGCGAGGGCGAGCTCCTTCCCGTTTCATAACCACTCTTCGGAGCAAAACTCGGTAATCTATCTAACGTCGCCCGTTGTGCTCATGATTGCCGAATTAGCAACTATGCTGACATTTAACACTTTCTTATATATCACGTGTCAATGGCAGCATGAACATTCTCGCGCCTATTTAAGAGAAATTTTCGAAAATGGCATTATTTTTATTCCTTTTTACATTTATGACCAATTCTAATTTATTCTTACTAAACTAATCATTTTAAACGATTTTGCTCTCAAACCTAAGACACAATTTTATTTCTACCCTCAGAATAACCAAAAGATAAAAATAAATATTTTTCTATTTTTTTTCATTTTGTCACTCATCTTCTTCTCATCTCGTCATCATTGCTTTGCCAATCAATTGCGAGTTTCGCCTTTCACAACATAAAAAATAGAACAATAATAAAAAAAAGGTTAATACAAATATATTGCATAGAATTTTGATTTATTTGTGTGTTTAGAAGTCATAGAAATATTTTTGTAAATAGACAAAAATAAGTTTTTGATATAGTAGTTCATTTCTTCCTTGTTGTTTTTGAAAATATTAACACAATAGTAGAGATAGAGAAGTAAGAGTGTAGATAGTATAAAATAAAGTAAATAGGGTCATTTCGGTGTGTTTGGGTGAGAAAATGCAGAAGACGGAGGAGAAAAGACGCTGGGTGAATTCAGCGGGTGGCTAAATAGTGGCGCGTGAGGCTTAATTTCCCAGGGCGAACCCAGGGAGGGATCTAGGGGCATTTCTCCCTGGGTTCGCGTGGACCCAGAGTGATTTTGCCCTGGGTCTGTGGGCACCCAAGGCGCAATTTAGGGCTGGAGACCTGGGCCAGGGCACAAATTTCACCGGGTCTCCGGGGACCCGAGGTTATAATTTTTTAGTCATTATATTAGAAAATCTATTCATTTAATTTATAATTATAATAATTATAAAGGTTATAAATATAATATTAATTACTAATTTATCTATTAATTTCAGGTAGATGGCTGAAATCACACCTGTCGGTGTTCGGTATGGAGGATCATGAGTTATGTTATCTGACGGTTCAGAAAAATACCGCAGTGGAAGGGTCTGTCTTATATCTGTTCGAAAAGATATTAAGTACCATGAATTATTGACCGTAATATATGAGCGTACTAGAATTAATCCAACAGAATTTAACATTCAACTGAAAACTGGTTTCAAAGATGCAAAGAGGAGATCTTGGATATATGTTGATATCGATGACGATGATACTGTATCCGCTTTTATGCATAGTATTAGGCCGAAATGGTGTAAAGATCTTTCTATACTTTATCTCTCTGCAGAGCAAGTTGTTCCCAGTGAGCCCAAGGTTCTTGAAAGTAACGTGTCAACTTTTGATGCAGAGGTTTCTACACAACTAGTTGTATCTTCTTGGGATAATAACTAGTTCGACTACGGCCAATATTATATAAATCCTATAGATCCTTCACCAATACAGCGTGGAGCTTCAGTTAGCCATAGAGAATATGCGTTTTGCCCAATAAATGAAAAGCATGCATACGATTTCTTTCAGGCTCCGCCATTTGCACAAGGTGAAGGAACGATTTCTTTCAGGCTCCGCCATTTGTGCAAGGTGAAGGTGTTTACATGGCTAATGAAATGCCACCTCATATGTGGAGGAATGATTGCGAAGCTGGCGATACTTACCCAGGTGCAAACTTCAGTTAGTAAGCTCGTGAAAGTGGTACATCTACGAGGATTGGTGGTAACATGGTTGGTCCTTCAAGTCTTTCACATAGTGGTCGTCATGTGCCGCTTATTCCACCATCATTTTCTTCAGGCAAGGATGTAATGTCCATGTCTACATATAACATGATAGATGTTGGACAACTTTTTAATTTAAAAAAGGAGTTACGAGATGCATTGGATGTATTGGCATTGAGGAATAATTTTCAGTTTCGAGTTGCAAAGCCAAAGACAGATCGATTTGAGGTTAGATGTGTTGTTGACGGATGCAAATAGCGAATGCGAGCAACAAATACAGATGTGGAATCCAGATACGATAACGCATATAGAAACTGATGATGATGCAAACTTCCTGTACTTCTTCATGGCACTTAGAGTTTGTTTGAGCGATTTTCGTACGGCAATTCGTCCTGTGATTGCTATTGATGGAACATTCCTAAAGGGTACGTATTGAGGCACCATGCTTGTTGCAGATGCTCTTGATGAAAATGATCAAATCTATCCTGTCATATTCGGAGTTGGGGACTCAGAAAACGATGCTTCGTGGGAATGATTTTTAACGAAGCTACGGGAAGCGCTTGACCCTATTGATGATCTTGTGTTTGTCTCTAATCGCCACGACAGCATTATAAAAGGTGTAAGAACAGTCTTCCCTAATGCATACCACGGGTTTTGTGCATATCATATTGAAGGGAATTTGAAAACAAAGTTCAAATTCATAGATTGGAAAAAAGATGCTTTTCTCATGGGTTTCTATCAAGCTGCTAAGGCATTTGTGTTTAGTAAATTTGAGAATCATATGGACAAGCTGAGGTTAGTTCACATTGATGTTGTCAACTATTTGGAAAATGATGTGGGATTTTATCGTTGGGCAAGATGTCATTTTCCCATTTAGCGATACGACATAATGACCACAAGCATTGCCGAAAGTCTAAATGCATTGTTGAAGGATGCACGGACTCTGCCCATCATGGCTTTAGCTGATTGGATACGTTCAGTGTTACAACGGTGGTTTTATGAAAGGAGAGAAGAAGCTACTAAACACAAGGAGAACACATTAACTGATGCAACATCAACAAAAGTTAAAATGGAGGAATCATTGTCGCTAACTCTGTCCGTTTATCCAGTTTCGCACTATGAGTTTGAAGTTAGAGGTCGTGGCGAAATTGCAATAGTTTATCTTAACGCGAAGACATGCCAGTATAGGCGCTTCAACCTACAACAACTACCGTGTGCTCACGCGATGACAGCAATTAGATTCGTCAGGGGTAGGTATGGAGAATTTTGCTCCAAATATTATCACAACGGTACACTATTAGCTGTGTATGCAACCGAGATTCATCCTGTTGGTGATCCCATCTTTTGGCAAGTCCCCAGCGATATTCGGGCCACCATTGTCAAACCACCTTTAGGTCATCTCCCATCCGGTCGACCTTGGAATACACGCATCTCATCTTCTGGTGAAGAAGTGGCCGTTCGGAGGTGTTCTCGGTGTAAGCAGCGTGGGCACAATTGCGCAACTTGTAAAAACCCCTTGAACTTGGGGGACACTTTAGAGGGTTAATTTAGTTTCTGCTAAACATCACTTATGCATTCATATATAATTTTTTTACCACTGTTTGTTACGATGATTGTTTAATTTAGTTTGTAATTATGAGTTGTGCAATTATATATATATATATATATATATATATATATATATATATATATATTTTGTACACCATATTTTGTTGTATGATGATTGTTTAGTTTAATTTGTGATTATGAGTTGTGCAATTATATATATATATATATATATATATATATATATATATTTTGTACATCATATTTTGTTGTATGATGATTATTTAATTTAGTTCGTGATTATGAGTTGTGCAATTATATATATATGTTGTACGCCATATTTGTTATATGATGACTGTTTAATTTAGTATCGATGAAGCACATTTTATGTTGTGTATAGAAACGATTGCCATTCGATATGACCAACATCGCATACAATTACATCAACAACACCAACATGATCAATACATCAACAGAAACAACTAAACCAACACAACATAACCACCACGATCAGCACATCAACAAACCAACACAAACAACAAAACTAATACAAGATCATCACCACAAACACCATTAGCACACCAACACAAACAACAAAACCAACACAATATCACCACCATAACCACCATTAACACATCAACACAAACAACAATATTTTTACATCAGCGACACAAGCACAACAACTTCGCAACAACACCCACTAATTACAAACCAACACAAATAACACAATCACAACAACTTCACAACAGAGATATCCACAAATAGCATATTGAAGTTCAAATCAATAGTTTATTTACATAAAAAATGAAGAAGTACTATATCAATGTATTTGACCTACAAACAGGTCTAATGCAATTTTAATCCTAAAAAATAGGTCGTGATCTGCTGTGAAATCCCATGGACGACCTAACATAATATATTCTGTATATTTACAAACGAAAACACCACAATCCTCTCTATTTACATGTTGAGTCGGTGTACCTTCAGCCTTACGGGACTGGAACGACGTGTTCGTGCTTGTGCAGTCTGGTTGCGTATCCCAAAATCTTAGGCTGCGTAGTCCCATTGGGAGTATCATACAAATGGGCTTCATCACTTCACGGAGCTCACTACTTGAATGTCCTCTGGGGGAGGAATGGAACACTGTGATGCTATGCCTCACCAAGTCCACCGACATTGCCACCCAATTATCTCCACAAATTAGCACAGGCAGTAAGACATAATCCACTGTCTTTCAAGGCTTGTAAATATCCGATTGATTACCTCGGATGTGTATCTCAAGGTTGGAGTAGTCAGGGGGCTCATCATTCCTGCGTTGCCATTTGTAAAGCAATTGAGTCTGAAAAGTTAAACAGCGAGGATTAAGAATCGAGTAAGTCGAAATATAGTTACAGTATTAAAATAAATCATAGGAAAGTTGGGAATTTATATGCACATATAGGTGGGCATGCGCGATGGTAATATCCTGGCAAATACTATAGGGACATGCCAGTTGTCGATGACACAACAGATAACAGTTCTCATCAATGTGCTGAATTAATAAATGAACGAATTTTGGATCTCACATTTGTGTACTACCAACTAATGACCAAGTGGGTGGGTAGAAAACTTACAATATCTTCTAATTGAGAATCTGTATCTGAAATACCATGCAGCCAACTCGGCGTGATAGTGACTGCCCACGTCTCAATGGCCGCATCTGGTTGCTCCAGCCAACTCATGTACGTAACGTAGACACTCTCGTCATACAGGCCAGTAGGGTTTATCACATATCTGGTGGATACTATGGCAATTCTCTGTTTGATCATATCGTGCGTGACCGCTTATTTGGGTTTGTGTACGGGCTTCTTTCTTACGGGCCATGCCTGTAAACCCTACCGAATCGGCTACGACCTACATCACCTTCACACTCAGATTCTGACAATATGATGTCACCGTCAGATGGTATGCTAAATGATGGGCTCGCTTTAAAACCTATGCAACGCTGCAGTATACAACATAATAAAGTTATAGTAACAAAACATAAAGAATAGTATATATGATAGAATAAATAAACTAACCTGTGGTTGTTGATGGCCACTCAATGCCATCCATGCCTGCAGGTCTGCTGATAGCTGATCGACCCGACCCATAACTTCGCGTTCTATTCGTTGCATACCTGCACATAACTCAATGTCGTTAAGACGCTACCCCCGTACGTATTTCGTGGTTGAATAATCTCCATCAATTCAACCACGTGAGGCAGTTCCAGCTCTACACCGTCAAGCTGTAGGGAAAGAATTACCTAAAGCGTCTCCAATGCAAACAAATATCGTTGCAACATCGCAACTGTCAAACTCCGCTTTCATGTTCTTCCAACAGATGATGCGCGAGATGCCATCGCGTACGATAAAAGCAAACCTATTCTGCAGGCTAGGAATACTCTCGTAAATCCACACCTACATGGCATAAGTTATAGCATTACAAAACCAAAAATACCAAAAACAATTACATTTAGTTTGTTATCAATACCTGAAATGCAATTGCATCCCACTGATGTTACATTTGCCCTTAAATTGCCGTCCATTAGCTGCCAATCGTGCAACAATGCTCCTGTATTTGCCGTGCTGGATGGCAATGGATCGACGCAAAGACTGCATGACATAGAGATGGACGGCAGATCCCCATGGGTTCTTACAGGGTATCTATTAAACTCCTTTAAATCCTCTGAAATATCTAATACCTAAAAATCGACATGTGATTTACCATCCCTACCAAATAAAAACCCCTCAACCAAGTAAAAGAAGAATAATCTAACTACATCTACATCTAAAAGAAAAGAAAAATCTAATACATCAAATACTAAATATAGATCTTCTAAGGTGTTTGAGCGGTTTTCATACGGCAATTCGTCCTGTGATTGCTATTGATGGAACATTCCTAAAGGGCACGTATCGAGGCACCATGTTTGTTGCGATTGCTCTTATTGGAAATGATCAAATCTATCCTGTTGCATTCAAAGTTGGGGACTTAGAAAACGATGCTTCGTGGGAATGATTTTTAACGAAGCTACGAGAAGCGCTTGGGCCTATTGAAGATCTTGTGTTTGTCTCTAATCGCCACGACAATATTATTAAAGGTGTAAGAACAATCTTCCCTGAAACATACCACGGGTTTTGTGCATATCATATTGAAGGAAACCTGAAAACAAAGTTCAAGTTTAAAGACCGCAAAAATAATGCTTTTTTTCATGGGTTTCTACCAAGCTACTAAGGTATTTGTGTTTACTGAATTTGAAAAGCATCTGGAAAAGATGCGGTTGGTTCACAATGATGCTCTCAGCTATTTGGAAAATGATGTAGGATTTCATCGTTGGGTTAGATGTCATTTTCCCATTCAGCGATATGACATAATGACCACAAACATTGACGAAAGTCTAAATGCATTGTTGAAGGATGCACGGACTCTGCCCATCATGGCCTTAGCTGATTTGATATGTTCAGTGTTGCAGCGGTGGTTTTATGAAAGGAGAGAAGAAGCTGCTAAACACGACAATAACACATTAACTGATGTATAATCTTTCTTGTATTTACCGTGCTGGATGGCAATGGATCGGCGCAAAGACTGCATGACGTATAGATGGGCGGCAGATCCCCATGGGTATCTATTAAACTCCTCTAAATCCTCTCAAATGTCTAATACCCACAAATCGACATGTGATCTACTGTCCCTCCCAAATAAAAACCTCTCAACTAGTAAAAAAGGGATAATCTAACAACATCTACATCCGAAAAAGAAGAAAAATCTAATACATCAAATACTAAATCTAGATCGTCTAGGGTGATGACATCTCTATCCCCAAAGATCATATCCCTAAGACGAGAACTATCCTCCAAATGTAAATTAAGAAAATACTCACACTTAAGTCCGGTTATCAACCCAAACTCAACCCGTGAAAACCGGACCATCTGACTACCAACTAAAAACCACATCTCGTTTGGGTCACCACCTATATCTATCTCATACAACATTATATAATAAATTAAAATAGGTGAATGATGTAAACTATCTATGTCTAACAAATGGCCTAAACAAGTTTACCTAAACATACATAATTGTGTCTCATTTAATTTACCCCGTATTTGGTCTAGCACCGCAAATCTCGCCAGACAACACATCTCTGCATGAAAGTGCTCATCTATCGGAATCTTTAAGCAAGGTTGAGTTGCCATTTTTACCTGCACATATTCAAAATAAATTATAAAAACAAATAATAAAATATCGAAATAATTAATAAAATATATAAATAAATAATAAAAAAATTATTAAAATATCAAAATAAATAATAAATTTAAATTTAATATTATTATTTATTAAATTTAATAAACAATAAATAATAATAATAATAATATTATATTAATAATATAATATATTATATTTTAATGCAGTAGGTAATATAATATAATATAAATAATAATATATTATTATATTAATAATATAATAAAATGGCCCTGGGTCCGCGCGAACCCAGGGCAAAATGGCACAAGCAACCCACACGCCTAAGGCCCCCTCTTTCCCCTGGGCGCGTGGGCCCCTCTTTCCCCTGGGCACGTGGGCCCCTCTTTCCCTGGGCGCGTGGAATGCCTCCTCTCTTTCCCCTGGGCGCGTGATCTCCATGCTCCCAGAGACTCCTCCCTTCTCTAGGCGCGTGAATTCACGTGCCCAGACACCAATCTCCGCCCATCGTCTTCCTCCTCCGTTTTCTGCATTTTCCTCACCCAAAACACCAAAATGGACCTATTTCTTACAATTTTCCCTATCTACACGCCTACTTCTCTACTATTGTGTCAACATTTTATCAACAATGAAAAAATGAACTACCGCAGCAAGTTTAATTTAATGGTTTAATAACTACCATTCATGCCAAATTTTATCAATTACTTGTAAACACACACGGAAATTTTATCCAATGTAAGTCAGACTAACCTTTTTTCTTGTTGTTGTTGTATTCTTGACTGTCGGAGATGATAAAATTTAGTTGAAAATTTTACGCTCTAGAAAGGAAATGAGAACGAAATGAGAAAAAAAAGAAAATGAGTGTCGTCTTTTAGGGCTTGTGTTTTAGGGTTTGGGGGCAAAATCGTCCAAAGTAGTTAGTTTGGTAAGAATGGATTAGGGATTGGTCATAAATGTAAAGAGGGGTAAAAATAAGACTATTTTCGAAAATTTCCTCAAAAATTTCCAGCCAATGAACAAATTCAATCAACCCATTAATTTTAAGAATTATTATATTATCTTACATGCTTTCAAAATACGACGAAGTTGTTACAAACAAACTGCAAGCCTAGTTCAACAAGATTGGAAATTTTCAGCCAATGAGCGTTCTATAATGGTACTTGATTGTACATTGTCGAAGGATGTCATGCACGAGATTGTAAAGAATTGCAATTTTGGACTTATGAATTTTCTTCCTTATTTATTCAATAGTTAATTTTCCAACCAATGCTTTAATAGAATGGCGATCAAACCGGGCAAGTGTCCAAGACACATTCGGAGGCACCAGAAATTCGATTCTAGTTGCTAGGGGTGGCAACTTTAAATGCCACAAATTTGTAATTTCAATTAATACAAAATAATATAATTATTAAATAAATACAATATAATAAATATTTAATATATATTAAATTAAAATTTAAAATAAAATTATATAATTTTAAAGTAAAAATTATTATATTAAATTTAAATTTAAAATTTAATATGACCATATTAAATATTGTATTTATAAAAAAACTCATCTGACAACAACTGAATCGTCCATACGCTGATTATTCTTCAAGAAGGTCAGACTCTCTATTACTGTAACAAAAATTTACACACATAAAATACCAAAATATGATATAAGCAAAGAGTGTTAAAATAAAAAAGTATCCAAAAGTAATCATAACAACCCCTCTGAATATTAACTAAATTCCTCAAAAACTCGAAAACACATCACTGCAAACAACAAGACCAACAACATCAATAATAAATCCAAAATGAAAGACCAACCATAACTTGAACTTCTTTATACAAATAGGCATAGAATGAGAAACTAGGAAAAAGACAAAGCACTCTTGACAAGGTTTTGTGTGGACTGTGATCCAGTTAACAGTCTCAGATTCATCCTGGCATTTCTTGTACCAGAGTTCCCACATTAGACATGAACAAGGTGAATGCGCTTCAGACGAGCAACTAAAGCTTTGGTCTGCTGACCCTTGATTCTTGCTGCACAGACAACATATTGTCAGTGATGAGGCCACACATATGGTTTGGGAATAAAATGTTAAACCCACTATGAGCTTAACAAAGATTTGATATTCAGTTTTTGTAGCGGATGCAAATGCAGGTTTGATAGTATCCGTCCCAAGCGCAATCTGCTGCCATCCTACTCTTATGTATCAGTCAACAAAAGCATTTGCACGTGCAAATGGGATTCAAGCAACCTACTAGATGAAGAAAGAACTGGAACTAGCAAGTCTAGAAAAATGATATGTTGTCCTAATGTTAATACCTGGCAGTGGGGAAACTTTCCAGAGGACTGCAATGAAAAAGGCTCCAGTGTTCTGATCATGAGGCACTAGCCTCGTGCAAAGTTCCAATGGAAGATCAGAGCAAGTTATCAGTTGAAGTCAAAGCATCCACCATTGGCTGAAGTCCATCAGAATTTGCATTAGCACCATTCTCATGAGTATGGCCATCATTAATTGTGTCTATCTGGCATCAGCCAGAAGGAAACATGCTGGGTACAATCCCGGTTCTGCGGAATTTGGGAACATCTTTGTAGGACGCTAACCAGACACCCTTTTCACGCACCTACATGCATAAAGAACGAAGTATATCATATGCAATTAACAATTGTAAAGTAGAACACAAGTGGATAAAAATGAAAAGCAGTAAAACTTTGTTAATGAGACCATATCTAATTATTTTGGCCGCATGCAACAATATAATAGCTTTGACTTTAGGTCCTAAGACCAAAAAAACAAAAATGCTAGCCCAGAAGGTCTTACAAGGCTCAAAGAAAGCTTTCAAAATGCTTTTATTTTTTTAATGTTACCTCCAACCAGATAGATTCTCTACACGGCAACAAGGAAGCCTAATACTTTGCTCCTTATTTAAAGCTTCAAAGATATCACCATTAACAACAGTGAAACATCAATTCTGGATATTAAAAGTTGGATCTTAAAGTCATTTAAGATCATTTAACCAACTATGCACTTTTTTATATTCATACTTCACACATTTACCAAGCTCTCTTATAAATTTGGACAAAAGCAAGAATCCATGTCGTGTTTAAAGTTCCAGCAATGTTAATAACTAGTTGACATAAATCATAAGAACAGAATTAGGTTGTTCTAATAAAAGAATGAGTACTGAGAGGAAGCCCCACAGACAAAAGGCCTAGACACACTTTGAAAGGAAAAAATCTGACAGCATTAGATATTACTTTCCTGACATAATTTGGACTTTCATCATACACCCTTCCCATATATGCCATTAAGTCAACCTTCCTTTTGTCATAGAGGACTAATATGGAAAAGTATGGTAACCCATGGTATAGCCTTTTTAAAAAGGCAGATCACAAGGAAAAGCAATTCTTATGGTATATTACTAGATATGACTCAAATATCTTACTCCCTGTCCTTGATATAGGAAACAAAAAAGTGTTCCTGTCAACATCCTGTTAAGAGTTTATAAGCTCATGCACAAACAAACCACCACACGTTAACCAACATCACTTCAGTGGTAAGGGGAGTTTCGAGGGTACATGCATAGGCTAAACAATGCAGAGTTCATCTGATAAAGCTTTCAGTTATTGACATGGATTAATTTACCCACAAGCATAGGAAGATCTAAAAGAACTAAATCTCTGGCCGAGTTGGATAAACAAAAATCTCTCAGCATTCATGGAAGGCTAAATGGATGCTTTGCAGTGTATAGACCCTTATCAAAGAATCTGCAGCTACTAAGTTGTGTGTTCTTGGCAATGCAACTCAGAACCAAAATTGAGATAAGCAACAACAACGAGAATAGAAGAACCAAAAAGGTGCACCATCAGCTCCAAAAATTCATTTCATGCTGTATAAAATGAGGCAAGGAGTTGAAGATCTTCAATAGAAAGTTTGTGCTGCCTAACCTCTCGTCCAAGAAGCAAGTTCAGGGAGCTAAAATAAGCTTTCCTCAAAGGGCCCAAGCAATTCTTATCACGACTCTGAAAATGTGAAGGAGAAAAGGATCAGAAAGGAAACTTGTGACTTCAGATGTTGCAGAAGACGAGCATATGCCCTGCATTTATACCGCAGGTCAGCATGATCAGGCCTCTTCAATTGTCCTCGCTGTTTACAAGCAGACAAGCAAGTTAGAAACCTCAGTTCCAAATTTGACAAGTTTTACCAACAGAACATGAAGCCAAAATAATACCTGAGAAAAGTAACTCGTCACTAATCATGAAATCCACCAAACTAGCAAAGTAGTTCCTCAAGAACTCAGAAGCTCTCCTAACAAATGTGGTCTTCAATTTTTCAAGTTCTGCCCGTTTCTCTCTAGCCTGTGAGCAATTCAGCAAGTGATTTTAGAAATGGAGAAGTTTGTAGAATATGTTAGTACAAAATAGAAACTTCTAAACAGACTCCTTAATCACACAAAAAAGGCTCTTCAATTGCTATTATTGGGTTTACACAGGCAGCAAACAAGAACAAGAACATGAAGTTTTACAGCTGCCTGCTTAGGTTTACCCCATAAGTTCCACAACTTGTACAGCTATTGTGGCAACTGAAATAAAAAGGTTGACAAGATGAATTATGTCCACATGCAGTATTAGTCCGCCGTAGATCATAGAAGTAAAAGAAAATAAATGCTCCAGGATGTACCACACCACTTAATAAAAGGGATCTATCTGAGTAATACATAAAAGTATTTCATGATCTGCTTAGCAACAAGACTTTCAAAACAAAATAAGAAAGAGAGAGCCAGCATACTTACAGCTCGCATGTTTGCATAGGTTGGATCCAAGTTAGGTACTTGAAGACCACGTAGAGCACCAGTCAACCACTCAGATGCCTCGACATTTTGAAGCATCCGTGCCTCATCAAATGAACCTCCAGTTAAACACACTGTGTACTGTATGAGCCAAAACATTGTCAAGGACAAATGTTGTGGCTTACATACCCTACAATAAATTATTTTTATGTTCGCAATGGAAGTGAGGGATACCATACCTCTGAAGGGACACGCAAATGTCCAAGAAGCCTATCTAGCTCCCCAATAAGTGATTTGTTATTTACAGACTGCATCTCCAATTTGTTATTGTGGGTTTGGATCTGGATATTATGACCACAAAAAATTACAAGCAAATATTAAAAAAGGTCTGGTGTTTGACTTAAGAATGCAAAATATCCAAAACAATCCATGCAGATAGATTTCTTGTTGAAAATTTACTCAGACCAAGAATATAATAATTACAAAGATAATTAGTAATTACATTAAATGACAACTCATTGTACTTAACTTAAGAAAGCATAATATCCGCAAGAATTCTCCAACCACCTATTTTGAGAACAAAATATTACTACCATACGAAGAAAACTATCCACACGGATAGATATCTTGTCAAAACTTTACTCTGACCAAGGATATAATAATTAATGACGACCCATTCCACCAGTTCTCTGGCAAAGTCCACAGCCCCAATTTTTTTATCCAATAATAGAAAAACTATAAGATTCACCAATAGCCGCAATTGTTTACTCTGAAATAAAATATATTCAAATGTGATTTAAGTTGCTGGAAGCACCCAGCAATATCAGTAATATGCCAAAATCTGATTAATGTGGCAACTTGAACTCTCAATCTTCAAGAAAACCTCAACAAAGAATGACAAATATCTTCAGGACAACCTGCCAGGGGCAGGTAAATGGCAAAGGTCAAAATGCAGTTACATAATCAAAGAAGTTTCTTGAAAACAAACAAATGTGAACTGAAACTAAAACTCAACCAGTAGGCAGAAAGTAAGAAGAGAAAGATTGACTTTCTAGTTGCCGTGAGTGTGATTTAAGGCAGAGTTTATATGTTTGTATGGCAGTGGATGTGTACAATCATTAAAGAGCACTCTTCTTGCAGAAGCACAGAAACCGAAGGCACAATCTTCAGATTGAACCAGTAGGAATCCTACATAATCAAAATTTTGCACAGAGAGGCTCTTACTGATTCAATGTCTTATCTCATGTGCCTTAGCTTTACATTGAATATGCCTAACCATTCATCCATGTCATCAACACAATTTGTTGCTGCTTCAAGTCCTTGCAGTACCTGCAAGATTAGCAATTACGAGACAAATATACTTGTCACCAAAAAAGACTCCAAGAAGTAAAAGAGGTCCCATAAACAACAATATTAAACAATACTTGTCACAAATGAAACACTAAGTGAACACCTTACTAGAGACAGGAGGATGGACAATGATAATAAAATGATTGCTGCTTGACATATTTAACAACATATGATATATAGGAGAATAACTGACCAAAATGGTCTTGCACATATTAAGTTGTAAGCAATCTCATGATGTAACCACCAATAAGCAAGCTTCCTCAGGCTGAAAAATAAATAAAACCACGCTCCATTACTGGCATTTTTCAGTAGTATGAAATGACAACAACCCTTGGCTCCGTAAGAATTCAATGATCCTGCCAGAAACTGAAACTCTAGATTTTCCTCTGATGACAACCCACTGCGCCAAAATTTAACGGAAAAGGCTGTATCTATTAACCCTTACTATATATAGTCTTACATCCCACTAAAAAAGAAATTAAAATGGACGTTGTGTGTTCTACATAAGGACCACCCAAACCATAAAAGTAGATCCCTCATTGTTGACAGCCCATGGCTCAATTTCAAAGGTAACGTCCTTGATTTCCCTTTTATTCAAATGTAAAGCTGTAAATTGACAAGGAAATACCTCTTCTATCAATGGTTGACTTTCCAAAATAGCATGCGCATTTGCTGCTTCCAAAGCTCGAAGCTCTCGCTTCAACCTTTCAGAAAATGCCTCTGCTTCACCAATACCCATGACATAACTGCATAACATATAATGTTCAGAAACAATAAGAATTGGTCTAAAGTGATTCTAACTGTCTGCAACCAAAACAATGGTGCAAGAAAGGCAGTATATTGGTTTCAGCTTCAATGATACAGTGCAAGTGCTCACTTTGTTTCTCAAATTTGATTGCATATATTAGCATTTTATAAGAATATCTCCCTCATTATAGCTTTGCAAATATTCACATTGGACAGGGAGATCTCTCACACTATAGCACGAGCCTCTGATCAAATAAAAGAAGAAACAGATACGTGCCCAGAAGAGCTTGCATGTCCTCTGCCTCCACTTGGGACACTAGTTCTCTCTCAAAAGTCACTTTCAAATCACTTACTGTCACTGTAGCTTCAACAGGCCCATGTTCAAGGTTTCTCAGAGTACTGACTGTAGGTGTATTTTCCTGTACCCAATTTGAGAGTAAAGATAGGAAATACCAATGACAGATAACATTTTAAGCAACTACTGCAACCACATTGCATCATCAAGGGAGTTCAATAATTGCACCAAAGATGAGGCACACCAGATTACCATTATTGCATTTGATTATCATCTAAATTAATGACAATAACTATTATTATATTGAGAAATAAAAATGGATCAAGCAACAAATGGAGCAACATAGCAAACCAATCACTGACACAATACAGGAAGAAAGCTAGGGGATTAATAAAAATGAAACAAAAATAAGAAGGCAATTGGAGATCCTTGCTAGTAGGACACCGGGAATTGCGGTCCAATTTCACTTGAAATACCACGTGTCTAGCCAGATTTCTTAAATGTGGAAGATTTTGGATGCTTTAAAAGATTGCAGATCCCGGTTCATAGTTTTATAACACTATTATAATGTCCAAGAAAATATCTGGCACAAATTGAAGCAAGCCTTGACAAATTACTGCAAATACAGTAAATGAGGAACGCCTTTGGCTAAAAATCAAATAGAAATCAGGTCAAGTCTGTAATACTCTTTCATTGAGACAGATCTACCATATGTGAGGTAAACCATAAAATCAGTTATCCTTCCACTCTCTAAGCAATAAAGAACAACTCTTGAGCAAATAAATTGTTTCAAAAAATATCACCACGGAAGATAACTCTGAATTTATATTGTCAACATTATGAATAGCACTAACTGAAGTTCTTTTAGAACTCAAAAGATTCTGATACCTTATACAGAAATTCTATAGAGCAAAATTTTCTAGTACTAAATAAACAGACGCACAAATATAAAAGACCCCTTATTAAGATAATTCACATGCTCAGATAAAGCTACATAAATTTTCAAGGTAAAAGAGCATAACAATATGCACCTTAGCCCAAAGAGCCATCTCCACAACATCTATGCCAACAACTTTGGGAAGACGACCAAGTATATCTTTGCATATATTTAGAATGCAAAGCAAAAGGCGGTTCCTACGAGAAAATAAAAAAAGAAAACAAGTATTTAAAAATCAATAGTTGTAAGAAGTTCCCCAGGTAAAAGAAAAGGAAAAATTACCTGTCATCAATATTGCGCATGGTCCACTGAGGTAGGGCAACACTCTGGTTTCTAAGGTTATCAAATCCCTACAAGAAGTTCAGTCAGGAACTGGAAAAAAAAAGAGGCCTGCAGTGTAGGAAAGAAAAAAAGTATAGATAGTATTTACTAGATAGAGCATTACTAAGGTAAATGTACATCCACTAGGGTCATTAATTATAACCTCCACTTTTGAGAAATGCTTAAGGTTATACAGTTTGGCAGGCTGCAAATGAAAGAAAATTTTCAACAATATCAAAATAATCTAAAATCATAATCATGAAACATACAAGTTTTACATAGTATTATTCACCGATAGGAAATCAATGTTTCGGGGATAGTTTGTGATTTTGCTTCACTTTCCATACAGACTTAACTTTTCTTTTCCAAAATGCCCGAAGTATTGGATTCTTAGATGAAAAATTCATCTTTCCATAATGCTCTACCCAAGCAAGTATTTCAGAAAGAAAGCTGAGCTTCTATATCTTATAACAAAATCCATCTTGGACTACAGCAGTGACCAAGCTAGCCCAAAGGTCAAGATAAGGGGTTTATTCTAGACTTCAGGCATTAGTAAAGATGTTTTTCGGCTGTTATTAAACTAAGGTTCATATAGTAAAAAACAGTAAATTTTATTCAATATTTTTTGGTCATCATAAATCTAATAACTTGAAGAAAATACCTTAAGAACTCTTCCAGTGGAATATTTAAATACTCGAAGAAAAGCTTTGGTCCGCTGACCCTTGGCTTTTGCTGCACAGACAACATATTGTCAGTGATGAGGCCACACATATGATACATAACTAAACAATCAAAGGAATCAAATTTAAAGGTCATGAGTTTAGAAAATATAGGGAGCAGTAACGATCATAGATTATACATTAACTTTCAACCCTCGACAAGAAGCGGATTGCTACAATGCAGTGAGAGAGTCATCAGTCATCAAAGAATCTGAATATGAAATCCCGCGCCATCAAGAATCATTACATGACAATCCAAATTCCCCTATCAAATAAATATCATTCACAATTAGTCTTGCTCCACACGCTAATGAACACACTAAATCCCAAAATATGCCGACAACGAGAAGTCGCCATATCCCCACAATAATCCCTTTTGAACCTGGGAACTCAACAAAGGATTCAATATAGCTAAACTCTTAACATCTTAATACGTTTATTTTCACAAACAAAAAAATATTAGTGTAAATCTCGGTCACTTTACTTCGGGTTTCTTGAATTTGAAATAGTGCTATTAATATGAACAAAAAATTAACAGCCCTCGTCATTTTACTATATCTCTAACCAATACTAATATCAACAATAAATTAACCGCCATCGTCATTTTACCATATCTCTAACCAATAAGGCACGATATTACTTTGAGTTGACCCAAAATGAGAGAACAGACACTAAAATGTGGAAAAATCATAAAATCGGTAACAAAAGATGAATTGGTTATGTAAGTAAGTGCGTAAGTAATAAATAATGTTAATGATGATAGATCATAAATATGAAAGAATTAGATAATAATTGATTATGCGTACTGGAGAGAGCAAGAACCCCAGGCTTGGCCACATGACGTCCTAGTTTTACCAGATTTTCCCCAGATCCCGCGGCTTTTAGCCACGCGAATCTACATCTCGATCTTTTGCTTTGTTCCATCGATTGCAGCCTCGCACGCTCGACGTAGCTCCTGGTCGTCTGCTCTAGACTTTGCCATTTCTTCAGTCTGATCGCCGGGAGAGAGAGAGAGGAGGGGGACAGGAGAGAGATCAGCGAAGCATAGACGGGCTTTGAAATATGCAAGCGTTAAAGTAAATTAGAATTTTTCTTACCGTTGGGATAAGGCTTGATTCGCCCGGATAATCCGAATATTTATTTTGATTCGCAGCGAGAGAGACGTTAGCTTTGCCAGGAGAGAGAGAGAGAAGAGGGACAGGAGAGAGATCAGCGAAGCATAGACGGTGTGGACAATAGAATCCAATTTGAAACAAAGGCATATGTGGCCTGCAAATTAACCTGTGTAATGTTCATGTCTTCGCTTCAATGTGAATAAATCCCTGAGGCTAGTGTGAATATACTTCAGATTATCAAATGTTCATAATGCAATGGTAAATTCTCCAAGCATGCATTCTCAACAATCGGAAAAGATTAGTATTCTTGATGCCTTCCCCAAATGCTATTCAAGTTAAGACGCTTCAGATTATCAAAAATACAGACTCGTGATAATTCGACATTGTCGTGAATAGAAAGAGGGGAAACTCGACATAACGGAAAAACCAGTTACCAAGCGTTCTATGGGCTGAACCTGAAGAAACACCTTTAGATACTGTTAATCCAGTACCGGGCAGTCTCCCGACTGTTGTCTTTTCAAATCAGGAAGTTCTTTCAGATGCAGAGGATATTTCTGATAAGGAAGAGCTGGGCTCAAGTATATATCCGGCATCCGTTCGCCCTAGATTGTGCACAGGTTGGACAATGGCACCAGTGGCTTGTATTCTGGTACTACATTAAATGTACCAACCCAACCTTGGGATTGATAAAGCACAGCTCGGCCCAACTTTGTCCCCCAACGGTTAGTTGTCTCTTTTGATTAAGAAAGGGCATGATGGATTCGAGACTAACATTGTTAGTTTAACGGTATTTTGCCGTCAACCTCCGTCACACAAATTTTAAATCCTGAGCCCCTTTCTTGGCAACGCTGTTTCTCAAGCTACCTCTCATCCTTTTTACCTCTCTCTTCAATACAAGCACAAGAAGAACCGGAGAAGCACAAAACACTTAGGATTAAAAAATATCTTCTCAAATGAAAACTCCGAAAATTTGGAAATCAGGTATTCATTGGATCTCTCTTACTTTTACACAAGAATGTTTGTTTCACTGAGAAATTGATGGGAAAAAAAGGGACTTTATCATAGCCATTTTCCTTCTTTTGTTTTTAGATTTTCTTTTCATTTTCTGTATTTTCCCATCAACTAAAGATGGGATTGGTTATTCTGGTTTATATTTTTCTTACCCTTGAAGTTATAGGAAGTTCTTTTTCATGTACGCCAGGGTTTTGTTTTTGTTTTTCTAACGGGAGTTTGAATCCTTTTATGATTGTCGGATTGCTGTTGGATCATTTTTAACGGAATTTCGCATTGACCTCCATTTAGTGCTAATGAAACCAAGGTCAAATAAAATTAGAGATTGGATGATTTGCCATGTTTCCATTTCATAGTTGAATGGAGGTGTTAGCATCCTTGGTCTCAGAAAAAGGTCAAGCGCAAGCCTAACCAAAAGAGGAATGTAATGGGTCCCAAATTTTGATATATCTTATGCCTAGTTTTATGTCTATTCGTTTGTGATTAATGCTTATCATAACATATACTGAAGCCTTTGTAATGACTGACGAGACCATGAGTTTAGATCTTATTATCACTTTTATTTTTCTTCTTATATACGTCTTGGTAGATAATTACAGGCCTATTTATTTGAGGTTCTTAAAAATTTTGCACTTTGATGTTGTTACTGATTCAAGATTTGCATTTGCAGTTATTAGTCTATATTTCTCTCAATGTACAATAATTTTGTGCCATAATTTTCCTTAACATAAAACTTAGATGTGTATCTGCCCACCTTTTGCCAACTATCAGCAGACTAAGACTCAAAAATTTTTCAGTTTGATGTTGTTACTAATTCAAAATTTGCATTTTTTGGCAATTATTAGTCTGCATTTCTCTCAATGTACAATAATTTTGTGCCATAATTTTCATTAACATAAAACTTAGATGTGTATTTACCCACCTTTAGCCAACTATCAGCAGACTAAAAAAAGATAATTAATGGTGTTTGATGTTCGTTATTATGCAATCTCATTCTTCAATCTAAACAGATGGAAAGTGACTCAAAAAGGAAACTTAAAGAAGTCTGTGATGCCTTAGACACTGTGAACCTTGAATTGGCCAAAGAACGTGAGAAGGCAGCACCTTTATCAAGGGTGGTTGAGTCCTTAGAGAACAGTGAACAGCAGCAGGTCCTAATGCAGAAAGAGATGGACAAGTATAAGGAAATGTCGGTGGAAGCATCCAGATGCCAACATCACTTAGAAGAGCAAGCTAAGCAGATGGAAAGTGACTCAAAACAGAAACTCAAAGAAGTCTGCGATGCTCTAGATATAGCAAAGCTTGAATTGGTCAAAGAGCATGGCAAGACAGTAGCTTTATCAAAGATGGTTGATTCCATAGATCATTGTGAAGAGCAGCAGGTGCTAATGCATAAGAAGCTGGAGAGGCATAAAGAAATGTTGGAAGAAGCATCCAGATGCCAACATCACTTAGAAGAGCAGGCTAAGCAGATGGAAAGTGACTCAAAACAGAAACTTAAAGAAGCTTGTGATGCCCTAGATGTGGCAAACTCCGAATTGGCTGAGAAAACCAGTGACGAACATCAAATTGAATTTGAATTGTGGATTTGGAAGTCTATTGCTGAGCATCTAAAAGGTGACCTTGAAGAATGTCAGAAGTTGCATAAAGAATTGGAAGCTTCTCTTCTTGCACAAGTGGAGGTTGGGGAAATCTTCAAACAGAATAATCAAAGCTTTATCAGCACTTTAGAAGAGAAAGCATAATAAGTAATTTCCAGAGCACACATCGTTACTGGAGCAAGAGCCTAAAGCCAAAGAGGTAGAGGCTCCCAGTGGTGCAGAAATGGAGACAGAAATTCCTTTGAGACAGAGAAACAGATGTTCTTACAAATTACGAGAGAGAAGGACAAAATTTTGGAGGATCTCCAGAGAGAGATTGGATGGCTTGAGCAAGAATCCTTGAGAAGAGAATTAGAAAGTGCCTCGTTCACACAAATATGTGCAGAGCAGTCATTTGGGCATGAAAAAGAGAATATTATCAAGCTAGTAGAAGAAAAAAGCCAAAAAATAGATGACCTCTTGCAGCTTGCGAGGTCACTAGAACAGAAATATAACAGCTTACTACATGCTTTTTCTTCTCAGCTTGCCGAGAAGTAGGGAGAGATCAATTCAGCCCTTAAAGCCTGGGAGAAGATTTCAGCAGCTGAGAAATTGGATATGCTAGGAATTAAAGAGAATAAGTTGATGATTGTAGAGTTGGAAGATCAGATTTCTACTAAACGGCAGAAGCTTGAATTGCAAGAAAAATCTTTGTCTCATTCAAAACATCAAGAACAAGAGATTGAAACTGAACTGGAATTGCAGCAGTTGGAAATGAAGCAATTGACTGAGCAATTGGAGGCAAAACTAAGAATTTTGGAAGTCTTGATCGATGAACGCAGGGGTGAAAACTAGATTTTACTTGAAGATGTCCTGAAGGCCTCATCAGAAAGGGGTAACTTGCTTAGTTTTCTAGCAGAGTTGGGCGACAGGATCTCTGAGTTCTCTAATGAAGACATGCAACCGATGGAAATTTTGGGAAGAATAGTGCAATCTTTTGATGACAAGAAGTCAGGTTCGGTCTGGAAAGGCAATGAGGAACTAGTTGACTCTTTGAAAGAGAATATAAATGCTCATCCTTCACCCACCATGAAGAAGTTTGATGCTATTCTGGAGGGAAGATCACCATTTAAACCACTCAATTATCTATATTCTCTTGATAACATTTGTAATATAAAGCTATGCAGCCCCTTTGTTTATTTATTTATTTGGGTTCTAAAGAGAATGACTACTATTTTATGAGGGGATTTTCTTATGTTTGCTGATGTTTTTTATTGCCTGCAGCATGTGAGTTGGTGGGTCGCCAACACTAGTAAAGGGTGAAGATCGTGAAGTTGTTCATATTTCAAACCTTAAGTTTACAATGAATGCTGTGAGAAATTTCGTCAAAAAACTGATTGGCATATTAAACTCGCCAAGCTATTAGTCACTTGGATGATCAGAAAATCAATGTACGGAGTTATCTTGCTTGTGTACCTTTTAATCATCGCAACTGCATTTTAGGCTATTAAATTGTGATTGGATTTCTCTTTTGTAAATCTGGGCCTTTCCTTTCTACAAAACATTGTTGCTAACATGTATGCACAAACTCTTGGCCAAGAATCCTCAAGTTGAGCAGTAGAGGCTAACATAAGAGTATTTCTGGACAATGTGAATCATGAAAATCAAGCTCTTTCGGTAAGTGATTATTCTATTCACCACTGATTTTTAATTTTCTCCGATTATCACATTTTTGTTAGATTGTTCGTGATAATTGTGATATGAGAACAGAAGGTCTGCATAATTTGGTATTCTAACATTCACTACACAATGTAGTACTAGGTATATTATCAGTATTGTTGCATTCTTATGATTATCCAAACAATATTTTAAGTTACCATTCCTGATTCTAATTTTCAACCAGTATTAATAAAACATATGGATCAATGCAATATTGTGAGAAGACAAAAGAATAAAGAAGTTTTAAAATATCAAAGAAAGTATTGATGAAAAATAAAGAAGTTTTTTTCAAGATTTCTCATTTACAATGATGTGTTTATATACATGAGTTTATAACAGTTAATTTTTTAAATTTTGCTCAAAATGACTAGTTTATTTATCTTCTTTTATCTAGTTTCTCCCATTATTTGTAATAAACTTTCTAAATTGTTTTGTAAAAATAGTGATTAGTTAACCAAGATTTATTTTAGTTGTTATAACTATTAATTTCAACATTTCTCTTAAGTTGGACTTGAACAAATTCATCAAGTTGTTAACGAACTTGTAGAGTTGTTGAATGCTAGGAGGTTTAGCGAATAGATTTGCTAGTTGATGTTCACTCTTGGCATAGGACAATAAGATCGTCTTGTTCAAATATTTTTTTCTCATAAAATGGCAATCTATCTCAATGTGTTTAGGTCTCTCATAAAGCATTAAATTATTTATAATATATATCGCCAATTTATTATCACAATATAGTTTTATGAGTGTCTTCACATTAAAATCCAAATCTTCAACCAATGTCTTCAACCATATCAATTCATTGATGGTTGAAGCCATTATTCTATATTCAACTTTGACAGTTGATTTGGCCACCATGGTTTGCTTTTTGCTATTTAAAGTCACCAAATTCCCACCAACAAAAGTACAATATCCGGTTGTAGACTTGTAATCTTTAATGCTTCCTGACTAATTAGCATTCATGTAGGCAAGAATTTGATGATGTCCATGTTTCTTCATACGTATTCCTTGTCCTAGAGTTCTTTTGAGATATTTAAGTATTATGTCCACTATTTTCATGTGATTGGTTATTCGATAAGTCATAAATTGGCTCATCTAATTCATAACAAAGAAAATGTTAGGTTTAGTAATAATTAAATAGATTAACTTATCCACAATTCTTTGACATTGCTTGATATCTTGAATTGGTTTGTCTTTCTTCTTTTTGGCATGTCCTTCAATTAGTGTTGAGGTTATCTTTCCTTTAAGCTTACCTGATCAAGTATGTATTTTTTTGGGATAAAAATAGTCTTTTATTGTAATAAAAAAATTTTATACTTAGGAAATACCAAAATTTTTATACTCAGTTATAATTATATTATCTACATAAATTATCACAACTGTAATACCATTATTATAGTATTTTATGAATAAAAAATGATAGCACTACTAATGTTAAAGTGTTGAAAAGTTAAAATACCTTGCAATTTAAAGTACTAAGCCCTAAGAGATTGTTTAAAGTCATAAATGGCCTCTCAAAGTTTACGCACATATGATCTTAATACTTTAATGTTGTATCCTTGTGGGATATCTATGTAAACCTTTTCTTTCAATTCCCCTTAGAGAAAAGCATTTCAACCATCTATTTGATATATTTCCCATTCATAATTAGTTGCTAAGGATAAAATAACTTTGATAGTGTTTATTTTGAATACTAATACAAATGTTTTATTGTAATCTAAATCGTAAGTTTGAATGAATCATTTAGTTGAATGAATCATTTAGGCACCAATCTAGCTTTATGTTTTTCAATAAAACCAGCACTTTTTAATTTAGTTTTGTACAATTACTTACACCCAACTGTTTTTTTACCTTGGCAGAAAGTAATAATTTCTCGTGTTTTATTCCTAATTAAAGCTTCCAACTTCTCATCCATGGCATTTCTCTAACTAAGAATGTCATTGGCCTCGTTGTAGCAAGATGACTCTTTTATACTATTCAATTTGGTTAAAAAATTGTTATAACTCTCTTAAATATTATTTGAGGTATAATAATTTTTTATAGGATGTGTGTTAAGACCTAATTCTTTCAAATCTTATAAGAAGAAAAATTTAATTATATGATGGAAAAGTAAACTCTCTTTCATTTTGATTAACCCATGAGAACTAAATGAAATTTCATTTTCAAACTACTTGATCATTAGGTTGCTTATCACAAAGTGTTTTCTCACTTTGTTTTTCGTTAACTGTGTTTTGTTCTTTATTTGATTCTAATGGTTCATATGTCATTATCTGTAGTGATGAATATTCATAATTAGAATTCTCTTTTTCACTTTCATTCAAACTAACTTCATTATTGATTTGATTATTACTTCTTAAAAAACTCAACCAATTAGTTACAATGGATAGAGGAAGAAGATCTTCTTTAGTTTTTCTCTTCTTCTCACTTTGTCAAAGTAAGGACTATTTTTTAGAAAAATAATATTTCTTAAAAGAAATTTCTCATTTGTATAGTGATTTAAATATTTATAACTTTTTATATCAATGCAATACCTTAAAAAAATGCACTTTACACTCTTATGACTTAATTTATTTTTAACATGATTAAGGATATGAACATAATAAAAATAGCTAAATACCATAAGATAAGATAAGTTTAGTTGTATATTATCTAAGAATTTGAAAAGAGATTTTTCATTCAATAAATTAGAAGACATTCGATTTGTCAAATGTATAGCAATGAGAGTGATGTCAAATGTATAGCAATAAGAATGATATTATTGCAATATTTTTTAAAGACATTGTGATAAAACATCAATGACCTTCTTACATTTAAGATGGACCGATTTTTTTACTCGACTACACCATTTTGTTTAAGTGTGTAGGAACAAGTCGTTTTGTGAACTAATGTATCTATAAAACGCTCAAGTAATTCATAAAGGTATTACTAATGTATCCATCGACTATTGTCACATTTCTAAAATTTCGTAGGGTTTTTATTTTAAATGTTATGTATTTATTTCTAAATATATGATTAGTAGTACCTAAATTAATAACCCAAAGGTTAAATTTAAAATGTAAGTTCGAAGTCATAACTTAAAAAGAGCTTAGAAGACGATTTTGAAATAGTTTTGTCAAATTCTCAAGGAGTTTTAAGTTACCATTTTTGGTTGCATATTGAGCATCTTGTGGTGGTGCATTTTCTTTGAAGCTAATTGGCTTAAGATGTGGATTGATAACCTAAGGCAATGGTCATACTTTCAACATTTGTCTTTGAAGTTGTGCATCTATTTATATTTATTGCACTTAGCCTTCTTCTTTGCTATCTACCAAACTACCTCTTTCAGCCTTACTTTAATTCTCATTCAAAATTTTTCTTTGCATGTATTATTTATTCACCATGTTTGCAGCGTCATCATAATGAAGTAAACACTAAATTTTAAGGATGTGGTTTTTAAGATCTTCATAATTGGAACCTAAACCCATCAAATATGATATCACAAGACTTTTATTGATTATTTTTCACTTTTTCAATATTGGTGGTATTCAGCCTTAAGGATTGAAGTTAATTTTATGCTTTCTTAATTTTGATTTTATACTTTATCAGATCACCTCCACTAAAGTTAATATTATTGATGAAGTGTTAATAAAATGAATTTGAGTGTGTTTAGCTCACGATTTTAGAGGTTCAACAAAAATGCAAATAGATAAAAAAAAATACATAAAGAGAGAAAATAAATAGCTTTTATTTCATTTCTAAATATTTATACATCTTGTCTTTATATACACAATATTTTAATAACTAAGTACAAACTTATATTATTTTTCTAACAATTAGGTACAACATATAATAGCATATTTTTCAATTTCAAAAATTAATTGTTATTTTATCTTTTAGTGACTAAAAAAATTAGTTGTTATTTTGTCATTTAATGATTAACATGAAATGAGATTTGGGCTTGATATGGGTACTTATAGATCAGTCAAAAAGTTATTTGGGCTTTTCATCTTCGTCATCAATCTCTTTATCTTTAGCACTCCCCCTTATGTTAAACTTGTATAAATTGAACAAGTTTAATTTAAAACTTACTTTGAGAGATTGTTAATGAGTACATGGTTCGGTGAATATATCCGTAAGTTGATCTCTACTCACCATATAAGGCATGTTGATCACTTTGTTCAACTTCTAAGTGTTTGGTCTTCTTACAGAACACTAAATTAGATGTATGTATGTTATACCTTGTTCCCACAATACATGCCCACTGTTTCAACTGAGAACCAAGTCTTCGACTAATGATTTTATCCAAACCTACTCACTAATAGTAGATGTTATAGTTTTATATTTAGCTTCCACACTCGATCTTGCAACCACATTTTACTTTTTGTTTTTCCAAGTCACTAAATTCCCTCTAACGAATGTGTAATAATCAGTGGTTGATTGTTTGTCCTTAAAGCTACTGGCTGAATTCGCATCCATGTCGACACATATCTTATGGTGATCATTTGTTCTTATTAAGATTCCTTGCCCCAATGCTTGTTTTATGTATCTTAAAACTCTATTTATCATTTTTAAGTGTATAGTCTTTGGGCATAACATATATTGCCTTACATGTTGCACAGAAAAAAATAATATCAGGTCGTGTAATAATTAAATATATAAGTTTACCTACATGCATCTGATAAAGCTTGATGTTCTTGTATGACTATTCCTTGTCATGTTCTTTTTCATACTTCTTATTCTCTTTCTTCCTTCTTAGTGCGTCTATAGGTGTCACAGTTAACTTTGCTCCAAGCTTTCCTATCTCACTTAATAAATCAAGAACATACTTTCTTTGAGGTAGAAAGTATCGCAAGTTTTTTATATTTAGAAAATATTGTTAGTTTTCTAATATTTAACATCAAATACACACTTCAAATATATTCTAATGTTCTTAATGTCATGATTAGTGATGATAATATCATCCATATAAATAAAAACAATGGTAGATCCTTCAATTAAGTGTTTAATAAACAATTAGTTATCAACATCACTTACTTTAAAATTTTGAGAACATGATACATTATACAACTTATTATATTATGCTCTTAGTGATTGCTTTAATCCATATATGGTGTATTAGGAATCATAACATCATATCCTTAAAGTAAACTCATGTAAACTTCTTCCTATAACTCTCCTTGTAAAAAGGATTCTTCACATTCATTTAATGTAAATCTCAATTATAATCAGCCGCTAAGGAGAGAAGTACCTTAATGATGTTTATTTTTGCAACTAATACAAAAGTTTTTGCATAATCTAAGTCATAGTTTTGGGTGAAGTTTTTGGTCACTAACGTGGCCTTATGTTTGTTCAAGGCTCTATCATTATTTAACTTAGTCTTATACACCCATTTGCATCTTATAACTTTCTTTCTTAAAGGTAAAGGTATTAATTCTCATGTATTATTTTTAACTAAAGCATCCAATTCCTCTTGCATGGCTTGCTTCTAAACTAGTAATTCTTTAGCTTCCTCAAAATTATTAGGAACTTTAATGGTGTCTACTTTAGTTAGAAAGGTTCTAAAACTCTCATTTACATTTCCTAAGGTAGAGTAGTGGTTAAGAGAGTGTGCGGTTACTTTATTACCATAATAAAACACTTTATTCTTCATCCATTCAGATGAAAATTGTCGAAGTCTTTGAGATCTCCTAAATAGGAAATTTTAGCCTTATGTAGGTGTAACATGCTCTCCCTCAGTTCATGTATGAATAGATTACCCATCTTGTTTACTAGATGGTGACTATTTGAACATTCGAATGTTCATCCTTAGGTGTTTTATCTTGCTTTTTTTTCCTCTCTAATTCTACTCGATGACAATGATCTTTTTTTCCTTTCTAATTTTACTAGATGACAATGGTAAATATTCTCTTACTTCATTAGGCGAATGTGTGTCTGGACTTTCATTGCTAGTTTTACTCTTATTAAACTCTTGATTTTGCGATTCTATGTTATCACTACTCAAATCTTGTTATGGTTATTAACTAAGTTACTATATAGTGGCACATACTTGTGTATTATGGCTTAAAGAAGTGGATTATCCTCTTGACCTCTTTCATTATTAGTGCTATTAAAATATAAGTAATTTTTATAAAAGTAACATTTCTAAAAATATACTTATTTTTAGTCAAGGGACCATAGCATCTATAATTCTTAATATCTAGACAATTACCTAAAATGATGCAATTAATGCTTGTTTCACTTAAGTTATCTCTTGAATGACTTAAAATATATACATGGCATACCCACTCGAAAATTTTAAGATAAGACAAGTTTGTTAAGTACTATAAGCAATTTCAATTGGTGCTTTTTTTTTCAAGACCATGGACCAAGTTCAGTTGATAAAATGTGTGGTTGTGAGAATGTCTTTCTCTTAAAACTCTTTAGGCACATTGTGATAGAATATCATAGTTATTGCCACCTCTAAAATATGTCTATTCTTATATTCAACCACTCCATTTTATTCTAGAGTATAAGGACAAGTAATTTGGTGAACAATTCCTTTACCAAGTAAAACTTCTTAAATAAGTTGTTCACATACTCTTTTCCATTATTAGTTCTGAATACCTTATCTTTTTTATTAAATTGATTTTAAATCAATATTACAAACTCTTTAAAATATTCAAAAAACTTTAAAAATTTTTTTAATAAGATAAATCCGTGTATATCGATATTTATGATTTATAAAAGTTACAAAATATTTAAAGCCTTATGAGATAAGGTGGGAAAAGTTTACAAATTAGAATGTACCAAAGCAAATAATCATTATATTTATGATGAGATTATACAAAATGTATATTAGTTTGTTTTTCTAAGATACAAGAACTATAATTTTTAATCTTATTAAATTTTAAATTAGAAATTAATTTTTGCAAAATATAACTGGATGGCTGCTCTAATCTAGCATGCCAAAATTTAAGGACTTTGCTATTATCTACTTTAAAAGCCTTGTTTGAATCTTCCAAAACATACTGCCCATTTTTCTCTATTTCTTCATTCATCAATTGTTCGGTCTTGAAGTATTGAAAGGTTAATTTATTATGTTTAAATATAACATAACAATTTAAATATTTAGTAATTCTACTTAAAAATAATAAATTTGAAGAAAAACATGATATATAAAGACCTTTGGTATGCTTAGACACTAAAGGATAAAATAACACTTAATTTTAGATAGCCACTAAAAGACAAAATAACAATTAATTTTTTAAAATTAAAAGATATATTATTATATGTATCTAATTGTTAGAAAAGTAAAGTAAGTTTTTATCTAGCCGTTAAGATATTGTGTATAGGAATACAATATGTGTAAATATTTGGAGATGAAATAAAAATTATTCATTTTTTTCATGTATTTTCTATTTAATTGCATTTTGGTTAAATCTCTGAAATTATGAGCTAAACACACTCAAATTCATTTTATCAACATGGTATCGGAGCTTGGTCACATCTAGAGAGGTTTTTTCATCACCTTTCTTTTATTTTTACTGTCTCTTGGTTGTGTGATCAATCTTCATTATACAATGCCAAGTTATTGAAATTAGAATGGTAGTACAAGTGGGAAGTAGTTCTACCAAGAGAGAGAGTTGTTTCAATATTAATTTCGACTACAAAATTATCACCATCACCTAGAAAGAATTATTTTATATGGATGAAAAATGCTTAAAGAGCCCTATTTGGCATGAGGGTTCTCAGATTTATTGATGGAGTAATTAATCAACTAAGGTGGGAGATAAAGAATATGCTGAATATAGATATGTTGATAATCTTATCATCGCTTAGATTATCAACTCCATTGATCAATTCTTGGTTGGTACCTTTAACAAAGCTAAAATCACCAAAGGCCTTTGGAATGCAATCACTAGAAAGTTCAAAAATCAAGGAAATCTCTTAAAAATCTGAGTTGAGAGAAATCATCACAAATGCCAAGATGAAAGGGAGTGATTTTATTTTCTACTCCTACAAAATCAAGGAAGCGCGGGACAAATTGGAGTGTTTGAGAACGATTATTACTAATGAGAAAGAATTGGAGAAAAGCGCAAATGAAGATCTTGTTTGTTTTTTCTTTGCAGAATTAGGGCCTAGTTTTGGGAATTTTAGGAATCAAATTCTAAGGAATAACGAAATGCATGATGTGGTGAATATTGTAGATAAAGAATTGATGGCTAGAGAAGCATTTGATAGAGATAAGCTTAAAACTAAGAAAGATGCATTTGTTGAGGCAAAAAAAGCAACAATGATAACTCAAGGGTTGAAAGAGAGCAAAACCATTAAATGTGAAAGATGTGAAAGGCTAAAACACATCAAAAGAAATTATAAGTTTTGTGATCATTGTAAAAAGTTTGAGCATAACAAGGATAAGTATTTTGAGCTTCATTTTCACTTAAAGAAGAAGAATAAAGCTAAAATTTCACAAAAATTAAACAGACATTAGAGGCGAACTGGTCCACAAACTTTATTGAGCAATTTGCAAAGTTCTTTCAATCTTAAAGGCTAAGCACCTCTCAACGTTTGATCTCTGATTTATCTTTAAATATTGATCCTTGGGTTATAAATTTAGGTGTTACAAATCATATGCTTAGAAGTAAAAATTTAACATCCAAAATTGAGTCTATAGAAAGAATAAAAAGGTGAGTACAGCTAATGAAAAAGATATACTAATTAGTGGTTTATGACACTTGAATATTTTGTCTAAGTATACAAGGTTCTTTATATACCATGTTTTTCTTCAAATTTGCTGTCAGTAAGTAGAATTACTAAAGATTTAAATTGTTATGTTGTATTTGAACCTAATAAAGTAATCTTTCATGACCTTAAAATTGGACAATTGATTGGTGAGAGAACAGAGAAAAATGGGCTATATATTTTGAAAGATTCAAGCAAGACTTTTAAAGTAAAGAGTAGCTAAGTTCAAGAACTTTGGCATGTTAGATTAAGGTATGCTCTTAGTCACATTTTGTAAAAATTAGTTCCCGATTTGAAATTTGATAAAATCAAAAATTATAGTTCTTGTATCTTAGAAAAACAAACTAAAATACCTTTTGTACAATTTCATCATAAATATAATGATTTATTTATCTTAGTACATTCTGATTTATGGGTTTCTCCCACTCTATTTCATAAAAGGTTTTAAATATTTTGTAATTTTCATAGATCATAAATCTAGTTATATATGGATTTATCTTATTAAAAAAAGAACTATGAGGTTTTTGAGTGTTTTAGAGAATCGGTAATATTGATTAAAAATGAATTTGATAAGAAAGTTAAGGTGTTTAAAATTGATAATGGAGGAGAGTATGTGAACATGTTTAAGGAGCTTTTATTTAGTAAAGAAATTGTTCACTAAACTTTTCATTCTTACACTTCAGAATAAAATAGTGTCTAAACGTAATAATATTTTATCACAAAGTGCCTAGAGAGTTTTGGGGGGAAGCCATTTTACGGCCGTACATATTATCAACCAAACTCCGTCTATAGTTTTGAAAGGAAGGATACTAATTAAAATCGCTTATAATACTTAACCGAATTTATCCTATCTTAGAATTTTGCATGTGTATCCTATGTACATATTCTAAGTCATTCAAGAGATAAATTAAGTGAAAGAAGCATTAAATACATTTTTTAAGGTTATTGTATAGATATTAAAGGTTATAGGTGCTATAATCCCTTGACTAAAGACAAGTATATTTCTAAAAATGTTACTTTCATAAAAAATGACTCATATTTTGATAGTACTGGTCATGAAAAAGGTGAAGTGGAAGATCCACTTTCTTTAATCATAATACATAAGTATGTTTCAGCATCTAGTAAAATAATTGATAACCATGACCAAGACTTGAGTACTGATAACATAGAATGACAAGATCAAGAGTCTAATGAGAGTGAAACCACAATAAAAGTCAAGATGCACATTCATCTAGTGAAATATGAGAAGATTTACTGTTGTCATCTAGTACAATTAGATATACTTTTTTCATTACTAGTGCTTTAAAACATGAGTTATTTTTTATGAAAGTAACAATCGTAGAGATATACTTGTCCTTAGTCAATGGATTATAGCACCTATAACTCTTAATATCTATACAATAATCTAAAAAGATACATTTAATACTTTTTTCACTTAATTTATTTCTTGAATGACTTGGAATATGTACATAGCATGCACATTCAAAAATTCTAAGATAGGACAAGTTCGGTTAATTACTATAAGTAATTTTAATTGGTGCCATTACTTTTAAGATCATGGACGGAGTTCAGTTGATAATATGTATGGCAGTGAGAATGGCTTCCCTTTAAAACTCTCTAGGCACATTTTGATTGAACATCATAGTTCTTGTCGCCTCTAAAATATATCTATTTTTACGTTCAATCACTTTACTTTGTTTTGGAGTGTAAAGATAAGTAATTTGATGAACAATTCCTTTACTAAGTAAATCTCTTTAAACAAGTTGTTCATTCTCTTCTCCATTATCATCTCTGAACACCTTAACCTTCTAAGCAAATTGGTTTTCAATGAATATTACAAACTCTCTGAAAAACTCAAAAACCTCATTTTTTTTAATAAGATAAATTTATGTAGTATATATAAATTTATGATCTATAAAAGTTACAAAATATTAAAGCCTTTGTGAGATAGGATAAGAGAAGTCTATGAATCAAAATATACCAAGCCAAATAAATTATTATATTTATGATGATATTGTACAAAAAATATTTTAATAATTTTTCCTAAGATACAACAACTGCATTCTTTGATCTTATCAAATTTCAAATCAAGAACTAATTTTTGCAAAATATGACTGGGAATATGCCTTAATTAAACATACCAAAGTTCTTGGACTTTGTTGTTATTTACTTTAAAAGCCTTACTTGAATCTTTCAAAACATACAACCCATTTTTCTCTGTTCCCTTATCAATTAATTGTTCGGTCTTAAGATCATGAAACGTTACTTTATTAGGTTCAAATATAATATAAAAATCTAAATATTTAGTAATTATACTTACAGACAACAAATTTGAAAAAAAAACAAGGCATATAAAAACTCTTAGCATGCTTAGACAAAATACTCAAGTGTCCTAAACTATTAATTGGTATATTTTTTTCATTAATTATACTCACCCTTTTATCCTTTCTTAGAAACTCAATTTTAGAAGCTAAATTTTTACTTCAATAACAATGTAATATGCTTCGAAATATTATCATTTTTTTAGAAAAAATAATATAATTAAATATGTAAAAATGTCATTTTTTTCTTTAAAAATACATAAAAATTCTTTAAAATTCTCTAAAATGTGTTCGATATGATCAAAAATGATATTACATGACCTTAAAAACACCACAATTTTAGACAAAAGCGCAACGAAATGCTTTAGAACATCACTGTCCAATGCAAAAATATGATAAGTGCGTTGAAATATCTCTGCAATTGCGTAAAACAGTGTAATATGTTATGAAATATCACCATTTTTGAAGAAAAAATTCAATAAAATATTTGAAAACATCACCATTTTCTTTAAATATGCGTAAAAATACTTCAAAATTCTCTAAAATATATTCGACTCAATAAAAAATAATATTACATGATTTAAAAATCATGACAATTTAGGCCAAAAATGCAATGAAATGCATTGGAACATCAACATCTAATGCTAAAATACTATAAGCACCTTGAAACATCTTTTTTTCTTGCCAAAAAATATGTAACATGTGTTGAAAATATCACCACTTTTGCAAAACAAATGCAATAAAATATTTGCAAACATCAAAGTTTTGTACAGAAATGCATAAAAATACTTTACAATTCTATAAAATGCGTTTGATTTAATCAAAAATAATATTAGATTACTAAAAAACATACTTGAACCATCAAAAATTATTGACATGGGTTGTTAAAGCCTAATCATTGTGTTGTTTGCGGTTCAAGATAATGACACATATATGAGATTAACCCGTAGTTTCGTTATCCCAAATAAATTATAAAAAATTTGTTTAGTAATTGAATTGAATAATTTAGTAATATGTTATTATTGTTTACATTTAAAAAAAAAGATTATTTTTGATACTTAAATTTTTAATAAATATAAATATTAAAGAATCATTCTTGAAAAGTAAATATTATTGATCAGTGTAATTTTTAATTAGTGTTCTTTTTGCTTTAAATATGTATTTTACTTTAAATAAATTTTATATGTTGACAAATAAAAATAAAACATTAAAATCATTGATATTATCATAAAAAGATAATAAATAAAGTAAAATAATTATGTGTTGAGAGTTGTTGAGCTATCAATGTCACAGTCGTGTTATTATTTGTATTTGGTTGTTAAGGTGTACTTGGTACAATGTGATGGCCAAAGCATACATGCATGTGCTTATTCCAATCATTGCGTCCATTAAAACATTTGACAGTGAGAATCACGCACATTCACCCCTTCTTTTTTTTTAAATAATAATCTATGAATAATTAAATTATCTTGTAATTTTCATCCCACGTCATTAATGTAAATTTCTTTGAAATTACAAAAGAGAAAATTTGAATAAAAAAACAAAGAAGAAAGTAATTAATGAACGTGGAAAAGGCATAAGAAAGAAAGAGAGGAAGTAGGTAGGTGGTTGTGTTAACGAATGACGGTGGAGAAGAAGATATTTCAAAGAGAGGAGAAATTAGGTGATTGGATTGGATTGGTACAAGATCTGCTTTGCTTTTCTTTTGCCTGGCTTTACGCAGTGAAATGAAACGATGTCAATGTCTTAAGAATGAATCTATTCCCGTTGAACATTCATTTTCTTTCAGGGCATTAATTATTTTTCAGTCATCTCTTTGAAGGCACATTTTCCCTTTCTTCGTCCTCTCACTGGCTATTAAAAAAAGAAACCACATAGGTACGAGTAAAGGAATTATGGCATGAACCCATTCTCATTAAGCATAAAATTATCAGTAACAGGTATTATTTTAAACTAATCCACGTACATAATAAACTCATTTTCAGTTTAAGATTTCGTATACGTCTAACTCATACAGAATTCAATTGTTTGAATATAATTAATACATGCTCAAAGCAATCAAGGATAATCCGCCCATGACATTACCATAACTCTTGAAGAATACTGGGAGTTTTGGAAAATTGCAGGCCTACCTAGGAAACTTCGGACTTATCGTCAAGAAAAGAGTAGCAGATTCTATTGTTTGTTTTTTTCAAAAGTACCAAGCCCATAAATTTCAAATGCTTTTCTCTATCTTATGCGTTTTGTTGTTGAAAATGGGAAAGTAAAAAGAGCACCTTTAAAAACGAAAGTGGAGCACATCTATTACAATAATAGTAATACCAAAGTCTCCCTCCCTTGATGCATTTCTTTGAAAACAATAAATAATACATGATTCGCCTTTCAAGTTTTGACTTCGTATTCATTAAAATACAGATGCATATCACATACTCAACATATTGCCTAGTGGTTGATATAAATTTATGAATAGAATTTAGCCTTAAAACTTTCTTGTAAGAAAATAATTTCTGTAAATTTATACACCTTTTTAAGATTATATTTTTAGTTTATATAAAATTAATCCTCTTTTGAACTATCAAAATATATTATCCATACTCACTATAATTTTTTTAAAAGTAATAGTATTTCAATCTCAGACTTTATTTTTACCAAATCTCGTTTTTCAATCTTAGATTTTATCTTTACAAAATCTCGTTTTCAAATTTTAACCACTGTCATTCGAGTGATACCCAATTTGCTCACATAAATGTGGCACTAAACGTACTATGTTAAAAACATTCAAAAAGAAAGTAAAATAATGTAGAGTAAAAGATGCATCACTCGTGCTCGTGAAAAACTTTGCGAGAGAAAGGGAGTGAAAGCAAGATCAAAAAATAAAATAAAACAAAAATAAAGGACTAAAAGTAGCAGTATTTGGGTTGCCCACTTGCTCTGGTGACAAACTTAGCTACTTGCTTCTTTCTTTTTCTTTTTCTTTTTCTTTTCTTTTTTCTCAGCTTCCATGTGCCTTGCATGTTCAATACGACAAAGATATATGTCAATCTTACATTTCCTTTTCTTTCCTTTGTGTTCAGTGAAGGAAAACAATTTCTTAGAAGCTCTACAGTTGGATCCATAATTTAGTGAGAGAGAAGGGAAAAAAATAAAAGAAAAGAAATGGGCAACAATATATATATATAGATATCTATAATTTAGTGAGAGAGAAGGTAAAAAAATAAAAGAAAAAAAACAAGTAGCAATAAATATAAATAGTTTTTATAGCACTATTTAGCAACTCTCATTTTAATTTCATGAAGAATAAAAATATTTTTTAAATAGTTTTTATAGCAGTATTTAGCAAATCTCATTTTTATTTCATGAAGAATAAAAATATTTTTAAATATTTTTTTATAATTTAATAAAATTACAGGTAAATGTAAGTTTTAAAAAACATAATTAAAAATATCATCCTAAATTATTATGTTTCACTATCAGATAACTAATCCAAATAATTAAAATAATTTTATATATAATTTTAAATATTAATAATATTATTTACATACCTCTAAAATTTTAAAAATTAATAGAAAATATTAATAATAATTTTTTAATATTTTAATATCTAATTTAATTTAATATATAAATTAAGTACTAATTTATATTAATACTATAAATACAAATAGATATTATAAATTATTTATTTGTATAGAATTATTTTAATTGTTGTAAAAATATTTTTATAATTATTAAAATTAGTTAAATCATTTATTTTTATTTTAAAAAATAAAAAAATTTATATTTTTAAAAATAAAAATTTTTCGTAAGATAAAAATAAGATTTTACAAGTGTTTAAAGAATTCAATTCATTTTTTTCTAAAAAATAAAAATTTATGATTCAACTAATTTTAATAATTATAGAAATATTTTAGAGCAATTAAAACACTAGTATATAAATAAGTAATTTATAATATTTATTTGTATATATTCATATCGTATAATTTTATATATGCATATTAAATTAAAATGTTCATATTTCTATATAGACAAGTAATTTATACTATCATCATATTAAAATTAGTATATAATTTGTATTTATTTATTAAATTAAAATATAAAAAAAAATTTAAGATATTTTTTATTAATTTTTAAAACATAAAAGAATATGTTAAAAATATTACTAATATCTATCATTATACATAAAATTATTTTAATATTTTAATTAGTTAATTTTAAAAATATATATCTACTTGTAGCATGGTTAAATTTTGAAAGAAATATTTGATACAACAATTTATAACATTAGCAAAATAATATTTTTTGACAAGATAATCAAAACACGATAGATTGATAGAGGTCAATAAGTGAACGAATTGATGATTAATTCATTTTCAAAATTATCAGTTTATTTGAATCCTTATAAATGTGTAGAATAAGCTCAGAAGTTAGAAAGTTCACAAAAATTGATAAATTTTGAATAGCTGGATTACAGTTCATTGAAGCAATAATGAATATAACAAATTTGTCTTTCTTCTGCTGGTTGAGATGGACAATGAGAGCATTGGTGGGTTTATTGAAATATTGTTCTTTTAAGTTGATGAAAAGTTGTTCTTTAAGTTCTTATAAGAAAGCATGTGGACTGCCAGCTGCAGTAGCAATTGATCTGTGTAGCAAAGATTTGCTTGATCTTTAATTTGATCTTTGGGGTGATGTCCATTTTCTGAATGGACATCTCATTTTGTTTTCAATTGGCAGCACTTGTGAAATTTCTTTAATTCGTTGTGTTGGTCCTTGATTAAACCAATTTACCTTTCTTGTATACTTCAGACGGACATGCATTAGGAATAGGAATTCTTCCACGAAATTCTAGACTAACTCTCATTTGTATTCAACATTCTCAATGTCACAATATATCCTCGTCCGCAAATTAAAGAAAATTGATTAGATTTCTCACATGTGATTTCCCATGTTGATTTTTCTATCAATTCTTATTCTCATTTGAAAATTCAATAATATTATATCATTGCATTAATTGATTTAAATAAAGTTATATCTTTTGGCATGAAAGTCAAAAATTAATTTCAACTTTTTGCCACTCGATTGACAAAGAAAATTTATTACATTAAATGTACCTATTCAAAGGCCCAACCCAACCTTGGGCTATATACCTAGATTGAAAAATCACAGCTCAGCCCAACTTTGTCCCCCAACAGTTAGTTGTCTCTTGTGATTAAGAAAGGGCACGATGGATTTGAGACTAACGTTGTTAGTTTAACGGTATTCTACCGTCAACCTCCGTCACACAAATTTTAAATCCTGAGCCTCTTTCTTGGCAACGGCTGTTTCTCAAGCTACCTCTCATCCCTTCTTTTTTTCCTCTCTCTTCAATCCAAGCAGAAGAAGAACCAGAGAAGAACAAAACACTTAGGATTAAAAAATATCATCTCAAATGAAAACTCAGAAAATTTCGAAATCAGGTATTCATTAGATCTCTCTTGCTTCTAACTAGAATGTTTTGTTTCACTGAGAAATTGATGCGAAAAATAGCACTTTATCGTAGCCATTTTCCTTTTTTGTTTTTAGATTTTATTTTTATTTTCTGTATTTTCTCGTCAACTAAAGATGGGATTGGTTATTCTGGTTTATATTCCTCTTGCCGTTGAAGTTCTTTTTCATGTACGCCTGGGTTTTGTTTGTTTTGTTTTTCTAACAGGAATTTAAATCCTTTTATGATTGTCGGATTGCCGTTGGATCATTTTTAACAGAATTTAGCATTGACCTCCATTTAGTGCTAATGAAACCAAGGAAGGGAAAATAAAATTAGAGATTAGATGATTTGTCATTTTGTTTGCATTTCGTAGTTGAATGGAGGTTTGGATGAACATCCGGGAGCGACAGGAACATTCTTGCGGGCACGGTAGCTGTGTCAGGTGCATTCAGCAGTGCATGGGACGAACTTTTGTGAGTGAACTGAAAATCGCCACAGGCGCAGAAGCGGCATCGGACATGTTCAACAGTGCATGGCACAAACTTCCGAGAGCACTGCAACATCCCTGTAGGCGCGGCAGAGGCTTCGGGTGCATTTGCCAGTACAGTGGACAAACTACCCAGAGCAACCGAAACATCCCCGTGGGTACTAGAGCAGCATCAAGCACCTTGGCAGTGTATGGGACAAACTTCCGTGAGTTACCAAAACATCCCCATGAGTGCAGTAGCTGCATCAGGTGTATTCAGCAGTGCATCGGATGAACTTTAGTGAGCAACCTGAATATTCCCATGGCGTGGAAGCGGTGTCGGACATATTCAGTAGTGTGTGGGATGAACTTCCGGGAGCGACTGTAACATCCCTATGGGCGCAGCAAAGGCTTGGGGCGTGTGGTGTGGAACAAACTACTGGGAGAGACTAATGCATCACCGCAAGCACTGGAGTGGTATCGGGCACCTTGGCAGTGCGTAAGACGAACTTCCAAGAGTGACATGAATATCCCTTGCAGGCGCTGGAGTGGCATCGAGCGCATTTGGCACTACATGGGATGAACTTATGGGAGTGAGCGGAACATCACTGCAGGCCGGCAGAAGCGTCAGGTGCATTTGTCAGTGTATGGGAAGAACTTTCGGGTTCGACTAGGAAACCCTGCGGGTGCAGTAGAGGCTTTGGGTACGTTGGAAAGTGCGGGGGTCGAACTTCCTAGAGTGACTGGAACATCGCCACCGGCATGACTACGGTGTTAGGCAGTTTGGTAGTGTGCAGGACAAACTTTTGGGAGTGACCGGAACATCCTTGTGGGCCCGTAGGCTAGTGTGCAGGTCAAACTTATGGGAGCGACCATAACATTGCCGCAGGCTTGGCAGAGGCATCTGGCATGTTTGACATTGTGCAAGTTGAACTTTCGGGAGCGACCATAACATCGCCACAGGCTTGGTAGAGGCATCTAGCACGTTTGACAGTGCACAGGATGAACATGCGAGAGCGATCAAAACATTCCTACAGGTGGGGCAGCGGCTTTAGACACGTCCGGCAGTCCACGGGATGAACTTCTCAGAGCAACTAGTACAGTCCTTTCGACGCGGCAACGACGTTGGGCACGTTAGGCAGTGCCCAGGACAAACTTCCTGGAGCAACCAGAACATCCTTGTGGGCATGGCAAAGCTTTCGAGTGCATTTGTCAGAGTGCAGGACAATGCTTGGAACATTTGGCGAGTGCAGCAGCGACGTCGGGCACATTCGGCACTGCAAGGGACGAACTTCCAAGAGCAACTGGAATATCCCCACGGTCGCAGCAAAAACATCTAGCACGTTCAACAGTGCACAGTACGAACTTTGGGGAGCCACTGGAACATCACCTGGGGCGCGCCTGTGAGAAGAACTTCTGGGAGCAACCGTAACAACTCTACAGGCGCAGTAGCTATGTCGGTTTGGTTTGACAGTTTACGGGATGAACTTCCGAGATTGACCAGAACATCCTTGTGGGTGCAGCAAAGGCATCAGGCATGTTTGGCCATGGGCAGGATGAATTTTCGGGAGCAATTGAAAAATCCCAGCAAGGTTGGCAGTGGTGTTGGACACATTTGGCTGTGCTCGGAACGAGATTTTGGGAGCGACTAGAAAATCATCGCTGGCTCAGGAAAGGCATTTGAGGCATTTGACAGTGCTTGGTATGAACTTCTGGGAGCGACTGGAGCATCACCACAGGTGTGGCAGAGGTGTTGGGCGCGTTCGGTAAGGCATTAGGTACATTTGGCAGTGCATGGTAGGAACTTCTTCGGGTGATCAGAACATTCCCGTTGGCGCAGTAGCGGCATTGGGTGCATTTGCAGTGCACATGAGGAACTTCCGTCTAGGACCAGAACATTCCCCTGGGCGTAGCAGCAGCCTGGGGTGCATTTAGCAGTGCTCGGGATGAATTTCCGGGAGCGACCAAAAATTCATTACAGGAGCCGTAGAGGCATTGGGTGTATTCGGTAGTGAACAGTACAAACTTTCGAGAGCGACTGGAACATCCCCGAGGGCACAGCAGCGGCATCAAACACGTTGGGTAGTATGTGGGATGAACTTTCAAGAGCAACTAGAATATCCCCGCGGGCGCGGCAGAGGCTTCAGATGTGTTGGGAAGTGCATGGGACAAACTTACGGAAAGGACTGAAACATACCTGCTAAAATGGAAAAGGCGTTGTGCGCATTTGGCAGTGCATGGAACGAACTTTCGGGAGTGACTTGAGTGTTCCTGTAGGCACAACAAAGGTGTCACATGCATTCAGCAGTGTGAGGGATGAACTTTTGGGAGCGACTGAAACATCCCTGTGGGCGTGACAGCATTGTCGTGCAGAATTGGCAGTGAACAGGAAGAACTTCCAAGAGCAACCAGAACATCCTTGCTGGCATGTCAGTGATGTTGGGCACATCCGGCCGTGCGTGGGATGAGCTTCCGGGCGCAGCTGGAACATCCCCGCAGGCGTGGCTGCCCAACGGGCGTGTTGGGCAGTGCATGGCACTAACTTCCAAGAGTGACTGGTACTTTCCTGCAAGCTCAGCAGAGGCTTCGTGCGCGTTAGGCAGTGCATAGGACAAACTTCTATGAGAGACCAGAAAATCCCCGTGGGCTCATCAGAGGCGTCGGATGCATTGGCCAGTGCTTGGGACGAACTTCTAGGAGTGACTGGAACATCCCCTATAGGAGCGGCAGTGGCATTGGACATTTCAGCAGTGCACGGGACAGATTTCTAGGTGCGACTAGAACATCCCTGCGGTTGTGGTAGAGGCATTGGGTACATTCAGCATTGCATGGGACAAACTTTCTGGGAGTGACCTGAACATCCCCTCAGGCACATTTGACAGTGCGCCTGATGAACTTCTAGGGAGCAACCTGAACATCCCTTCGGGTGCGGCAGCTTCATTGGACACGCTTGGCAGTGTGCGGGATGAACTTTCGGGAGCAATCTGAACATCCTAGCAGGCGCGACCAAGGCTTTAGGCGCATTGGGCAGGATGGAGTTGTGGAGCGGCTGGAAAATCCCCACGAGCTCGGCAAATGCATTGATTGCATTCAGCAAAGCGTGGGATGAACTTCTGGAAGTGACCGGAACATACCCACTAGAATGGGAGAGGCTTCCAGCATGTTGGGCAATGAGCTCGAGGAACTTCCAGGAGCGATCAGAACATCCCTGCTGGTGTGGTAGCAATGTCAGGCACGTTCAGCAGTGCGTGTGACAAACTTCCGGGAGCAATCGGAATGTCCCCGCAGGTGCAGTAGAGGCTTTGGGTGCATTGTGCAGTGCATAGGATGAACATCTGAGAGTGAGCAGAACATGCTCCAGGCACGACTGCAATACCAGACATGTTCTGCAGTACATGGGATGAACTTCTGGGAGAGACCAGAAAATCCCCACAGGCTGGTTATAGGCATCGGACACGTATGACTGTGCTCGGGATGAACTTTTGGGAGTGACCAGAACATCCCTAAGGATGCAGTAGAGGTGTCGGGCATCTTGGGTCAGTGATATGCCTGAAGGATCTTTAATGGTGAATGAAGATCTAATGGGTATATTTTTTTAGGGTTTTATGGATGGAAAGAGTGCTGGGATATGGTATAGTTGTTGGGTGGATGAAAATTCGTAAGTGGAGTAAGTTATTGGGTCTGTAGAGGTGCTTTAAAGAAGCTGAAGGGTTATGTACGAATTTGAAGTGAGAATATGATAAGGATAGCTTATGAAAAGTTTAAGAAGAGGAGAAAAAGGAATTTTAATCAATATGAAGAATTAAAACTAGTTAATCAAGTTCGATAAGATTGGATTGCCACAAACAGGATTACTAGGTTGACTCGCCATACTCTAAGATAGAAAGAAGGAAGAGTGATAAGAATCGATAGATAATTCGCCACTAAACAAGGAATTTGTTTAGATAAGAATTTGGATGCAACTAAGCAAAATTTCGCTTATTCATCAAAACAGTTTAATTACAAGCAATAATGTTGTATTTATAGTGATGACAGCCTTTCCATGTCTAACTTATACTAAAACGCCTAATTCATCTATGATAAGGATTCTTAAGTAAATAAAGACTACTAAGTCATCTAGATTTCTATGAGGATAAGCCTAGTATATTGGGTTCCTACTCCTACTTAAAATCTTACTTGTAAAACCCTACTTGATCTCAACCTCCTTGCCTAGTGGCATTTCTTATTGTTGCTGAAATTTTCCTTGGCATGGATATCCTTTGTTAATGAGGATTAATCTTTCTTGGATGGCAGCAACTTCATTTCCATGATTGAGCACATCATCTTCCCCTTGTTGAATTGGATTTGCCCTCAAATCCTTCTCCTCGGTGTTTTTGAAATCATCGTCTAAGTTAGGAGAAAAGGTCTCACTTCGGTTTGTCCATCGGTTTGAGGATGACATGTTGTGCTAAAGAGTAGTTTTGTTCCAAGTCTTTTCCATAAAGTCTTCCAAAAGTAATTAAGAATTTGACATCACGATCTGAAACAATACTTTTGGGAATCCCATGCAATCGAACAATCTCTTTGAAAAATAAGTTAGCAATATGTTGAGCATCATTCGTCTTGTGGCACGGAATAAAATGAGACATCTTGGAAAACCTGTCAACAACTACCATAACTGAATCCTTTCCCCTCTGTATTCTAGGCAAACTAAAAACAAAATCCATGCCTAAATCTTCCCACAGTTGGTCTGGTACAGGTAATGGCATGTATAACCCTTGTGACATCTCCTTGCTCTTGGCTTTCTTACATATCACACATCTTTCTATGACTCTTTTAACATCTTTGATCATGTGGCCAATAAAAGTGTTCCTCTAATGTCTTCTTTTCTCAAAATGACCAGCTAAACCTCCACCATGAGTTTCCCTCACTAAGTGTTCACGGATTGAACAATTTGGGATGCACAGTCTACCTTGCTTAAACAGATAGTCATCATGTCGATAGAATCCTTGCATGGCTCCTTTCTCGCACTCCTCATATATTAATGCAAACTTTGGGTCATGTTTATACTGATCTACAAGCATCTTAAACCCCATTAGTTTCACATTTAACATGGAAATTAAAGAGTACCTCCGAGATAGTGGATCAGCCACAATATTAACATTTCCTTTCTTGTACTTGATCACATAAGGAAAAGACTCTAAGAATTCTACCCATTTGGCATGCCTTCTATTCAGCTTGCTTTGCCCCTTTAAATGCTTCAAGGATTCATGATCAATGTGAATAACAAACTCTTTGGGCAGTAGATAATGTTGCCAAGTCTCTAAAGCTCTAATTAAAGCAAAAAACTCTTTGTCATAGGTTGAGTAGTTTAATTGTGCATCACTCAACTTTTGACTAAAGTATCCTAATGGACGCCCCTCTTGCATAAGAACAGCCTCAATTCCCACACCAGATGCATCACACTCCAATTTAAAAGTTTTGGTGAAATCAGGTAATGCTAAAATTGGTGCAATTGTTAACTTCTCCTTTATCAACTCAAAACTCCTTTGTGCTTCATTATTCCATTCAAAAGCCATTTCTTTCTTAATAATTTTAGTAATAGGAGCAAGTAAAGTACTAAAATTCTTCACAAACCTTCGATAAAAAGAAGCCAACCCTATGGAAACTTCTCACTTTAGCAACATTACTTGGAATAGGCCAATCTTTAATAGCCTTTACCTTTTCTTCATCAACTCCAACACCATGCTTTGACACCACATAACCAAGAAAAACTACATGGTCTTGGCAAAAATGGCATTTCTTCAGATTGCCATACAATTTCTCTTCTCTCAGTACTTTAAACACTTTTTTCAAATGAATTATATATGTTTCTAAACTTCCACTGCGGATCAGAATATCATCGAAATAAACAACAACAAAATCACCAATAAAGTTCCTAAGTACGTAATTCATCAATCTCATAAAAGTGCTTGGTGCATTAGATAAACCAAATGGCATAACCATCCATTCATATAATCCAAATTTAGTTTTAAAAGCAGTTTTCCATTCATCCCTTTCTTTCATGCTAATCTGATGATAACCACTTTTGAGATCTATTTTAGAAAATATAGCAGCACCATTTAACTCGTCAAGCATATCATCAAGTGTAGGGATAGGATAGCGATATTTTATCGTAATCTTGTTGATTGCCCTACTATCCACACACATCCGCATGTTTCCATCCTTCTTCGTTACCAACAAGGCCGGTATGGAACAAGGACTCATGGATTCCCTAACATATCCCTTATCAATCAGCTTAGAAACTTGCTTTTGCAACTCTTTAGTCTCTTCTGGATTGCTTCTATAGGCTGGTCGATTTGGCAGAGTTGCCCCTGGTATGAGATCTATTTGGTGCTCAATTCCTCTATTTGGTGGTAACCCTTTCGGTACGTCTTCTGGAAATACATCAGCAAATTCCTTTAAAATTGCTTTCACTTGAGTCGGCAGAGTAACATCTCTATTTTGAGTTGCTTCTTTGACTACCAGAATAAAGATTGACTCTTTATCAAACAAAGCTTGCTTTACTACTCCATTGTTGACAAAAAAATTCTCTTTCTTTTTCTTCTCAAATTCAATTTTGTCCTTCTGAATCTGTTGTGGATTAAGAGGCGCTAACACAATCTTTCTACCATCCTTAAAAAAGGAATATGTATTCTTATAACCATCATGAAAAGTTCTTCTATCATATTGCCAAGGTCTTCCCAATAAAAGATGACTTGCATCCATAGGGACGACATCACACAACACTTCATCTTTGTATCTACCAATTGAAAAAGGCACCAAAACTTGCTGAGTAACCTTCACATCACCATTGTTATTTAGCCGCTGCAATCTATAAGGTTGGGGATGTTTTAGAGTAGTTAAATTTAGTTTTTCTACGAAGGTAGTGGAAGCCACATTTGTACAACTACCTCCATCAATTATAACTCCACACACCTTATTCTGAATTGCACACCTTGTATGAAAAATATTCTCACGCTGCTCATCTTCCGTTTTTGCTTGTGTAGTCATGGTGCGATGAACTACAAGCATTTCTCCAATTTCAGCATGTTCTACCTCTTTTTCCTCGCCGTCTTTCACTCCCTTTTCTTCTGCAGCCTCTTCTTCACTCTCTAATTCTCCTTGTGAGTCCTTAAGCACCATTACTCTCCTATTTGGACATTCAGAAGCGATATGCCCATGTCCAAGGCATTTAAAAGCATTTGATGTCTTGGCTCCGTTTTGGAGGAATGATTTCTGCCACCTTCTCTTTTCCTTTATCAATAGCTACTACTGACTTGCTAGGACCACTTTTCTCTACTGACTTTGCTATCTTCTTTGAAAGGGAAGTCGAATAAGTAGATGATGTATTGATATTTTTGGTAGAACCTGATCTGTACACTCCCTTCATTAGTTGTCTCTCCACCTTGATAGCAAGTTTAATCACATCTTGCAATTCTGCTCTATTTGCAATTTCATATTTTAGCCCGCCAAGAAACCTTGCAATAGTTAGCTTTTCTGGTTCTTGCAAGTTACATCTCATCATGAGCATCTTATACTCTTTGACATAATCTTCCACACACATGCCCCCTTGCCTTAAACTTTGAAGCTTAAAGTACAGTTCTTATTTGTAATATTCTGGCAAAAATCTTCTCTCCATTAATCTCTTCATGACTCTTCAACTTGTCACCTCACCTAAACCTTCCCTTCTTCGCCTAGTTTTCTCATTTTCCCACCATAAATTGGCATAATCATTGAATTCAAGAGCTGCCAACTTGCACTTCCTTGGTTCAGAATAATCATAGTACTCAAATACTTTCTCTACTTTTTGCACCCATTCTAAGTACTCCTCGGGTGAACTTGTTCCTCGAAATGTCGGAATCTTTAGCTTAACATCAATTCCATTATCTCTGGTATTTCTTCCCTGCCATTGTCTTTCCCCAACTTCATTATCTATTTCCGGCTCATCAAACTCATCCTCTTCATAATAATCAGGCCCTCTAGTTGCTCGCTGCCCTCGTCGTTCATGTCTTCTGGGTTGTTGTTGAATGGTATTCCTTTCCACAGCTTGAATTAAATGGTCAATTTGCGCCCTCATCTCTGCTTGCTGGTGTTCAAGTGCTAGGATCTTAGCTTGATCCAAACTCAATCCTTTGGAACACGGGGAGTTCCTTCTTCTCCAGATATAATTCTTCCTAAAATTTTCGAGTGAATGAGTTTCTTGATTCAAAGAGGCTCTAATACCAACTGATATGCCTTAAGGATCTTCAATGGTGAATCAAGATCTAATGGGTATATTTTTTTAGGGTTTTATGGATGGAAAGAGGTGCTGGGATATGGTATAGTTGTTGGGTGGATGAAAATTCGTAAGTGGAGTAAGTTATTGGGTCTGTAGAGGTGTTTTAAGGAAGCTGAAGGGTTATGTACCAATTTGAAGTGGGAATATGATAGGGATAGCTTATGAAAAGTTTAAGAAGAGAAGAAAAAGGAATTTTAATCAATATCAAGAATTAAAACCAATTAATCAAGTTTGATAAGATCAGATCACCATAAACAGGATTACTAGGTTGTCTCGCCACTCTCCAAGATAGAAAGAAGGAAAAGTGATAAGAATCGATAGATAATTCGCCACTAAACAAAGAATTTGTTTAGATAAGAATTTGGATGCAACTAAGCAAAATTCCGCTTATTCATCAAAACTGTTTAATTACAAGAAATAATGCCGTATTTATAGTGATGACAGCCTTTCCATGTCTAACTTATACTAAAACGCCTAATTCATCTATGATAAGGATTCTTAAGTAAATAAGGGCTACTAAGTCATCTAGATTTCTATGAGGATAAGCCTAGTATATTGGGTTCCTACTCCTACTTAAAATCTTACTTGTAAAACCCTACTTGATCTCAAACTCCTTGCCTAGTGACATTTTCTATTGCTGCTGGAATTTTTCTTGGCATGGATATCCTTTGTTAATGAGGATTAATCCTTCTTGGATGGCAACAACTTCATTTCCATGATTGAGCACATCAGGCAGTGAGCGGGATGAACTTTTGGAAGCCACCA